>CM053507.1:144567862-144650292 GCA_028627145.1 Eidolon dupreanum | reverse complement strand
CAAGGTCACAGACTTGGGATAAGCCTGGGCCTAACGGCTCTCAACCCTGTACTCGTAGCTCCCACGCTTTCAGAGTTCCAAGGAAACCAGGTCTAATGAGGTGACTGACTGTTCAGTAAACAAGGTGCCCGAGATGGTCTGGCAGACTGTGTTTGTTCAGACAAAACGTCTCCGGAAAGCAAACTCTTAGATAAGTGGTCTGCAAATCTGACTGAAGGGGAGGTAGGGCAACTTGAATAAGGAGCCAGGGCTCCTTCTGGAAAGGAAGAAACCAATTATCCAACTCTCACTCTTCAAGGGGTAGACCAGGGCGGGCCCCAGGGCGCTGGACATCCGGGCTGGTGATCCAGGCTTGATGACGGTTAGAAGGGAATGCTTTCAACACAGGCTGGCCCAGGGGTTATGTTTTGGAGAGTAACAGCCAAGCATGGGACAGTGACCCAACATGGCGAACTAATGTGACCTGAACAGGTAACAGGAGAAAAGCCTTGCTTGCCCCTGAAACCCTGAGACTATGCAGGCCCCTCTTCAACAGCGACATCATGTGGCTTCAAGAGGCAATGGCAACGGTATTGATCATGCTGGACTGAGAAACCCTAGGGCTTCTGGACAATTGTTGACTGGCAGTGAGGACCATGAAGCCTCAGGAAGAAGATACTGGACTTAAATGATTACAAAGCTGGTGGGGACCTGAGTGAATAACATGTTTACTCTCCAGCTGGTCGAGCAGGTCAGACCAGTAACAATGAAAAAAAAGGGGCTGGGGACATGTCAACCCTCAGATAAGAGCAAGGTTAGGTAACCCAAAGTTGGATTTAATGGCCAGATATCACGGCCTTTCATGAGAGCCTGAGACACAGTCCAGCCCCCGCCCCCAGGGAGGCCACTGTGGAGCCGGCCCCTCGTAACCAACTGCCAGGTGCACACAAAGGCGAAGCCAGGGCGCCTGGTAGGAAAACATGAACATGACCATTAAAAAGCCCTCACAGTCATGCAACTGCACCCCACGGTCTCCCTTTCCGCCCCCAGCACACCGTGCAAAAGTTTTCTCAACACCCTGAGAAAAGCTGCACGTGGAAGGTTCTCTCTCAAGGCTGGTTCCACTGGCCTAGAACGTCTGCGCTCTCCTACATCGAATCCACCCAATTAAGCAGAATGGGCTTTCCGAGCCGGTTTTCCAATGCTACAACTTCCTGTCCCCTACAGCCGTGACTGGGGACTGACAGACAGCAAGATTCTGAAGAGATGAAACATCCCCTCTTTGAACTGTCTGCGAATTGGCGAAGGCTCGTCTTCTGATCCAACCCTTGCTTCAGGCCAGTGTTCTCTGCTCTCTTTTCTTCCTTCTGTGCCGGTTCTGCTATGTGTAATCTGCAGAACCGAGGGCAGCTGTTTGCTCTGTCTGCTCTATTTCATCTGCAGAATGGGGTTAATAACAATCATATCTCCATGGAACAGTCTCTGAGGGTTCCCTGCCCACAGTTCCTCAGGCCTCATGATGACCAGCCGGGCACTTTCTACCTGCCCGAAGACCATCTCTAGTGGCCTGAGCACATAATACGCCAGGAGTACCAGAGTTAACATTCCCCAGGGAGCGGCCTTTCAGCTGATGACTGACGGAAGTGGCGTGTAAATATGCTCTGAAGCAGCCTAGCTGGCGGGCAGGTGTTCCGTGCGTGCCCCTTCGTAGAGGACAACCCTGAGATGCCTTCTTCGGTGACCCCGTGGCATCCTCAGCAGGACTGAGCCCCAGGTGCCCACAGTGGCAACCTGTCTGCCTTCGGCACTCTCCCGACCCATGCTTCCTGGGGCCAACCCCAGGTATCCTATTGTCACATGCCTCTTTGCCTGGGGGAACCCATCTGAGACAGCAGCATTAAAACTGTGCAGTCCCCTTCTCAACGTTGCCCTCCATATGCCCCGGGATTCTCCTTTCTCCACTCAGTTTACGCTTCTGGTATTCTATCCACTTCCTCCATGTCCCCCAGTATGAACAGAGGTAAGTATGAACTTACGTCCCAGAATAAGTGGAAGTAAGCAGCTGCCAACCGCCTGACCAGCCTACACCTAACTTTTGTAGGGCCTGAGGGAAAATTTTACAAATGAAGGCTTTTGCCCTGCTCACCCCTCTCTACCTGTCCTCTTCCCACCCCTGGCAAGTCTACAGAGTCAAGAACTTCGTGCACCTGTTTGTTGACCGTAGGAGGTGGGACAGCTCGGACCCCACGTCCATCCTCTGTCTATACTCCCTGCAAGCAGTGGCCTCTCTGCCGTTCCTCAGACCAGTGGTGAGGTTGGATCTCTGGAGGAGGCCCATGCAGATCCTGGGGCCCCGGGCACCACAGCATGTTCTAGAAGGGGAATCGCGGCACGGGGAGGGCACATGCCCTTGTGCCATGGAGGGAGGTAAACCTGGAATGCAGGTCCCTTTGAAATACGAGGCCCAGGGCAGGGGTCCCCGTTACACAGGTCTAAGGGCAGGACTAGCCTCCCCCCTAATCGGGAAAAACTTCCCTCCCCCAGTTCAACAAACTTTCCTGCATCTGCACCCGTCCCCACACCTTCCCTCCTATGCCAACGAGGACGTGTGCTCTTATCACAAGGCAACATCTCCTCCGAGGTTCCCCGTTCAGAACTCAGGACCAGGGGAGGTGGCAGGTAACAGAAGAGAGCCCTGGGAACAGAAGGGGCTGGTTTTCAGGTCTGTCTTGCCATCCACTGGCCACACCAGTATTGCAAAATACTGGTCACCGTGTTTGCTTTGCTCACCTTCTAGAGTTGGCGTGAGGGCTACTCCAGAAGAAGTGCTCAATAAACTGAAGAGCAATTTACAAAGTATAAAGAGATGATTTATAGAAGAAGGGAGTGCCTGGAGTTTGAGAAAACAGCTTCTCAAAATGCCTTTGCACAACCAGATAATTTGTTTCCCTTTCATTACTGGACAGTTAATTACACAAGGTTTCTTTTTCCTTTTTATTCATGTTATTCATGGGGGTTGAGATTCTTAAATAAAATGAACTAAATTCTTAAATAAAGGAACTAAATGCCATTATCTGAAGGAGATTTTACTTTCATTCCATAGAAAAGTAGTCTCGGAATGGTGGCTCAAACTCATCCACAGAGACCAGGCAATATTAGTCTCTTATCTTTTAAAAACTTCTATCTCAGATATAGTCATTGAACAGTCACGGACAGCAGGAAGATGTTAGAAAGGACTCGTGAGGTCAAATGCAAATGCTAAATGAGATTCAAATAACATAGTTGGTCCTAATTACTTGGCCCATATGTCTCTCGAGCTAAAAAGGGGTTTTATACTTTTAAAGAGTCATAAGAAGACAAAAATAAAAGGATGCACATGCAGCAGAGACTATGAATGGCCCTAGAAGTCTAAAATATGTACGATTTGGCCCTTTATAGGACAAGTTTGCTGACCTCCACCTACTGATTAAAGGACTCGCTGACTCTCTTCACCTTTCATTTGACAGTCCCTCATGGGATCACCTCCCATCATCCTTATAGCCGAGGCAGTGGTGATATATATGATTCTCAGGCTCCCAGAGGTCATCTAAGAGGTCATCTGAGGATGGACCTATCAAGGGCTGAGAATGGCCTCTGCAAGTGAGCACAAAGTCTTGAGTAATTTTTTCGGGTGAAGAGTCAGAGGGATCATGGCACAGGTCTAGACTCAGGAGAAGTAGCATGAACATGGCTCACGGAGACATTGCCAAGTCCTTGATTTTTTGTTCACCCAGGCTAGGCCAGAAGAGGCGCCCGGGTCCCCTAATTGCCACTCGTGATCATGGATGTGTGCTCTGGGGGAATGCACAAGCTGGCGAATCTTTGGTAGGCATCTGTAATTACTAGCTAGCTACAAAGTGTACCTTTGATTCCATGAGTCAGGGGTCAAAGCAAGACCACACAGTCCTTGGAAGTGTCGTTACTGTCCATGCGTGGCCTCGGGCATTGCAAACCCAGCATGTCTGGACCTTCTCCTTTGGGTTTTATGCCATCTTTCCTGGCTCCAGCTGGAGGCAGGGGAAAGAGTTTTCTTTTCGTCTAACTCACGACTTTGGAATAATTGATGTCACAGCTCCTTTCTCCCCTTCGGTGCCAATCCCTTCACACTTACCTTCGGTCCTGGAAGAAGGATCTCTTTCTGGTGAATCTGGATGAGGGTGATAGCCACCAGCACCACAACACTCAAAAGCAAGACCACCAAGGCGACAATGGCTGGAGTTCGTGAGAGGGCCTTGATGCCTAAGACGGGAAGACCCAGAAGACACGTGAGAGGAAAGTAGGGACAAAGCGTTGGCCTTCTTTGTAGAATCCATGGCCTGTGCTATGTGCATAAGTCACTTCTGTGAGACTTTAGTGAGACCCATACTTTTAAGGCAGAGCAGTGACTGGGCTCCAATACACATTCATCATTCCGCCAAAGAGCGAACTAAAACAGCATTTGCAGGAAGGGTATGCGTGGTTAGCTATCTGGAATTTCCCAAAGTGTGCTATGCATATTACTCATTGCCTCTGAGATGATTTCCAGTAACATTTGTTTCAATGTAGATTTGAAAAATATGGGGTGATATATTTGGAAAAAAAAAAAAGCAGGTGATATAATATTTCATTTAAAAATAATCACAGATAAATAAAAAAATTAATACTTTTAATTCATATATAATCAATGATTTACTTTAAAGTTCAGTACATGGTCACTTATTATCAAACAATGGTGACATGTCTGAATTTCTAAAGTATTTGGGTTCCCAATAAGAATTCACCTTCAGTCATTTTTCCTGTACCTACAGCAAAGACACAAGGTCTCACTTGCCTCTTCACAAAGACTATCTAGACCCTAATCCATGTGTTTTCTCCCAAATGGGTCATGTAATCTCTGGTATTTGTATTTTAATCATAGTATGTAAACTATATCTACCCATTTAAAAGGAAAAAAAAAGTACATGAATAATATTAAACTAAATATATAGGCTCTGAGTAAAGACATATTATTCTATATGTATTGTGTAATAATATATTATATACCATCATAAACTACGTCTATTTACTAACTTTAAACTAATATTGCTTAACTAGAAGATTACTAGCAGATACTTACTTGGGTCTTAAGAAACAAGTGTGGGCTAATGAAAATTTCATAAAGTGGCAAATAGATTTTTAAAAAGAAAGAGACTAGTACTGTACTATACTGAAATGATTACATTTATGGAGAATTCTAAAGCAGGCAGGTAATAGAAATCAGAACAGTTATTACCTGGGGGTTGGGAGAAGGGATTCAAGGAACACATGGGTACTTTCTAGGGTAATGAAAATGCTCTATACCTTAATAAGATTGTGGGTGATATGGGTGCATGCATTTGTCAAAATTCACCAAATCTTTCAAAGTTTTTTGGGAAAACCTAAAAATCAAAGGACACCAGCTCCTTAGGTGTAATCCCATGTGAGGAAAAAAAAAAAAAGACATAAATTGTACCTACCCTGAAAACATATCTCTTTGGTAGGCCAGAATACCCATCTTAGAGGCACAACTTAAGATCTAGCCATTTCACTGTATATAAATTATACCTAATTTTTTAAAATATTTTTTTATTTTTAAATTACAGTTGGCATATCATATTATATTAGTTTCAGGTGTTATACCTAATTTTTTAAAAAATATAAAAAGACATGCAATTAAAATATTGACTATATAATAGTCTTGGTAGAACTATTATGGCATAAATGTACATGATGACACCCAATTGGCTGAGATATGATAAACACTAGCATAAGAGAAAGATCACTGGATTCAGAGAATCCCACTATGTCTCTCACCATACTGGGTACTTAAATGTAAATTAATAAAAATTAAATAAAATCGTAAACTCAGTTCCTCACTCTGGCTGGCCACATTTCAAGTGCTGGATAACCATGTGTGGCTCACGGCTACTATACTGATAGCGAAGTTGTGAAACATGACTACCACTGTAGAAAAGTTATATTGAACAGAAATGGGGTAGATTCTGTCCTATTTCAGAACAGTTACTCTTAGATCATCATAATCTATGCTTTACTCCATAATTTTTAGGAGACGTTTTTCTGAAAGAAAAAAAAGGCACACGTATACCATCATAATAGCATTAGACTCAGCCCCAATATCCAGTCATATCACAATACTCACTACCTGGGGTGGCCAGTCATGCAGCAGGTCTCAGTGGCTCAGAATAGCCAACTCTTTCTGTCCCATCTGATCCCCCTGCAGTATAGATGCTGACACAGACACTTCCTGATGTCAAGGTCATCACTCAATGCCTTAATTCTTCTACCTCGTCATCACTCAATGCTTTAATTCTACCTCGTCACCGGGAATGTAAACTGACACAGCACCAATGAAGGGCAATTTGTCAATAGTTACTGACAATAATTGCAAATGCGTATATTATCTGATTTGCAATCTCACTCCTGGGAATTTATTCCACAGAACTAGTCCCACATGTGTAAAATGACGTATATACAAAGTTACTCATCGCGGAATCCTCTGTGATAGCAACTGGACGGGGGATAACCACCATGGAGTTGACCTTCAGAAACGCTAAAGGGGTCCTAGCTCACTTTCCTGTGATTCTGTAAAAAAGTACATAAACCCAGACAGGAACCAGTTTATCCAGAGAGGAAAACTTTGCATCAACTTTTAAAGAATCCACATGTCAGTGTTAGTTTAAGGGACTTTTCTTTTTTTTCTCTAACAAGACATAGGAGAGGTTCAATCTGCCAAGTTAAAATTGTTCTTTGGAAGGAATGTAACAAGTTAGTCTCTATGTGTGATGTTACAGTCTATGTATTAAAAGTTCAAAGTGTTTGGGGGAAAACCTGGAAATTAAAGTAAACCAGCTCCTTAGGTACAATTTTCCTTTACAACAACAACAAAAAGATTTATATAAATTGCCCCCACTACCCTAAAATCATATCCTTTGCAAGACAAGAATACTCAATTTGTGTGACTAAAAAACATCTGTCCACTGGGAGGGAAGGGAGGTAAGCAGTCTCCTGACCACAGCCATATGCTCGACTCCTAAGTCTTCTGTGCTTCAGCAGTTTTTAGGTTAAAAGCTATGATTACCTTAAGCAAACCCTTGCCCAGGCAGAAAAGCCTGTCACAAAGCAAAATGGACTAGACGTGGTCTCATTTGCTTAGCGAACGGGGGCTACAGCTGTGCTGTCATTGGCTGTACAAACACGGGAATTACAAACTGCCTGCCTGAGAGTGGAGGAGCCGGAGCCTTCTGGGCTTTCGTATGAGCTACCGCAAAAAGTGCTCCAGAAGCAGGCAGCAGGGGCGAGCTCGGAAGTGTGTGTGTGTGTGTGTGTGTGTGTGTGTATGTGTGCGCTCGTGTGAGAGAGACAGACAGACAGAGAGAATTCTGCACATGTGCCTGCAGTATCAGCAATAACAATGCTGACCCATGGCGGGCCGGGATGGGGGTGGGGGATGCTGTAGGCGCGGTGCCAGCAGCAACACTTGGATGGAAACAGAAGAAAGACCCAAGTATTTTAAAGTTCATCACAAAATCAACAATATTCTAAAGCAAATCTTACACACAGCGGGGTAAGGGAAACCACAAGGGCCAAATTAATGGATTATGCAAACCGGAAAAACCATTTAAGCGAAACATGCATGTTAGTCCTTGTTTTGCATAGCTGTGATGGAAAGCAGTACTTTTATCTGAGGAATGCCTGGAGTGAAAGCCCCGTGAGCAATTGAGCCTCAACCCAAAAAGGCTAAACAATCATTTGCAGGGGACACGGATGAGAAACTGTGGGCTGAAGCTGAAATTCTCATGTAATTGCACAAAATCACTCGGGGATACTAACCTGCTTGCTCACAAGGTTGGCGTGTCAGCACGGTGAACATCTTTTCCTCCAGCTGCAGGTGAGAGAACACAGAAGGACAATGTGTCCAAGGCCCCTGACTTCAGTTCAGAACACTTGCGCACTGTTAAAACACAGACCCACTTCCTCCGAATCAAAACCTCACGGGGAAGGGTGGCGGGGGGATGGGGTGGGGTGCGGTGCGGTGCACCTAGAACTTGAGAGACAAGACCCAAAGCTGGGGCTTACATTCTCGTGCCACTTCAAATGCAAGGAAAGAGAGAACGCGTTGGCTGAAATTTTGTTTTCAGAAATATGTTTTCAGAAATCATTCTGTTTTCTTTTTCCTGCAGATTTTTCCACCTGTATGTAACACCCCCGACAGAACAAATCCTGCGCGGATTAACTGGCACAAGGCTGAGGCAGGGCGATTCTTTAAAGCACACAAGCAAGGAAGGTTTCTGTGGGCGGTCGTCGACCCGCGAGTCTGGGGTTGCCCTTTCAAAACCCAGGGGGGTATCTTCTACCGCTGGAACAACTGCGAGGGGATGTGGGGCCCCCCGAAAGCCCCCGCCCCGGGATCCAGGAGGCCCCAGTCTCCACGCAGCCACCGGCATCTACGCGCCCGGCGCATCCCGGGACCCGCAGAGGCGCTCGGTAAAGACACGTTCACCTCTCAGAGCATGGCAGGGACCACCTCTTCGCCGCCCGGGGTTTTGGGGTTCGCGTCCCTCAGCCCCCCTTCCAGACCTCTGCGGAATCCGATTCCGTTTCCTTCCTTTTCAGCTCTCAGCCTCACGAAGCTTCCCGCTCCTTCCTTGGCGGCCCCGGGGCTGGAGCCCCTGTGCTCTCACCTGCGCGCGGACGACCGGAGGAAGGCGACTGTCGCTGCCGCAGTGGCCGCCGGCGGCCAGCGTGCTTGAGGCTTCTGCGGAGGCGCGGCGGAGGCGGGGCGGGGCGGGGCGCCGGTGGCCGGGGACCGCCCCCTCGGCTGGGTCAAGGCTGAGCACCTCTTCACCTTTCCCCTCTCAGGTCTCTCTGACGTCACCTCTACCTGAAGTAGAAGGAGGTGGGGCTTGCGAGGCCTGGGGACCCCACCCTAATTCCGCCCGGGCCTACCTGGGGCAGTGGATAGGTGTCCAATGCCTGCCTCCCTCATTTCCATCAAAGACGAGAACCTTTTGATCTCTCCTCCGCTTTCCTCCTTTCCCCCAACCCTAAGTGGAGGAGAAGTGGGGGAAGGCAGAGACTGGGACTCCGTGGGCGCTCACAGGTGGGCCCTGAGCCCAGACTTTCCGTGAAGTGGAGGCCAGACAGCACCTGTAATGTTGGGGGTGAGGCCAGCAGGCAGGCTGATCTCTGGGTCACCTGGAGCCAAACGCCCAAAGTAATGCAGAGTCATCCTCTCTCAGGTGTTTTAGCATATCTGCCCCGGCCATACCCAGGGAGCAATGCTCTCCCCTACCACATCGTGTATTGGTGTCAAGAGGTCATAATTTAGGACAAGCACTGCCTGGAAGAGGTCAAGTAGGAAAGATGACAGAAATGCAGCAGGGGCTGCAACAACTCACATGCCCCATTGTGTTTAATACAGCAGCAAGCAGCCTCTCAGGCCCCCTGAATGACCCCAGAGGCCCTGAGAATGATCCCAGCAAGAGGCTGAACCTGGCTTATGTTGGACCACCCTCCTTGTGCTCCTGATTGTCTGCAAGAAAGAGCTAAGGCCCCGGCCATGTCCTGGGTCTGCTTGCACCTCTAAGCCCAGGGAGAAAGGTCCCAAGCTAGATTGTGTGTGTGTGTGTGTGTGTGTGTGTGAGAGAGCATGTGCCCCAGAAAACCCTAATTCTCGCTCTCCTCCAAAGCAGTCCTCACCTCCACAAGGAGCAAACGATTTTTCTCTGAATTTATGGTTTTATAACCCTTTCATCAGAGGAGGCTTTAGACATTTCTATGTGACATCTGTAAATGTCTGCATTGGTCTGCGTTCTCCAGAGAAAGAGAACCAACAGGACGTGAATATAAAGAGATTTATCATAAGGCATTGGCTTGTGTGGTTATGGAGACTGAGAAGTCTCAGGATCTGCAGCTGACAAGCTGGAAATCCAGGACAGCCAATGGTGTGATTCTAGTTGAGTCTAAAGGCCTGAGAATCAGAAGACCTGATGATGTAAGTTTCAATTTGAGTCCAGTTCTGAAGACAGGTGAAGAGCGATGTCCCAGCTCCGAAACACTCAGGCAGTGAGTTCTCCCTACCCTGCCATGTCTGTTTGATCAGATATCTGGGCATTCTATGATCCAGTCAAGATGACACATTAAATTAACCATTATGAATGGTCTTTCCTTTAATTCTATGATTCTGGCTGCAGATCTAGGTCCTGCCTGCGTGGTTTCATATAGGACAAGCTGTCCCCTGCAGTAGGAGTTCTGGGCTAGGAAAAGCCATGTTCCAACCAGCTTTTGTGGAAGTCGTTCAGGAAGACTGACAAATGTGCTTTGTAACAATGGCTCAAGAGTCCCATGTATAGAAGAGAAGAAGCAAATTTGGAACAAGATAAGTGAAATTGAAAACCAAGTCCAATGGGTGATTCGGGCCGTCTGGAGACTTGGACGATGAAGGAATCCTTTACCTGCAGTGGGCTCCCTGCAAGTCTCCATCCTCCTGCCCCTGCTGTAGTGCCAGACCTCACTGAAACGTAGCTTGGTGTGGATGCAATAGCTCCTGTCCCCTATGACCCTTTGTTCTTTCTAACTTCATAAGCCCATTCACTGTACCAACCCAGTGTATTCCACATCACAATTGCCTCTGTGCCAGTTCTGTTTTTCATTCATTAAACAAATTTGAGTTGGTGGCTTCTGCATTTCAGGCACAGTGCTAGGTGCTGGGGCTGAGCGGGAAAGGAGTCAGGCACTCAGGGGACTGATCTTCGCCCCTCATCCTGGCGGGCCATGTTATTGCCACCTCAGATGGCTGCAGCAGCCTCCAGGGACCTGCTGCCATCTTCCCCACTTACCATCTTACTTAGTTTTCACTTTTTGTGCTTGGACCTCTTTGACAGTTTGGTGAAGTTGATGGACAGAATAACTTTTTAAATGTGTAAAATGAAACATAGAATTACAAAGGAAAACTTTATATTGAAATGCATTTGCAAAATGTTTTAAAAAACAAATTTGCGATGTAATATATGTGTGCTTCTTTATTAATTCATTAAGCAATGAGATCCAGCAGCAGTTCTAATGCTGTGATCAGTATAAAGGATGTTTTAAGACATCTACCAGAACTGTAATGTGATATGACATACGTGTGATTTTTTTTATTGGTGACAGTCACAGGTCCTGCCAATACCATTGAGCTTTGTTGACCACACTTATAATTGAAGTAAACGTTCCATTTCGTAAAAAAAAAAAAATGTAATTTTTCCCCCATGCAAAGACATAAGCCCCCTGAATTTTGAGTGTGGACCCCAGGTTTAGAATCTGCGAGACCGATTTTTATAGCAGAGGTGTGAGTTTCCTGCTCCAATCTTTTGATGACCCACTCATCCAACAGTGAGCTCTCACTGCCTACGGAAGTAAGTCCAAATTCAGCCCGACACTCAAAGATCCACTTCTACCAATTAATTTTTTTTTTGCCTTAAAAAGTGTACAAAACGGTATTGTATATTCTATTCTTTCACCACTTGCCTTTTTCATTCAAAATATTTTATTCCCCTGAGATTTATCCACATTGTAATCTATAGATTTAGCCAAAAATAAGCTGTATCATATTCTATTGTATAGATAAAGTACAGTTCACTTAGGCTTTTCAGTATTTGTGGACATTTGGATTGTTCTCATTCTGAATTTTTTTTGTAAACAAAATATTGGGTTTATTCTTGTTATTTTTAAATGCCTAAAGTATTTTTAATTTCTAGTTTTAAATTCAAATGCATTAATTATTGGTAGTTAAAACCCATGAAATAAAAGCTCTTTGGGGCCCTGAGAACTTCTCTTCTGAGCCAAGTCTACCTGAGTCACATGCTTAACCCTTTCTTATAATTGGGTGCTCTCTATGCCAGGGACCAGGCAGCCTTGGGCAGGCCCAGCCCAGGCCCAGGCCCAGGCCCAGCCAAAGCCTTCCAGAGCAGCTAAGACTTAATAAATGCCTCACGCGTTCCCTGGGGAACCAACTTCAATTGTAATCTCTTCCTATTTTTTATCACCTGTTTTAGGAGAATGAAAATCTGCACTCCTAGCTGGAATATGCTTAATTTCCTTCTCCACTTGACTGGTATCATTTTATCTTCTTTTTTCTGCCTGATTGGATCCTGCATTCTTTCCATAGTTTTCTTGTCTGTCAGCCACCATTCTATTGTCGTTTTATTAACAGTTCTCTCCACAGTGTGCCTTTGTGTGCAGTTGCAGCTAATTGTGTTCTTATTTTTACTTCCTTCTTTCTAGTGTTTAAGTTTTAATTGTTCTTTGTCTAACTTCTTGAACAGAATGATTTCTTTTGACCTCATTTAACCTAAGTTGTCTCCCTGAAAGCCTCATCTCCAAATACAATCACGTTGAGGGTTAGAGCTTCAATCTGGAGGGACACAATTCAGTTTATAACACCTATGTATGTATGTATCTCTGTATGTGTCCTTCTGTGTCTCTCTGTTTCTGTCTCTCCCTTTCTCAGGCACTTTAAAAAATAACTATGCCTCCTACCTGAAACTAATAAAATAAAATATTTAAAAAAGTAAAAAAAAAAAGCAAAAAGCTATGCCTCATATATTCACACCCAGTGATTTTGATTTAAGTTAACCAGAGTCAATACTGCTATTACTTCAACTTTACATTTGTGTTTTTTACTTCCTCAGAAGTTATCATTTATTTTTTTAGGAAACTTTTTACCATAGAATAGTTTTAGTTGCCAGAATACCACAAAGAGTTTCCATTTAAATTATACTGGTTTTCTCTATTGTTAACATTCTTATGGCACATTTATCACAACTAACAAATTAATATTGATGCATTATTATGAATTCAAGTCCATATTTATTCAGATTTATTTAATTTTTACCTAAGATCCTTTTTCTGTTCCCGGATGCCATTGGGTCTCTTCAGGCTTCTTTAGACTGTGATAGTTTCTTAGATTTACCTTATTTTCGGTAACCTGGGTAAGTTTGAGAAACATTGGTTAAGTATCATGTAGAATGGTCTTTAATTTGGGTTTGTCTAATGTTTTTTTTTTTATGGTTGGACAAAGCTTATGAGTTTGGGGGACAAAGAACACAAAGATAAAGAACACGTCATATCAAGGGTATGTACTATCAACGTGATTTGCCAACGATGACGTTAACCTTGATCAAATGGTTGAAGTAGCATTTATTAGGTTTATCTGCTACAACATTAGAAGGAAGTCCTTTTTTTAATTTTCCTCTCACATGTCACTGATTTGCTGGACAAACTGGGCCACTGGTCAGGACTTTCCCACATTTTGGATTTGGCTAATTACTTTCTTGTAGCATCATTTACCTGTGAATTGACAGATGTAGAAGCTTGATTGGATTCAGGTTCAATGATTTTTGGTGAGAATGCTTCATAGGTGGTTATGTGCACTAACTACTTATGTCATGAGGTCTATGATGACTGGTTGCCCTATATTTAGAGATGTTAAGATTGGGCAGTGGGTTCAACATCTTAGAAATAAGTTTCTTCGCTGCTTTCTTCAGCCAGTAGGTGTTATTTTTCAAGTGCCTTTGTTAAGTACGTGGCAGTTCTTAGAGGATCTGGGCTTTGTGCAGAGAGGGCTCATCCAGTTGCCGTGCCATCTTTTAAAATTCCATCTCCAGCCTCTGAGGTCTATATTTAGGTCTCAAATTCTCTTGGGCAAGAGTGGTTTTTAGCTTATACTGATCCTTCTGGCCTCAAATTCTCTCTTTATTTATGGCATCATTCCCTTACTTATTTTGACTTCATCTATGTATTTAAAATTTGTTTGTATCATTATGTAGCATTGCCATGAACTTATCTAGAGAAGAGAACTGCCCACATCTACTCAGTTGGCCATGATGACAGAAGACGTGACTCTCTGCTTTTTGTTCTCTTCTATCATCTGATTTTACCTAATGTTGCAGTGATTGATGTATTCTTTTCTCTTCATTAGACTGCAAACACCTTGAGAGCCCTTAGCCTCAGGCCATAGCTCAGAACATGTTTATCGAGTTGAAAGGAGCCAAATCCCTGCCTAAATGTCTGGTCACCAATTGTCAGAGCCTCAGATAAAAATTGTCATGACTGACCACATGATGGAGCAGGTGAACCAGTCTAGCTAATGTAGGGAGGTCACAGTTAAAGCTGTGTTCTGAGGACAATCTGTCTGCCTGTGATTTAATACTGCATTCCTTGCCTGCAATATGATCTTGATTAAATTATTTCCTTTATATATATATATTTTTTACAAATTCCTTGTAAATTACCCTCTTTACAATAAAAGATTTTTCAGAGGATTCTATATAACTCGTAGCGTTTATTTGAAAAATAATGTTTTTGAGGGTTACATACAACTTGTTGAGCTTTTTTTCTTTTTGAGGATTAAATAACCAAATATTGTAAAGGCCTGACTCATAAAAGGGCTCAGAACAGTGGTCTCAGTGTTATTATTACTTTTGAAGGGTGGTTTATCATTTGATAAATAAATTTCTCAAGAGAACTGAAAGGTGTTTTAATGATTGCTGTGAACAGCCCACTGAGAGCTGTAGTCTCATCAAATTTTATGAAATATTTCCCAAATAATAGCAACCATAACACACACACACACACACACACACACACACACACACACACACACACAATAACACACATTTTGAGAAGGACGAAAGCAGATCTCGTGAAGTAAGAACTTTCACCATCTGAACGTCCCTCACATTCAGATATTTCGGAGAAGCCACAAGTCTAGCTTTCCCAGGGTGAATTTAGCATCCATTCAAATGTTCATAAAAGTTCAACCAATCTTTTTTGGGCAATTTTTAAAAATTGCTTGACCAATCAACTTCTATAGCAAATCTACTAAGAGTTTTAATAAAAAAATAAAAAAGAGAAGGAAAAATAAGAGAGTGATAGAAATGGATGAACTTCCCTGTTAAATTCATTTCTTATGGAGAGGTAGTCCATATTTTCTCTCTTTCTAACAGTGACATGCTTCTGGAAGGAAGAGAACAGATTTAATAAACGTAGAAAGCATCCCTCCTCCCAGACCTTCGAGGCCTGGCTTCTGTCCCTTGCGGTCCCCAAGATCTGAGTGTCCCCGCAGGAAGGCTGTAGACCCTGTATGAAACCCCTTTGCTGTAACATTGAGGTGAGACAATAAAACTCAGTATTGCCCTTACAGAGAAAATAGTTTTGTTTTGTTTGTTAACTTTGGTTCACCATTTTTTTAATATCTCTTTCAGCTGATATTTCCCTGGGTAGTCAGGTGATGGGGAAGTGTGCAAAAAGTTTGCATAAAAGATTTAGTTTTTCTGAGGCTTTACAAATTTTAAGGTTGCAGGTATTGATGCATTCTGGTACAAGTTCTAGGTCCCGTGTTTCCGCTGCTTCTGGACACCCTCATAGTATTTTGCTGTATATATCAAACCCCCAAATAAGCCCCAGTTAGAGGTTTGATCATTATTAATATCATTATTACCCTCAGCACATATATGGTAAGGGGCGTCACCAATATGACTCAGCTCAGCAGTCCCCAGCTCCCCAAGTACAACTGCTGAGTCTCACACCTCTGCCACAGTGGGTGTCCACGGGCAATGCAAGGTGTAAGTTTTCCTGGGATATCACCTGGTGAACTTGACTGGAGCAGGGCGCTCAGATAGGGGCAGGACAAAGTCCCAGTGTGGCGAGGGGTTTGCTCCTTTGAGAAGTCACCGGGCGAAGGGCCGATGCAGCCAAAGCGACCTGAGAGGATCTCCTCCTGAAGAAGGTGGGACATAGAGCTGGTGAAACCTCAGTCTTCTGATGGTGCTTCTCCCAGTGCCCCTGCACGGCACAGCTGCACCATTCACGTGGACCCCGGAGTTGTATAGTGTGCAAGGTATGCAGCCGGACACAGCGGCCTGGGCCTGGCTGGGCACACGACTTCCAGAGCGGCTGGGCCCCCCTCGAACTCCTCTTCTTGTCCTTTTGTCTCTATAATTTCTATGGGATCCACTTCCAGGCTTAGAGTTTCAGTGTGCCTCCTTGGGTCCCTCCTCTGAGATTGTTAAAAGGTTAAGTTCTTCCTGCCTTTAGGAACTGGGAATCATTGGTTGGATGGTATTGATTCTGTCTCCAGTACTGATGAGCCATCAAGGTTATTACTTACACACACACACACACACACACACACACACACACATGAATTCATGAATATAGCTGTAACGCAGGAGCCCCAGACCTGGAACTTGCACCTGGGTTTGGATATTCTGGAAGAAACACCAGGAGGACCAGAGGGGTGAGAAATGCCGTTCATCACCCATGAGGCAGCAGAGCCTGGGCAGCAGCCAGTCAGAACTGCAGGAAGAAGCTCTGCTGCTGACCAAGAGCAAGGAGAGTTTTTGTTTTTTTATGCCCACGAGCAGAGAGAAGGGTTACCTCAGAGGAGGAGCAGCCGCCTTCTCTAACCGATGGGAGCAAGATATGCTGTTTGGTTCCAGGAGCAGATAACGTCCTTGGGAGCAGCAGGAAACGTCCTGGGGGAGAAGGCACTGCTGAAGGCTGCTGGCTGGGCAGCTGTCCATCTTCTGAGTATGTGGAGGGGCTATGTTCTGAGTTAACCCTACAATAGCATAGTTTTTTGTTTGTTTGTTTGTTTTGTTTTGTTTTGTTTTACGTCTAGAGCTAAGGGGGGCATAGATAAGCATAATGATCGGCCCCTTTTTACATATGTGATAGTTGGGGCTTAGAGAAATTAAGTGATTTGGCCCAGATCACCCAGCTAATGTGTGTAAAAGCGACTCCTGGTTTGTCTGGCCCCCTTATGGTGGAATCACATATTACCTGATTCGTGATTTCTAGTGAGGGAGGAGAGTAAAGTAAGTTTATTGAGGTACATTTCATATACAGTAAAATGCACAAATCTTAAGCGTTTCGTTTGATGAATTTTTAATGTGAAAACACCACCTAGTTCAAGATACAGAACATTTCCATCGCTCCCAAGGGTAACCTCTTTAATGACGTCTGTTGCCATAAATAAGTTTTGCCTGTTCTTGAACTTTCTGTAGCTGGAATGGCACAGTCTGGGTTCTTGAGTGTGGCTTCTTACTTTAGGTCACGAGCGTGTGCAGGCTCGTGCACGCCTGCGTGTGGCTGAGTCTTGTCTGCCCTCCGTGGTGACACACTGAATACACACGCAAGAATAAACGGCGTGCGCTGTGAATGGGTATGCTGAGTCACAGATGTTCTCCGGATTTCTCTTTGCCAGGTTTGGGGTACGGCACCGTCTCCTATGAGTTGACCTCACTTCTGTTTGTTTTGGACACAGCCATGAAAAGCATTGCCTTGGTGAACTTTGTTTGTGTGTTTAATAACTTCCACCCTTTAATCACATTAGCCATTCATTGGGAAACAAGAAGAACTCTTTCGAACAGCACTGGTTGAATAAATCTTTTATCCCATTTGATCAGAATGCAGATGGTATTGGGTATTGAAATGTCAAGCCTTTGAAGGATGAAGTGAATCCTCTTTCTCTCTTATCTCTTTATAGCACTGTGCGGGGCAGAAACACACCCAAAAGAAAATGAGAACTGCTCGCTGCTGGTCTTGAATTGGGCTGGAGGAGTCTTGCTTTTTCCCTTTCTTTTCTCTCGTCTTTCATTACTCTTACCATAAGTGTTGGTACAGGCAGAAAAGATAAATACTGCATGTCCATATTGTACCAATTCAGGCATTGCCATTTACTAGCTGTGTGATCCACCCTTTCTGTGTGTCTCAGTTTTCTCAGCTGTAGAATAGGGACAGGAATCAAACCCACCACGTCACAGTATCAATGTGAACGGTCGCACATTTATGAACATGTATTAAAGCTCCTGTAAAGTGCTTGGCATATACCGAGCTATCAGTAAATGCAACTATTATAATTATAGAACAATGCTTTTCATGTAAATATTTGCAGCTTGAAAAAAGCATTTATTGGCTCAAAAATATAAAAGAAAAACTGCAAAATTTAATCAGTAAATATTAAGTAAGTGTTGCTTATTTGTTTGTTTATAAGCAAGGACACTCACTGCTCATGAATAGTCCTGGACTCCCCAACATTTCCTAGTTCCCTTGCAGTTAGGCAGGGCCTGGTGGTTGGTTCTGGCCATTGGGTATGACTAGACGTGGCCTTTGTCTCTTCTGGTATGGAGCATTTTAGAGCCAGTACGTGACTCTCCAGCTTACCCCTTCTCAGTGATGGAGACTAAAGATGTTGTATGTTTTCACTGGGGTGGCTACAAGATGGCGATGCCTTCTGAAGTCTGGATTCCTAAGAAACTATATGGAGCACAGAGTCTCTAACCTACACTGAACATGCAATGAGTCAAAAGTAAACTTGTGTTGTGTTAAGCCACTGAGATCGGGGAGATCGTTTGTTACCTCAGCATAGTCTAGCCTAACCTGACTAATACAAGTGTCCACTTAATGTAATGAACCAGTTGAATACTCAACCTGACTCTTCTTTAGTTGTATATAAATTATATTGGATAAAGGCTCCACAAAGGTAGGGATCTTAGTTTTGTTCACTAATGTATGCTGAGTTCCTAGAACAATGCCTAGGACAATGTACATATTCCATCAATATTTATGACATTTGTGTATTTTAAAGGATATGATAAGAATGTAGGTGGGGATTTCTAAAGTAAGAATGGTCGGGACCTTCAAAGGTCTTAAAATAGCTCAAATGGGTTTGGATATAATCAGGAATGCTGGTTATATGTCAGTGGGGGTAGAAGTCCCATATCTTTGGGGTGCCACCTTAAAGTCCAGCTGATGACGTGAAGGAGACAAAATTCAGAGGTAGATGAGCCACATTTCATTCTCAAGGCCTTCTCGTGTTTTTTCATTTTTTAAAAAAATTCCTCTTTCTTCTATTACTATTTATAGAGAAGAGCTAAATACATTTATTTTAATAATGTAATTTAAAAATCATTCCACAGCAGTTGGAAGATGTGATGTGTAGCCTGCTAGCCTAAACTTTTAACTTTGAAAAGTTTAGTTTTAATTGTGAGGTATTATGTCATTTTTAAATATAGAAATGTCAAGCTCTTAAACTATCACAGTTAAGATGACATTGGTAATTACACTGACAGCACAGATGTTAGCATGAACTCGATACCAAAATAAATCAGACCATGGATAATGGGAATCAGAGAAGACAGGCAGTAACGCCAAAGAAGTGAATATATTTTGGCCCTTCTTTCTTTGAGTTGTTTTTGTTTTGAAAGTGTAAACCTACTTTACTCTTCTGGAAAAAAAATACGATGGGCCAAAGAAAAGGCATTTGTTAGTTTTAGAAAAATCAGTGAAAATATGAGATCTGGAGAAATTTTTAATTTTCCACCTTTTATTTTCATAATAAAGGTAGAATGATGTAACCATATCCAAACATTGACAATCATGTTTAGTATCTTTTTATATTTTATTGGCCATTTGCTTGGGTGACCTCTGAGTGTATATAATTTACTCGTCTTCTTCTATTAGATTGCTTATCTGTTAATTTTTTTTTTTTTTTTAAGTAAAAGATTGAAATTAAACTTTGTGTCCAGAGACCTTCTACTTGCTGGGGTCTTTAGAAGACTTGACAATCCCATGCTGTTTGTTGCAGGATTCAGTGACAGACATGGCCCGGCCAATGACAACGCAGCTGCTGCTCCTTTGGTCTTGGTAGCTGAGATGTGGGGCAGCCTGCCCTGGACTCTGCAGGTAGGACTGACCTTCTCAGTGTCTGCAGAGATGCCACAGCACCAGGACGACAAGCTGTGCTCCAAGACAAGCTGCACGGGCAGGGAAGCCTCTGGAAGACAAATGCGGGCTGCTCCAGGAAGCCCGCAAAGGCGCGTCCTGCCTGGGCAGACTCACTGCGACCACTGCGGAGACGTGGGAGATGTCCTCTCATCCAGGACGCCAGGACACTGGCCTCTGTGAGGGCTCCCTCAGCCTGGGGCCCTGGATCTGGGAGGTGGACCAAGGGGGCACAAAGAGCAGATCCGGACGCGCCCTATGCTAAGGGGACTGTCATTGTTAGTGCTCCTGGGAAAACTGCCACACCTGCTTCACCTGCACAACAAGCACCTGGCGTAAGGGCTGGAGGCGCACCGGAGGACGCACCAGTGTTTGGGGCAGGATGGGGGTGGGGAATGCCTGCCACCCCTGCAATTTCTACTCCCCCACACCTGCCCTTGCAAGGAAATCAGAAGTCACTCCCACAGCATGAGCCACTACAGCCGCAGGAGCTGTCACTGCATCCCAGTGAGGTTCACCCTGGCACAGGGAACCCTACGGAGGATGTTGCTTGCTGTGATGTTGCACTGGGGCTGTATCCTCCAGGGATGACCCGTCCTGCTCATCCTGCCCCTGATGCTTCTCAGATGAGCTAGTGCTACCTTCTGATACCTGGGCCTCCCAGCTTGCGCAGCCCCATAGCTCCTAGACTCTCAGCACTGGCTCAGTGGTGGGGCTTCTGGCGGCCAATTAAAATGAACAGACACCCCTGCCGCCCACACGGAAGTCTTGCAAAAGGGTGTATGACAGAAAGTAAGTCTCCCTGCAGTGATATACTGTAATTTAATTGTTTCTTGTTAAAAATGGGAATATTGTTCAGAAGAATCTTCTGAAAAATTTTTTCAGATTTTAGAAGGAATTTAATCTCTCTGTCTCTTTTCTGGCTATTAATATTTAAAGTTTCTTTTTCAGTTTACTTATTTCTCTTGCAAAATGACCCAGCATACAGTAGCTGGTACCGTTTCTATCAAAATGATACGTTGCACTGTTTTTCTCAGGCCCCTCCAGCTGGGATGTCTGAGGGTCAGGGCATGACACTGTCTACCAAATGTCACCTTCCTGGGAGAGTCAGCCTCATCGTTCTGCCCCACATCCCGGTCCATGTTCCTGAAATTCTTCTGATTTTGTTTCATTTTCTTTTTTTTTTCTTTGCAGAAGCATGCCCTCACTCACTTTATTAATTCATTTGGGTTTGGACATAAACAATGGATTTTAATAAAAGAAAATTCAGAGTGAATCGTGATGTCTAGTTAAAGAGGAAACGTACCCCAGGATGTTGAGAAATTCAAGGAAAGCTGGCTAATAGTGATCATATCTGTCCTCTGAGTTGTGATATGGGCTTGATTTGGGGTGATAAAGGAATATTTGGGGATGTAGCCTTGTCTGAAGGAGAGGGGCGGCTCCACAAAACCTTTCACGGTTTCATCACAGGAGATGACAGATGGCAGATGTTGTGAAGTTCTTCTAGAAACAGTCTAGATTTGGGGAGTCTGGTTTGGGTGATTCAATTGGTGCCTGGTGGTAACTGAAGACTTCCGCTCCAGGCTGAGTGATAAATCTTAAATATGACCCAACAGCCAAAGCTGAGCAAAGCCACCACTATGCATGATAGTGGGAGAGATAACAACAAGCAGCAATAACAAAAAACAATCAGAAAAAGGAACTCAGGGAAAGCTAAGACAAGGCAAGCAGCAGAAGAAAATATAAAAAACAAACCCCACAATCATTAAACTTCTCATGGAAATTTGAAGAAACTGTATTAATTAAGCATGAAAAGACACAGTGGAATGGAACATTTAAAGTGCATGGCACATTGTGTTGGGCATTTAAAACATGACAGATGAAGTGAAGGCTCTAATGGACTGTTTGAAAGATAAAGATGGGGAATATATTAGGATGGATTGTAAAAACATAAAGATAAGGAAGATGAGAGAGAAATGACAAGGCAATTAGAGGATCAGCCCTGAAAGTACAGCAGCCAACAAGAAGTTCCAGAAATAGAGCAGAGAAAATGGAGAAGAGATTATCAAAGAAGTAATACAATAAAACTCCCCCAAACGGAGAAAAATAAAATGAAAGTGCTAAATTGAGTGCCCAGCACAATGGATGAAAAAAGAGGCAAACAAGGCACATCAGTCTGAATTTTCAAAATACTGATGATGGAGAAAAGATTGGAGAGAGAGAGAGAGAGAGAGAGAGAGAGAGAGAGAGAGAGAGAGAGAGAGAGAGAGAATAGTTCACTTACAAAGGAATGGAAATCAGAATGGCAGAATGGTATCAGACTCCTTAACAGTAACACTAAATATGAGAAGATGGTGAAATCATGGATTAAGATTCCCTACTATGAACAAATGAAATGATGATGGTAAAAAAATAATAATTCCAATATACAAACAATAGTAGATATTTATTGACTGTTTACCAAGTGTCAGAAAGTAAGCTAAATTCTTCTCGTTTAATGCTTATGACAAATTTATAACTTTTATTATTATTTCCATTTTCCACATGAAGAAACTAAAGTGCAACGAGAATAACTAACTTGTTAATGAATGTGCCAAGAGGCGAAATGAGTTTCCCAAAATGAGTTTCCCCCAAAATATCAGGATTATGCAGTAAAATGTTAATTTTTTTTTTTTTTTGACATACAGGGTAAGAGAGTAATGAGACAGAAAAGAACAAAAAAGACAATTTGACAAGGACTACTACTTTTAAGGTGTGAAAGAAATATCAATCAGAGATGAAAAGGGAAAACAAACCCGTTTAACAGCACTTATTAATTATTAGTTCTGTTCACCCGTGTGCTGGATGAGCCTGACTGTAAAGTCTTTGACATTAGGGAGCACGTCTGATACTTCGTATCCACTGTGATACTAGGCACATACTTGTCTGCTGATGAGGCCAGCTTATTAACCTGAAATGTGTTCTGGTGAATGAAGCATACACACTGTGAGTCCCACTTACCTTGTGAAGCAGGAAGGGGTTCAAGGGAAGAACACTCAGGGTGTTTTGGCAGCCTCTGGAGAGGCGAGCATGTTCCTTAAGGAAACAATTTAATTTACCTTTTTCCAAGTAGAGTGTGCTGGTAACAGAGTCTCCGTGAAAAGCAATGGTGAACAAAGGAAGCTCTCACGAGAGGAGTGATTCACCCCGATGGAGCAGCTGATAACGAGCATTAATGATCTCAGGACGAGCAAGATAAAAATTTAAAAAAACATTCTGGGCAAAATGTGAACATTTCCAGTGCTTGGACATTTGGCAAAATCGGTTTGACATGTAACAGATCTATTGGATCACTAGAAAACATGTTACAGACAATTAAACAAATAAAAACTGGGGGAAATGGAAAACTGTAAAAAGAAGGAAGCAAATCGTGGAAATATCTGGCTCACTGGTTAACGATACTTACATTGGCTATTTTTTAAACCAAAAAACTATGATATGAAACCGTATTGTGAAGTTGAAGAAGGGGAAGCAGAAGGTCACGGTGTGTAAGAGAACTAAATTCTCAAATACCATAATTAGAAATTGACGCTTCCTAAAACTGATAAATCTAGAAGTAGCAATGAGAACATCCTACTTAAACATGTGAGAGTAAGTAAAAGCGGCAGCAGCCCAAAGAGTTGAAAGTGGATTCTTCTGAAGGACAGTGTGGGGGTGGGGAAGGGGAGAGGAAGGGCAGAGAACTCTGTCAATACTATCGCTTTTTAAATTCTGTGCCTGTGTTTTTTAATTATTAATCTTTTTATAAAAGAAACTATTTTCACTGCTTCAAAATTCAAACGGCACAGTAAAGTTTGCCTTCTTTTCTGCCCTTCCCCGTTCATCTTTTTCTTATGTATCGTTCCAAAGACAATTTGCTTATATTGTTTCTTTTGCAACGAGTATTAGTTTAAAAGGAGTCAAGGCAAAGAGAAAATCTGCTGAGGTATGTAGTTCTCCTGGTCCAATAATAAATTAAATCTCAATGCAAGAAAGTGACTTTTGCAGAAAATTAATAGAATGTCATACTTTCTTGACATCATCAATAGTCATCTGTACTTTTGCTTCAATAAGTTTTCCTAAAAAAAAAAAAAAATTATGGCACTAAATTAAAAATCAACAAATTTATAATAACCAAACTTCTTTTTCCTTCTCAGAGGCCTGGGCCTTAGGTTTTAATTTTCTTATATTTGCTGCCGCTTTGTGAATGAGAAGAATGCTGACTTCAAGCCACATGTTCTGTCCTTTCACTTGACAACAGCTCTCTCTCAGAGCTAATGGTACATTTGGCTGCTGGGTTACCTAAAAGTCAATTACAGATATTGGTAATGACAAGATGCAATTTGGGAGCAGCCTAACTTGTTATTTAGCACATTGTGTTTCATCCAGTGCTTGTTAAACACTTTCCTCCTGGTCTCTGAGGATTCATTCCCCAGCATGAGATCCGGCAGGTGGAGGAGACTGAGGCGGGGGTGGGGTGGGGAAGAGGAATGAGATCTCAAAGGCGGCCCTGCTTAGTTGTAGAGGATGTGAGAGACGCCAGTCCTTACAACTCCATGACTGTCATGTCATTTGCCACATCCACTACAAAACAGGCTGCAGTCTGTTAAAACCCTCTGTGTATTTGTTTATTCATTCATTCATTCAAACATCAAAATTTTTGACTGCCTACCGTGTGTTAATGCCAGGCTATGTTCGGGAACTCTAGAGACGAGGCGTGAGGCTGACGGGCGTATTAGCAGGATGCTCTTTATTTTTTGTGATACTGACTCACCGAAGGACTTGATGGGATCATACATTTTGGAGCTGGAACCATCCTTAGAAGTTATCTTTCCAGCTGGGGAATGAAGCATTTGGCCGAGGGATTCGCTGGTATTTATAGAACTGAGACAAAAACCAGCTTCCAACCTGGTTAGGTCTACGCAATGAATTATTAAAAGTGTAAAAGAGCTGTTGACAGTGACATTCTGCAACTGTTTTCGTAGTTTAAGTTTCTGGAAATGAGACTGGACAGGCTCTTTGACTTTTCACAAACCGAATAACTCATTGCGTAGCTCAGCCAAGGAGAAGGGAACTGTCTCCAGGGCTCAGGAGTCCCCCCGCCCCACTTCAGGCCAACCACATGGTCTTCCGCAGGAGCAGGTGTGCTAGGGAGGTCATTGACAGTAGGAGCCTCAGGAAGTGATGGATGGGCGGCAGAAACTGTTGTAGGGGGTGTGCTGAGGGGGGACATCAGGAAGTGAAACAACCAGAATTAAAAGTCCCTGGTGATATCCACAGCCGAGGTGGAAAAAAAGAGGAAAAGTGTGTGGAAGGAAGGGACGGGAGGCCTGGAGCCGCCGTCAAGGAAGCAGACTCCACCATGTGCACAGGTTTCTAAGAGAATGGAGAGAGCATCGTCCTCGAGGAAAACGTGTCCAGCTTGAAATACTCTAGATAAGGACGAAAAGTTCTCTTCTATCTCATCAGGAGCTTCTGATCCACAGGGAGTAAAGCAAGCAGGCATCTTTTAGAAGTAAATAGCAGCCAAATTATACTTTATTTTAAGAAAGAAATAAAAACATCCCACACAATATTCAGAAGTAAGAATTAGGTACCTGAAACACAAAAACACGCAATTAATATTTGAACTGCGTCCCTAGGGTGACTGATACTGCATGACTCAAAGCCCCCATGCGAAATCACGTGGTTGGTCTTCCCGGCAGGTCCAGGCCTCAGTCTAAAGCTGTTGGGTGTGGCTAGCCTCCACCTGAACGGAGACACTCCTATCCAGTAAGACAGATTACCTTCCAGAAGCTGAAGACAAAAGCCAGACTGTCTTTTTGGGCAAAGCCAAATTCTTTAGTACACAATCCTACATCCACATTCACACAAACACAAAAATGACACACGTGTAAAGCTTATGAACCGCAGCATTGTTTGTCAAAGCGAAAGTTTGCTACATCCTATCTTTCAGCCGAGTGCTGATTGAACAAGTTTATGATACGTTTATCTAATGTGATGCTTTAGAGCCAGAAAAAAGAATGAAAAAGTTCTTTATGTACCCATATGGAAGAGTAGGTTGCTAAGAAGGAGCGTTAACTATCATTGTGTGAAAACATATTTACGAATTTGCTTGCAAATGCACAGACGAGCGTTGGAAGGATAACCGAGGTCATAATATTGCTGGAGTGGCTGGAGGATGGACTGGGAGGTTTTCATTCTATACCTTGTTATGTCTTTTGAATTTTGAAGCATGAAACATTATCTGCTAATATATTACTTAACATTAAAAAGAATTAAAAATAAAAATAAAAAACCATTATCTACTAATAAACTACTTGAAATTAAAATTATGCTATGGCTAATTCCCCCTCCCTTCCTTGCTGGCTGAAATTTCTGGAGGGGACCCATCAAGTTAATGGAGCTTCCATTAATTTGTTTTGGTAGGAGATGCCTTTTTTTAGAAATCAGTGTAAGAATGGGTGTTGAGCTTTGTCAAATGGTTTTTCAGCATCTAGTGTGAGAATGACATTTCCCCCCTTTTAATCTTTTGCTGTACTGAGTTACAGTAATAGATATCTCAATGTTGAATTATCTTTCTATTTCTGGAATTAACCCATAACACATTTGAATCTACCTCTGGACTCAGTTTGCTAGTATTTTATTGGGATTTTTTTTTTCTACCCATATTCCTAAGTAGAATCAACCAATCACTTTCTTCTAATTCACTACCTTTAATATCAGACTTCTGCCAGGATCATAAATGAGTTGGAAAGATGGCCATCTTTTCTATGCTGTAGAACAATGTACGCAACATGGAAATTGTCCCATTGAATCATTTAGCCTCCCCGTATCTTGTTTAGGGTACATCTTCAGCTGCCTTTTCTTTTCTGCTTGTTTTCTTTTTCTTAAACCAATTTGTGTCATCCATATTGCCCTAGGAAATTATCCATCTCCTCCGGTTTTCCAAATTTACTCATACAGAGTTTCACATAATTGCTTTATCCTTCAAAAAACTTTTCCATATTTGCGATTGCTTCTCCTGACTGATATTAATATGTGCGTTTTTTAATTTTTCTTGATGAGGCTTACCAAAATACTTTAAAATTTTAACTAATTTTTTAAAAAATTGAGGGGGCGTTGCCTTAGTCAGCAAACAATTGGCACACTCCAACTGGATAATTTGAGAACAGTTTAACCAAGAACTGTATCAAGGTGTGGTCAGGGCCTAGGGAAATGCAAGAGGCATTATCACTCCTAGAGGTAATGGGTGAGGGGCAGGAACAGAGACCAACACCTGGAAGGAGAGAGTCATGGGGGGACCACCTTACAAGGTGCTCTGATCGGGCAATGAAAGACACAGGGAGAATACTACGGCAACACAGCCTTGGCTGGGCCTTCGAGGGGCAAAAGCGAAGGTGGGTTTAATTGAGAACTGGAAGTCTGGCAGTGATTGGCTTGACTGGAATTGGATAAAGATCGTGACATAATGGGTTAGAATTGGCGGAAACGGACAAGGCGAGAATGTTACAGTGAGGGATTCTGAGCATTGTAGGGAGTCAACTGTCTGTTACGCTCCCTACAGCAGCATTTGATGTGTTTTTTGGCAGGTTCACATAATGAAGGTTCGAGTTACTTTCCCGGGCAGGCAGAAGTCTCCTGGCATGACAGTCATATGAATGAATAGGATGGAATAGTAAAGTCCTGTTAATGGAGACAGGAAGCTCTGTAGAAGAGAACGTGGGGTGTGTTCACTTCAGTTCCTCAACACAAAACCCAGCTAGGCCATTTCTCCCAGTGGGTGCAGGCCTCCAATGCCCAGCCCTGGCCGCAGGGCGATGCGGACTCTAGACTCCCAAGCCTTCCTGTTGTCTTGCTAAGTAAGTAGTTGATAGTTCAATTTCTCCTTAATGCTGGTATAGTTTTTGCAGCCAATGAAACTGCAATTTCTAATGAGCAGTCATTTTAAATTGAAGGAGGCACATGATACTGATACTGCTTGTTGTTTATGTGCAATGGATGTCCTAATAGATGTCTTGCTTTTTTTTTTTTTTTTTCCACAAATTAGATTTGGAGTTTTCAATTCCCATTTTGTTCTGGTACAGGCTTTCAGTTACAAATATTAATGGCTGTAAGTGTCCTGACTTTATCAGACAGCGATTCTATTTTTAGGAAGCAGAGACCTGGTACCCTCCAGCTGCCAAGCATGATTTACAGTATTTCACCTCATTCCCTCAGTACCGTGGGCATTGTTGATAAAGATTCGGCTTACAATGTAGCCATAATTTTATTATTTTTTTCCTAATAAAAAATCACCAAGGTCCTAGGAAAGGCTTAAAGAGAGTTTTAATTTATCTCCTATTATTATTATCATCTTCCCTTTCGACCTACTCCTATTCCTGTAACAGCTTACATCCCAAAGAGCAGGGGATGAAAGAAGATAGCTTACCTATGAAACTATCTGATTTTTATTGCCATTGAGTGATGCTCATTCAGGGGAGGTATATGTCCTCAGGCATCTTATCTGATGATCTCTGTTTCTTTGATCAGCACCTGAAAATCCTCGCCCAGATCAAAATACTCTACTTGACCTCTGGGACCAGACAATACTGCACAGAATCATCCAGCAATTTTCCTAGTATTTACTTCAGAGAAGAAAGAGGAGTCATATTGTTCAGAGAGATTTGGTTTGAATTGTTCAATAGATTAAGATGTCGATCACTGATGTTCAATCATTAACAACAGAATCTAGAATTGGTCAGTAAAATCTGGCCATAAAATTGTTCTTATTCTTAAGCTTTAATAAACTTATTTTCTCTCTAAGTAAGATGACCCAGTGGAGCCCAATATATTTAATAATGAATAATGAATGAGCCACAGCCCTTAATTCTGATGTGTCAGCCATGGCCCCCTTGAGTTCCCACATGGGTTCAAACAACTGAACTTGAAATGGGGCAGCAGTAGTTTAGTTTTAGCACAAGAGGGGTCATCAAAGTCACATCCACTGGGCACCATGGTCACTGCACATTACAGTAAGGGTCCTGCACTGAGGCCAGTGGAAGGAAAAGAAACCGGTGGAGACAATGCCATTGATTTTTTCTTTGGTGTCTTTGATCTGACACTCAAATGACTGGCTTCTCTCCCCATTTTAGTTAAGTGCTTACTTTATCAAACCATGTGGAAAAACAAAGGAGAGTCTGGTAAGCATTTACTTGACACGAACTTCTCTAGCTAAATTAGAAATGCCTGCTAGAACATGATGGCATACCTCAACTATATTTGAATATCTTCTTTTAAAGCCTAGTCTATCTAAAAGAAAAAAAAAAGTGAGTTGCCTGATAGCCTCTATGGGAAGGTTTTTGTTTTGCTTTGAAAATAAGTGGGAGAAATTGATCCCAAGTCAGGTTAAAGGAGGGCTTCAGTAAGGAATTGAGCAGTTTTTTGGGGTGAATTATGAAGTAATGAATATTCCTCAATGATTGAGTCAAAGAACTTGTGAAGAATTTAGCTAAAGAAGTGACAAAGAATGACTGCATTTGTGGGACTAGTTCCAACAGACATATCTTGATAAAAAAAAAAAAAAGAGCTAGAAAGAAACAACCCAAATGTCCAGCAATGCATAAGCAAACTATGGTATGTCCATGCAAGGGAGTATTATTCAACTATGAAAAAGAATGAAGTACTGAAACAGTGTGGACAAACTTCAAAAACATGATGAGAAGTGAAAGAAGCCAGACATAAAGAAGCACATACTGCATTTATATGCAATACTATGAATAGACAAATCCGTGGAGCCAGAAAACAGACTGGTGGTTTTCAGGGGGCTGGAGGGACAGACATGGGGGGAAATTGCTTATTGGGAATGAAGTTTCCTTCTGGGGAAATGAAAATGTTTGGGGACTAAATAGAGGTAGTGAATGTACGACGTCGTGATTTTTGCTAAAACGTCACTGAATGTATGACTTTAAAATGGTTAATTTTATGTTATATGAATTTCATCTCAACAACAACAAAATAAAGAATATTCCCACCTTATTATTAACCCCATTTAGGAGCAGGGCAGGAGCAGGCATATTTCCTGGGTTCATTGCTGTAGCTGGAGGGTTGCACCACAGACCAGGGTAGGAGAAGCCTCTGGTCTGCAGTGCGATGGACTTTGTTAGCCCACCTAGGACCCCGATTCTGAGCAAAGCTGCTGGGTCCCATGGCAGTTCCCATCCACCCTTTGCCTTGAGCAGCTCCCAACATGGCATCCACTAATTTGTTGCTGAACCACGGAACCATATACCTCCAAAAGCGACCGACAGAAGTGGGGCTGACAGTTTGAGGAAAAGAAATGTGAAGTTGCCAGAGGATGGTGACTAAGAATAACTCATCCACACACTCTCATACACCGCTGATAGGAGTGTGAATTAACTCAGTCATTCTAGGAAGCAATTTAGTGACGTGTTTCCAAAGCCGTTTAAACAATCACAGCCTTTGACCTAGTTATTGCACCTCTATAAGTTTATTCTTAGAAAATAGATAATTAATTAGGCAAAGAATCAGCTATATGAAAGATCAGTTCAGTGTTATTTATAATGACAAAAAACTGGAGACAGTCTAAAGCCCAAGAAAGAGGAATTATTGTGTATTCATGCAATGTAATACTGCTGTAGTTATCTAACAAGAGTCACTTATTATCTCTCATGGTTTCTGTGGTCAGGGCTTCAGACAGGACCAAGTGGAGCTGGCTTATGTCTGCTGCATGATGTCTGGGGTCTTGGCTGGAGAATTTAAAAGCTAGAATCATCTGAGGGTTTGTTTGCTCACATATTGGCAGATGTTGGCAATTAGCTAGAGGCCCAACTAGGTATGTCAGCTGGAGCATCCTCATGTGGCCTTTCCAAGGAGTATGAATGTCCTCCCAATATGGTGGCTTAGTTCTAAGGTTGAAAAGAAAGAAAGAGAGCCAGGCCGAGGCCATATTGCCTTTTACAGCCTAACCTTGGAGGTCACACAGTATCATTTCTACCACATTCTGTTGATTGAGGCAGTTACAAAAGTCTGGCCAGGTGCGAAGGGAGAAAATGAAGACTCCACCTCTTGATGGGGGCGTGTCAATGTGACATTGTAGGAAGAACATGCGGGATGGGATATCTTTGGAAAATACGATGTGACTATACCTACTGATATCCTAAAAGACTATGTAATGGCATGGGAAAATGCTCACGATGTGAAGTGAAAAAAAAATCAGATTATGAAATAGCACGTACAGTTTAATCCCAGTTTGAAGGAGAAAGGTATAGCTGCAAAATATTAACAATGGTTATTACTAGGTTGTGGGATAATTTTAGAAAATCTAATAAATGTTATTTTCAAAGGATGAGTTGAGTCACTGTGCCTTGTTCTACTTTAGAACATTTACTTTAGGGTGTTGTGTACCCCACTTCCCTCTCCCCCACCTCTGTCTCAGAGAATGTTGGGCCTTCCTTATGCTGAAGGCCAGTCCCACAGCTAGGACCCCTGAGTCCTTTCTTGCTCTCATTTGAGGAATTTTGTTCGATTGCTCACCATATCTGTCTCCTCTGTCTTTAGTCTCGTCTTCATTATTGCATCGTTCCTCTCCATTCACAAGTATTCTCAGACTTTAAAAACTAAAACACCTCAAGAACTATAGCGCTCTCTCTGTTCTGGCAAGAACCAACAAAACTGGCCTTCCCTATTTTCTCACTGCCAATTCTTTTCTCATCTCTCCAAAATATGCCTCACCATTCAATTTAAACTGTCCCAGAAAAGGTCGCCGGTAGGTGCCTGACGGACAAATCCAGTGGAATGAGAAGTTCCAAACGGAGGGACTGTGGGTGGGCTCTGTTCTAGGAACAGGTTTCTCGTGACTTCATAATGTTTTAAAATTTTTCAATTGATTCCAACATTTAAAAATTGGGGAAACCCACATAAAAATGCAGAATTTCAGCCTCTCTTTCAAAACCGGAAGATCTAACAATATCGGCCCCACCTTCTTGCGTGGCAATAGTCTCTTGCGTTATGTAATAGGTACTCATGAGGGAGGACACAGGTTCTCCAGGGCCCCTCGGCCTCCACCTGGCCTTTCACCCATTGCCTTTGGCCTGCAGGTATTTGCGATTGAGATGCTTACTTGGAAAGGTCTCTGTCACTGAGGTTGAGAGGTTGGATCTTAGTTTGAGTTCCTCCAAAAGCAGACTCTCGGACTAGGATTTGGAAGCAGGTAGTGTATTTAAAAGGTGATTTAAAAAATCCAAGTAAGGGAGGGGGCTGTTAGTCAGGAAAGGGTGAATGCCAACACAGGTGGGTTAATGAGCAGGAGGCAGGCCGGGCAACTGGAGCTCCTTCCCACTGGGGACACTCTGAGAGACTAAGTTGAACAAGAGGTGAGGAAGCTTGGGTATTTACCCACCAGCCCCTGTCCCTCGTAGCATCCCTTCCTGGGGGCCTTACCTGCGTGTCCCTTCAGATGTCCTGTTCACATGCCCCAGGCTCCCGCAGCCAGTAGAAGGCCCTGGGTCAGAGAGACGCAGCATTTAGGGTAGCAAGCGGTGGGCAGGTGTAGACATTGCAGGTGATCTCCAGGTGCACAGTGGGCGGGGCGCTGACAGCGGCTCCTGGAAGCTGATCTCATCTCATTTCCCCGCAGCGCCTGACGCCAAGTTAGCACTTCATACGTGTCGATGGTTGGATACTGCTGATGTCCTCGCCCTCATCCTGATGACTTACGTGGGAAATAAGATGAACTTAAATGGGTAATTGCATAACCCCAATTTATTTAATTCTGCGTGCGTGCGTGCGTGCGTGTGTGTGCGATCGAGATGCTTGTGTTGGGGTGGGGGCAGTTCCTGAAAGCATCTGTTCTCTGCCCGTAGGCAGCTCAGGGCTTCCTTTGAGAGTGCTCCCCTCGTCCCCTCCCTGCCTCCAGCCATGGAGCCTTGGATTGAACAGTCAAGAAAATCTATTTTTGCTCTGGACGCCTCTGGGTGTTCTCTGTTCTCCTGTGTGGCCCTGGCCCGAGTCCAGGTTACTATGGAGCCGGTCCCCAGCGGCATGCGGCCCCAGCCACGAGGCATGAGCGAAGAAGCCAAGCTTAACGCAAGGTGAAACTCCGCCTGTCTCCTCTCGGGTGGTTGATGTCGGCAAGGGTTTGAAGGGGCGGCACAGGTGCCCCGTGATGTTGGACCCCCCCTCCCCCCCCCCGCCCGCCCGCCCCCATGGCTTATATAGGATCAGTTTCGCCAGGCAGTTTTGCAGGAGAGCTTTCTTTCTCTCTTGCAAAAGGAACACCAGATGTTGAGGAACAGGGTAGTAAACAGACAGCCGGACAGTGGGGGGCCCGGGGCAGCAAACGCAGAGTGGTTGCTCGGGTTCATGATCAAAGTGGAAGCCGTGACTTCAGGGCGACCCTTCCTGAGTCGCTCAGGCAGCCATCTTTGAAAGGCCAGATGGGGAAGGTTTCTTGGGGACGGATGTGACTTTTATGGGGGTCGACGAGTATTCTGCCCAGTGACTTCCCTGCTGCAGGTGTGGCCGTGGAGGGGAGGGGGGGGGGGTCGATTCCTGCAGCCCCCTCCCCCACAGCAGGGGGCGTGCCCTCATTTCTGCAGCTTTGGACTTTCATCCAGAGCAAAGCCCAGGGGAACGGGCTCATGACACCCACCCTCTCACAAACTGCCTAAAACCAACTGAATGATTTGTGGCAAAACTATAATTGCCCAGAAGATTAAGAGGAGGGCTACTTACTTGGCAAATAAAATTAAGAAAGAAAGCAAGACACCTTGATGAGTTTAGGGAACCCAAGCAAAAAGAAGCTGCTGGGGTGACTGTCCAAGCTGCTGGGCCCTGGGGACAGAGCCCAGGCCCCCTCCACTTCCTCTCCACCCCCCCCCCTTGCTCTCAGTAAGGCTCCCAGCACGACTCCCACGGGAAGCCTCTCCTTCAGGGGGACATGCTTTTCCAAGTCACCTTGGTGCCATAATCCATGCACCTACACCTCTCCCTCTGCCTACCTGGAAAACTCTTATTTCCTGGAAAAATCATTAGGACACAGAGAAAACTGTTCGATACTTTTAACCCGGACGGAGAAGCCAGCTTTTCCACCCACTGCCAAAGCTGACGTAACTACTCAGAGGAGTCACTGGAAGATGGGAAAAGCCACGCTCTAGGTTTGGGTAGCGGCTTCGTCACGTGCTGGCTCTGGAGCTTTGGGAGAGGCCAGGAAGCTCCTCAGGAGCCACAGTATCCTCATCTGCGCACACTGGGGGTTACATCACCTGCCCTACCTCACCTGGAGGCTCCAGCGAGGTCATGCCCCCCAGAGTCAGGCAGGCCTCTCCTGCTGCATGGCGGGAGTTTACCGCCATGAAGAAGGAAGACTTTCCAGGAAATTTGCAAAAGAAACTGTGGTTGTGTCAGGCCCTAGCGTGACTGAAACTGGACCATGGCAGCTCCAGGGACCTCAGCCTATGGATTCGCAGATCTTCACGGTACTTTCAACAATGCTGATAACGCTAATGCGAACACTGCTAATAACGTTTAGCCAGTATTGACTGTACGCTGAGCACGTGCTCAGGCCTTTACACACAGCACCTCATTCATTCATCGGCTACGCACTGCTGCCACAGGAAGCCGTTTCGCCTTCATCTGAGCCCCCCTGCCACCTGATGAAGTCCCGGAATTGCAGCTTAGACAAACCTGTGGCTGGCCGTTGCTCCTGCTCTACTTGGGGCTCTAACCCACCTGCGCTCTGAAAGCCGCAGTGCGGCTGCTGACAGCTGGATATTTCCCAGCTCAAATTTCTGAGAGCAGCAACACCCACCTCTGCAGGGACCTTGATGCTTATGCAATTTTACAGACAGGTAAGGGCCCTGAAACTCAACGTGCGCTTGTTTCAAGGCGAGTCAGCCGTTTTTACTGGCTAACCACAAGGTTTCTTTTGGTGCTTGGGGTGGAGGGTGACTTTCCACGGTACCAAACCTGGCCATTAAAAGTTGGTGTCTTGAGCAAGTCCCCTCTCTGTGACCATCTCCTCTTAACCCTGCAGGAACACCTGGTGATCTCAGGGTGAACTTGGCCACTTCTCCATCTCACGTGTCCCTTTCTTCTTTATCCCAAAGCTGGACTTGGCCGAAGGAAACTCTCTTGGGTTGCTGGGCTAGGTGTCAGGCTCCCTGAAGCTCTTCAGGAAATGAGGGGCGGGTGGGGAGAGAAGGGGAGCAGGCAAGAGCGGCCACAGTCAGCTTCCTACAACAAACCTATCCGGCCACTTCCCTGCTTAGAAACCATCAGTGACTCAGAATCACACTCAGACTTCTTGCCCAGGTCTGTGAGGCCCTGTGGGATCCGCCCGCCTCTCGAACTTAAACCTTCTCATGCCAACTCTCCTTTCGGCCCTGTGCTCTCACCATCTGTCAGACCCTCACGGGAGCGCTTTGTGTCTGCCGAGACCTCTTTCTGAAGCTTGCTACCTCCCTCTCTCGGCCTGCCTACATCCTCCTACATCCTCCTCAGTTGGAGAAGACATTTAACCATTCAGTCTCCTGCTGCTTGTGAACTTTTCAGTGTCACAAACAATAGCACATTAAACATCCGAATGCACACAACTTTATCTCATTGTCGGGTGCTCTCCTTGGCATAACTTCTCAGAAGTGGAATTGCTAGGGGAGAAGGGAATTTTTGCATTGAATTTTGATACGACGGTGATAAAATGCCCCGCACAAAACTTGCATTGCTGGGAGGTCCAACTGATTTTTCTTCCTTTACTCACCTTCCCAGAAAGAACAGCAGCAGCCTCCGGAGAGGACTGGTGTGCGGCAGCATCCCCGAAGCCCTACTCCCTGCCGCACATGCCCTTGGACGGGAGCCCTGTTTCCGGGCTGGTCTCATCCCTCCCAGTTAAGGGGTTTGTAGGGCTGTCTGGCAACTGGCTGTCTGCCCCCACTTTCTTCCTCCTCCATCCTTCACTAGCGGGTTGGGGCTGTCTCTCGAGGCTTCCTTTTTCCTCACCTTTGTGAAAGTCAGCAGGAAAAGGCTACCTTTCCAGGCAGATGGAGAGCATATTTCACCAGTTTCCGGAACGGAGTCAGGCTTTTCCACATTTTCGTCTTCTGTACGCCAGTGTTTCAAACTTGCGTGATCTCAAGAATCCTGCTGAGCACTTGTGAAAAATGCAAGTCCCTCCCCTCCAGAGACTCTGAGGAGCTGGGAGATGATGGGGCTCAAGAGTTTGTGATTTTTCACAATGTCCCAGGTAATGCTAGTGATCACGCAGGTTTAGAAAATGGTTCCATAGGTCATTTTTATGACAAACTAGAATGGTTCAGGGCGTTCTACACCAGTATTCACATTGCCAACGAGTCTCACATTTCTTAAACACTTGACTGAGCCTCTTGAATGGCAGGCATTGAATTTGGTGCCATGCTCACATCACTCCATTTTACCCTGACAGTAGCCATTGCATCACTGAGTGTAATTACCCCTCAGTTACCGCTGAGGAAACCAGGGCTCTGAGTAGTTAGCTGGCTTGACCAAGTCACCCAGCTGGAAAGTGGTAGAGCCTGGATTCTAATGCAGGGCTTCTGGTTCCAAATCCTGGGGCTTCTCTGAAGCCACCTCATGGACTCCTGTCATTGTACCACTGCCATGAACCCTTGCTACTCAAAATGTGTCTGGCAAACCCACATCACCAGCACCACCTGGAAAGGTTGTTAGAAGTGCAGGATCCTGAGCATGCTCTGGAGCTTTTGAATCACAATCTGCATCTTAACAAAATCACCAGGTGATTCTTCTGACCCCCACTTTGGTTTTATTGAGATATAATCGACATATAACATTGTATACGTTGAAAGTGCACAATGTGATGTTTCGCCATACATATGTATTATGAAATGTTAACCGCAATGAGGTTAGTGAACACGTCTTTCACCTCACATAATTGCTATTTTGTTATCGTTGTTTCAGTGAAAATATGAAAGCTCCACTCTCATAGCAATTCTAAAGACTACAATATCGTCCCATTAACTACGGTCACCACGTGGCAGATTAGATTCCTGGGACCCATTCACCTTATAGCTGGAAGTTTGTATTGAGCAACATCGCCCATTTCCCCCACTGCACAGCCCCTGGCAACCACCACTCTACTCCCTGGTTCTATGCATTCGCCTTTTTTAGATTGCATGTGTAACTGAGAGCATTCAGTATTTGTCTTTCTGTATCTGACTTATTTCCTTTAGCATAATGCCCTCGAGGTCCATTCCCATTGTCATAAATGGCAGAATTGCCTTCTTTTTCATGGCTGAGTAATATTCCATTCTGTATATGTACCACTATTGCTTTATGCATTCATCCATCAATGGACACTTAGGTTGTTTCCATGTATTTGCTATTGCGAATAATGCTGCAATGAACATGGGGGTGCAGATGTCTAGACATCAGGACAGTGATGTCATTTCCTTTGGTATATATACCCAGAAGTGGAGCACCAGGTGATTCTTAATCACTTTAAAGTTCAAGAAATGTTCAGGACACTGTGGTTTGAGTAGAGGTCACATGAGACAGAAAGAAAGGGAGGAAGGAAGGAGGAAGGAGAGAGAGATGCGTATGCGAGGTATGTATACCTTATAAAGGTCTAATCACTTAAAGGCATTATGCCCCTCCTCAGACACCATCACTTCCACATTCAATTTTACTCTGGTGGAAAACTGTTCCCAACTTAAGACTCTCTGACCTTTTTAACTATCAGAAGTGTTTTTTTGGAGGACTGCTTATCTTCCACCCAAAACAAGTCAGCCGGCTGACTGCCAAGGGAAGCACCTCCAGGGAATAGGTGAGCAGATCATTCATGTCGGGACACAGGGAAGCAAAGGCTTCTTTCTCCAGTGAGGTGGCTGGACCTCTGGAATGAGAAGTCCCCAAAGGGACATTTTTCTGCACTTTTTAAACCAAAGTTTTAATTTATTATGTTTTTTTTTTTAGTGCCTGGAGCATATGAGAGTTTATTCAGTATCACATAACCTTTCCATCTCTTCTAACTTTTGGGCCTTTCTCTAAAACAAACTCAAAAGCTGGCAAACAGAAATTAGATGACTGTAGGAAAAAAAAAAAAAGTAAAGGTTGGAATTAAATGAGTCAATGGCATCACCTGCTGGTCATATTTGGGTACTGCATTTACTTTTTTTTTTTTTTTTTTCAAATTTAGTAAAATAAATTACAAAATATACCCGGGGATTCCTGGTAAAATAAGGAAGAATAAAGATATCTCCACCATACTGTAACAGGGAGAAACAAAAAAAATAATAAGAAAGTAAGAAAGGGTAAATAAATTAACAGCTGGTATCTCCAAAAACAACATTTAAAGAGAGTCTGACATGAGCAGTGAAAATGAACCAGATTGGGGAGGATGCTGAGATCAGGTGCATATTTCAGTGAATGATAATGAAATTACTGACTATCAAAGCCTGCAGGCTGCAGAAGGGAAATTCACATCCTGAAAAGCTTACAATTGAAAGGAAGAAGAATTAAAAGTTAATGATCTAAGAGCCTAGCTTTAAAAGTTACAAAAAGGATGGAACAAAGAAAGTGGAAATAAGAAAATAATAAAGCTAACAGCAGAAATTATTGAAACAGAAAGTAAACACATAATAGGAAGGGGTAAGGAAAGCCAAAGAAGTCTCTCTCTCTTTTTTTTTTAACAACTGATAAGCCTCTGGCAATATTGATCAAGAAAGAAAGAGAAAAAGTACAAATAAGAATAAAAGAAGAGCCAGAACTACAATGCTACTAAGATAAGGTCAAGGTCAAAGCTAACTCTTTGTTCTCTAAAGGCCTGTAGCAGATCAGGGTTGCTGTGTCCTGTCACCAACCTGGTGCATTTACTTAGTCCTCAGGATTCTGCAGGCCTGGCTTCTAAAGAGATGATTGAAGTTCCACCTCTATCTCACTCTTTTACATTTTCCCATCGTGGACCTCACTGATTTTTGTAAAGTTAACCAAAGTTTTCTCCTTTTGATAGATTATAATAAAAGCCAACATTTATTAAAAGCTTATTATGTGCCAAGTACTGTGCAATATAATTCCCAAAATGAGTTCCTGAGATTATCATCATCGTCGTCCCCATTTTACGGGTAAGGAAACTGAGGCTTGGGGCCTAGAGCTTGAGGCCTCTAGTTGCACCATCAGAACGAGGTAGTGGCTGGATTTGGGCCAAGCAGTTGAAGTTTGGAGCCTCTGCAGGTCACAGAGCAAGCTGACGGCAGAGCCAGGACAGACTCTAGACCTTTTGACAAAAAGTCCCTGTGATGCCAACACCGTGGCCTGTGCTGAAAAGGCAACTTTATATGCTGTTTATTTTTTCTCTCTCTTTCCAAACTGAGCAGGATGGGCTTTGTGACTCGTGATGAATCCACAGATGCAACATGGACTTGGATGTAGGCCCTGACGTGACCTTGACTACCTGTGGGCAGGTCCCCAAGGCCTCGAGTGTCAAGTGGCCTATAACTCAGGTCTCCCTCTCCTGCCTGTCTAGGAAATGCCTCTTTAACCTGGTTTTATCCACTGTTACTGGGCCACTACGTGTTACTTTTCGGGGCTTCAGGTAAATACCTGCTGCACCTTACGGAGAACTGTGGTTCTGCAAACACCATTTTGTGGGAATGAGCTGCTAACCAAAGCACCTGGGTTCAATGTGTGATTTCTTTAAGCGCCATGATTCCCATGTCACATTAAATTAGGATCCACCAACTATAGCTCTCGTGCCAAATCTGGCTTGTCGCTTGTTTTTCCATGGCCAGTAAGTTAAGAAAAAGAATGGTTTTTCCATTTTTAAATGATTGAGGAGAAAAGCAAATGGAGACTATTATATTGTGACATGTGAGAAGCATGTGAAATGGAAATTTCAGTGTCCATGAGGGAAGTTTTATCAGCTCACAGCCACACTCATTTGACTCTAGTCTGTGACAGCAGCTAGTCAACGGCCAAGCTGAGTAGTTGGGACACAGACCACACACAGAGCCTGTGAGCCTGAAATATTTACTATTAATATTTACAGGAAAAGCTTGCTAACCCCTGCATTAAATTATCATTATAGGATTTATCATTATGGATTTAGAGACTTCTAGGAAGGAAAACAAGCAAAAGAAAATGTTATTTTCAAAATAAATCCTCTCTTTTTTCCTAGCAGAGGGAAAACCAATCATTGTGAGACCCTCTACGACACACAGGTAGCTACTGGGGTTTGATCCCAGAGCTGCTCTGCCCTCAGGCATTTGGGGCGAAGGTTCTGCTTCCAGTCAGAATTTCTGGTTCCACTTGGGGTGTGTGACTGTCCTGTTACACAGTTTAAGGTTTTGATATTGTACAGGAGGAAAGATGAACTTTTTCCTCTGCTCTCTCAGGTTCTCCCCTGGGGTCCCATAAATTAGACCAAGGACAGATTCACAAGAGAAAAACAGTTTATTAACATGTGCCTCACATAAACATACAGGAGCACTCAGTGACAAGTTAACTCAAAGGGATGGTTAGAACTTGGGCCCATGGAACATCTTAGGAGAGAAGAATAGTTTTGTAGAGACGACATGAAGAAAGGACAGGACTATGAGCTTCTAGGGGCAGCAAATTGTGGGAAGGCAAACATATGTGGAAACCAACAGCACAAAAGGGCCGGTTAGTTTGTTGTGCAGATTCCTCTGGTCCTGTCTCCAGGTTGACAAGGGTCTAGAGTTGTCTCCTGTCTTTTCTGGTAGAGAGGGGAGGGGAACATCTTTATAAATTTATGTCCTGCATTTAGGCAAATAGGGGGAGGATATAAAGCACTTCTTGCATCTGCTTCTTCTCAATTATCTTCAACTCAAGATAATCCTTATGCCAAAGTGATATATTTTAGGGCGGCAGATTCTGCTACCCTTCACTAGAGAGATGAAGTTGGGATGCTATGAGTTGGGAAGATGCTTAGGGCATTCAGTCACCCAAGAAACAAGCTCTCCCCACAAGGTCACTGAGAGAGACCTATACACAGGACGAAGCCTCAAACATGGGAGCAAAGTGACACTTTATAACTAGATAAAATTTAAGAGACCCCCGATTTTCAAAAACTCTTGAAAAAGAACAAAGCTAAAAGACTCACATTTTCTGATTTCAAAGTCCACTACAAAGCTACAGTAATTAAGACAATGTGGTTTTGGCATAAGAACAGGCATACAGATCAATGGAATAGAATTAAGAATCTAGAAATAAACTCTCATTTATGGCCAATTGGTTTTTGAAAAGGGTGCCAAGACCATCCCAGGAGGGAGAGAGTCATCTTTTCAACAAATGGTGCTGGGACAACTGGATATCCATGAGCAAAAGAATAAATTTAAATCTCTAGTTTACACCAAAACACAGAAGTTAACTAAAAATGGACCAAAGACTTCAATGTAAGAGCCAAAACTCTACAGTCCCAGAGGAAAACATATAAATGGGGGAATGACTGCTAATGGATATGAGGTTTCTTTTGTGGGCAATGAAAATGTTCTAGAATCTATTGTGGTGACGGTTGTACAACTTTGTAATTATACTAAAAACTCAGTGGACTCTGTACTTTATATGGTTGAATTTTATGGTATGTAAATTCTATCTCAATACAATTTTAAAAAGACAACAGGGCAGGGACCAGGATGAATGCGGGTCTGAAGGGGCGGGATCAGCCTGGTACTTTTCTGTGTGAGGCGTGGTGGCTGGGGGAGCAGGAGAAGCTTCTGTAGGGTAGGAATCTGAGGATGCAGATCTTGCCAAGGCCAACGTCTCTGCTGGGCATTCTGCCAGCTTTTCTTCTCCTGAAACTGAACTCCTTTCCTCTTCCCCAACTCCAGGGCAGATAGCATGGAAGATAGAAGAGGGAAGGAGATGATTTGCCAGAAATAATTGTGTCCAAACAATCCTATGACAAAAATCTTAGCCATTTCCCATTTCAGGAATGCATAGGCTCCATAGGCCTTCGAAATTGAGAATGCTTCACAGCTATGTCAGATGATAATTAGGCTGCAATTTCCCAAAGGGTGAGTGGAGGTCAGAGGAAGAGAGATTGAGCCATTTGTTCAACAAATATTTATTGAGCACCTACTGTGTTCCAGAGCCTGTTGCAAGCACTGGAGGTGAGACATAGAGGTATTCTCAGTTGGGTTCCCCAGAGGCTGTGATAAGAATGTAAGTGCAAGTTGTTGACTTGGGAAGTGATCTCAGAAAGCTCTGAAAAGTACGGGAAATGAGACAGGAAAGGGAAGGAAAAAATTAAAGGGTGCTTTGTTGATGTCACGATTATGGGCAACTAGGTCCACTTTTGCTGGAGAATTCTGGGAGCCAAGTATATATTCTGGGAGCCAGGTTTTCCCATCTGAGGGTGAGGGAGTTGGGATACTTATATACCAACTCCCATCAGTCCTTGGTGGAAGGCTGCTCGAGAGGGGGTGGGGGTAGGTGTTAACGCCCTAGTACTTCCATCCTGCCCCATGTGGGCCCAGTGTGCTCCTGTGGCCAGAGAAAGCCCTTGAGTGAAGGTCACCAGTGCTTGCAGTTGGACACCCAGTGAACAGGCCTGGAATGCTGAGTGCCAGGCGAGCGTGGGTGAGGCACTGACTGCATCTCCTGCAAGCGTCTCTTGCATACCTCACGTTAGGCAGCAGTGGGGGGAGATGAAAGGTAAACCAGCAAAAACAGATAATGAACAAGATAATTGGGGGGAACAAAATACAGGGTGCTTTCTTAGCAATGGATGGTGGGGGCCTTATTTAGTTAAAATGGGGAGTCAAGAATGTCTTCCTTGAGGTTTGAGCTAAAATTGAGTGACAGGAAGGGAGATGGAGAGTGGGCAAAGCAACCCAGGCAAAGCGAACATAGAGTGCAAAGTCACTGAGGTACGAGGTCAGTGTGTCTGGCAGTGTAGTGGAGAGACACAGGGTTCGGGGATGCAGGCAGTAAAGAAAAGGAAGATTCAAAGATGATAGTTTTAGGTTCAAGCTATTATGTGGATGGTGGGGCCTCATCTACTTAGATGAAACATACAGGGACAAGAAACTGGGGGTGAAGGATGGAGTCGATATTTCTACTTCATTTGGATTAATTTTGAGATGCCTATTATACATCCAAATGGATGTCAGCAGGCTATTTAGCTGAAAGGGATATGAGATCAAGAGAAATTTTCTTCTTTTTGAAAGAAATATTAGAGGATATTTCTGATGAAAAGGATCCAGTAGAGAGGAAGAAATTGATTCCGAAAAAAGAGGGTAATTACAGTGGTAATTCATGGAGGGACTGGTACCCAAGACGCAGATGGAGGTCTTGTTTTCAATGGGAGCAAGCACACTTCATCTGTTACCAACAGGAAAGAAGACAGAGTGTGCAGCAGTGCCTTAGATGGGAAGATTTGGAGATAGAAAATATGAGGGAGCTTCAGATATCTCAATGATGGATAAGGCAAAGCTTTGTGCTGTGCAGGATGGAGGATGGGGTAGAAAGGGAGAAAACCATTGTTTTCCTCCAGCCACTGTCAGCTGCTCTGTGCAAATATGGAGTCAGTGATTGAGTTTCACAAGGGTTGGGGTTTTGACAGATGCTTACATAGGAAAGAAAGAAGGTCAAAGGAGATGAGGGTATTGCAAGGATATAATTATGATGGTGAGCCAGGGAACTGATGCTGCGTCGTGGAGTCTGAGAGTTACACAGGCTGATACACGTCGAGCACTCAGGGCTCAAGGGTACAAGTGCTGGAAAGAGGTAAGCCATAAGCGATTTTTACCTCTATTGCAAGGGAAGCAAGAAAATGAGGACAGTGCTCGGTAACAAGGTGGAAAGGGTCAAAGGATCTGTTGTTAGAGACAGCAAATTTTCTGAGTATCTCGCAGGACCTCTCGGGGGGAATTCCTGATCAGGTGCCCATCCTGTGATACCGACAATGACTCACGTGGAATCAAATCCTTCAAGTACCATTTTCAGGTTACCCGTGGGCTCTCCTCAGGCCTCCCCTACCTGTGAAGGTGAGATCTGCCAGCGGCTCTTCAAGCGAGCACAGTTTTCACGACTGGGCCTCCAAGTGAGTCCTGTTCTGGGTTCTCCGGGCCTGTGCAGCCATACCCCGATTTACTGCGCTTTGTTGTATTGTGCTTCACAGATTTTTTTTTTTTCAATTGAAGGCAAGGCCCTCCACCAGTGAAAAGATGACTTGTTTTGTTGTGGTACTCACGCTGTGGTGATCTGGAGCTGAACCTGCAGCATTTCCAAGGCACAACAGTGTCGTGGATGTGAGGACGTCGAGGGAGCCAGTCATTACATTTTCTAAACAGAAGTTGATGTTCACGTGACCTTCTAAGTGCATGTGCTTCCAGTAGCCAAAAAGGCACACTAAACTGTATATTGAGAGCACTATATATTTAGCATGTGTTTGGTGTATATTTGGTGTGTGTGTGTGTGTGTGTGTGTGTGTGTGTGTGTAACTCCAGATTGTGTCCCTCAACACGTGACAATTTAGGAGCAGCTTTGTTTTTTAGCTTAATCACCTAGTCTTTGGAGGCTATAAACAGATGCCTCTGTTTACATTTGAATTAAATTCCTTCTAATAACACAGTAGTAGATAGTAGGTGAGGTGGCTTTTATGTACCCCTGGGGCAAGACTCTTAAAGCATTTTTTTAATCTCTCTCATGTGAAAGCACATTGCAATAGATTTTTTATGGATTTAAATAATAAAAGATTGGCTAGATCAATTTCTGCATATAGGGATGACAAAATTAAATGTCTCAACTGGTGCTTTAATGATGCACGCGACAACTTAAACCTCCATAATTCACTATGAACTGCGGGGAGCTAGCTAGTTTTTAAACTGGCCACAAGAGGGTGCTAAAGGACTACATACTTGCCCTAATCATCCTCTCCCTGCCACCCCTTTCAATTCCTTACTTCTTATTAGTTATCTACCATTTCTTGGGTACCCTACCTTGTTTCATTTCAACCATCTTGGTGTACCAACTAGTTGCTAGTGGTTCCCGTAGTCCAATCTGAATATCAGGCTAAGGTTTCCTGAGTTTTTAACAAGTCAATGGCAATGAAGCACTCAGAGTGGACGATTGTGACCGGTGGCTGAATGGGCCTTTTTCCTGCTTCAAGGTATTACACCTCTCTCCAAATCCTTGGTGATGTCTCCCCCACGGAATTTGCTGTGGTTGACATGAACTAAAGTACCATCTGATTCTTTCTGTTCTCCACACCGTATGTTGTTTCTAGCCCAGTGGATCGAGAAGGTGGGGCTGGGGTCCTGGTTAGAATGAGTGGACATATGGAGGCAAACCTGGGGGATTACAGCCAGTCTTCTGGACCCTTCTGTAGGCCCAGAGGCCCTTCAAAACCCTGCAGGCTAGAGCACAGGGCTGCAGCTGAAGCCCGGTTTAGAGACTCAGATCACTCACATTTCCTATAGATTTTTGGCTTTGAATTTTAGTCCCCTTTTGTGCCTCGAACGAATGGTGCTTATCTCAGTGTAATTGCTTTTTGCACGAAGAAAAGTCTGGATGTTGTTCACCAGTTTGAGATGAAGGCACCGCCATGATTCAGATCACATCCGCAGTTCACTGGGAAAACAGCTACAGACCGTGGCAGACCTACTGCTCACTCTTCCTGCCAGTTCAAGGCCAGACCGATGAGCTGACAGGTGAGCCACCTGACCCACTGGCACCTTCACAGCTGATGCTGAGTTTAAATTGCCGTTTAACTTCTCCATATAGGTCAGAGAATCCCCGCAGGCCACATGTCACCTAACACAATACGGCCCGGATTAGGACCAGCTGGACAGTTGGGCACGCCCTCCTTGACCAGCACTGATTCCACTCCGGTGCCCCAGGAGAGAAGTATAGACATTCCTCCAATTTGACCTTTCTTTTCCCACGCTTCCATTACCCAGATAAAAAAGGAGTTAAATGTCTGCACAGCCACACGAAAGGCGCTGTCACGCGGAGGGCCCCTGGCATGGTTTTGCTCTTGCTTAATTCTGGCTGATTTATTTGGCCCCCCGGCCCCAGACAAGCACAAGGTCACCTGGCTGTCACCTGTCAAGTGAGGGCAGCTGGTTGCAGCCCACAGGAAGTGAGGGTCCCTTGGTTTTAGTTACAGCAAAGCCATGCTCCCTCGCTTCCTTCCCACATGGAATTCTGGTTTGGTATGGGGAATATGCATGGGCCCGAGGGAGCAGGTCTGTGTGGACCATCTAATGAGGCCGATTTTTCCTCAGCTTAACTACCCATTTCTTTAGCTGGAGCCCAGCTGGTGACAGGTGGCAGACAGAATCATTGGGTACGGAATAATGAGAACCATTCTGTACTCATTATTTTGGTTAAGTTGCTATCCTGATTGGGACTAGAACTGTTCCTGCTGCATGATCAGAGCTGCCCCGTTTCTAAGGTGGTTGATGGCAGCCATTACTTGAGTTCTTTCTAAGCAGACAGAACAGGCTGCCTCCCAGGTTTTCCTGCCTAGGACATCCTTGCTAATGTTGCTTTACACCCGGCCCTTCCTCAACCAAATATCAATTCCGTAATGACTTTACCAAGACTTCTGTCAAGCCCTGAACATCAGGAACAAGTCACTTTCTTGTCCTCAACTCCCTATTTTACATTTTGTGCCCGAAAGTAGACTATTAAAGAAACTACACATCATAATCTTCCCACCTAGGAGGCCCAAGGAGATACCCAGTTTGGCTACTTTTGCTGCATTTGTAAGTCTGTTTTCCCTCTTCAATTATACAATGCCACCTAGTCACTTGTGCCCCTGAAGCCAACAAGAGCAGTTAGCCCTGCTCCCATGCTCTTAGGTACCTGAGGCTCCCAGTCAGCTCTCCCACACAAGGGTGTTATTATTCCCCACACTTTATCCTTGGACTAGTTTCAGTAAAACTGCAGAATACGTAGATATTCTTAATTACGTCCTTTATTTCCATTGCATTGTTCAAAGACAAGAAAGAAGGGTACATGATCTGTTCTTGCTGTAAGGATGGGGTCTGCCCTACAGGTGACAAGTCCAGCCATGTGTCTGGGATGCACAGGCTGTAGGATCAGGAGGTGCTCCTTTCACAAAAACCAGCTTTGCTCACAACTTTAGATCCCATCCAATGGGAGTTGCCTGACACGAAGCGATGACCAAGTGCTCAGCTACGGGTGCCAAGGTGAGGGGCCTTTTCCTTCCCATTTTTGAGGCTTCCCTTGTCTATCTCCTTTGTTCAACCCTCATCTTAGACAGTTCTTTGCTGGGCATTAGCTTGGCCCTCAGTAGATAAAGAGGCAACACTTTATACATTAATGTAAGTCTCTGCTTTGTCATTTTCATAAACTATTTCCACAGCACCTCTCAACCAGAGGTGGAATCATTACGAAATGTTACAGGTAGAAAAATGAGGATCTCTCGGTAAGTTGGAGAATTCTCCCAAACTTCTTGATCTTCTTAGTCAAATTAATGCTTTTCCAGAAATGAGATTACCAAATCTGACACTCTATTCTGGTATAGTCACTTAAGTCTGTCTGTCTTTCTTGATTAGAGGTAGGACGGGGTAAGAAAGTAACAAAACCTATTACTTAAGTGTCTTTAAGAGGTAAATCTGTGGGGGCTGAGTCTGTTTTTCCAAAAGCAGTATTAGCAAAATAGGGGCCCGGGCTCAGCTGGTACAGACTGTAGTGATGCAAAGCAAGACGCTTTTACACCGTCGTCATGCCGCTGCAGCAGCTAAAAAGTATGCACTTGTGTATGCATTTCTTCATCTTGGCTAAATGGCTTTAATGACTCGTCTTGATTACTGCTCAATAAAAGGCATGAGTCTGGAACTCAGAGATGCGCTGCAGAAATCTCAGAGCTAAGAACTGCAAATCCGCTTTCTCACACAACATCCAACTGCTATGCATCACCACCCGCGGCTCTCACTTCCTTTGGTGAAACACACACCGAAAGCAGGATGTAGTGAAAGAACATGGCTTTTCTGGCTGGAAGCCCTGGGCTGGCATCCCAACTGTCACTCTCTAGCACTCAAGGGAAGTTAACCTGAACCCCAGTATCTTCCAGCTGTAAGGTGGTATCGTAACCCACACACTTGCAGAGCAGTGCCTGTGACTAAATTTATTTATGTTGAAAGTCTATTACATTATCCGGCACTTAGGGATAGACTTATTTTGGCAGCCCAGTGACATAACCAATAAAGACACAGAAAATAATTCTATGTGCTAATACTTAAGTTTAAATTATACTTCACATTATTTTTTAAAATTTAACACTGTGACAGATTCTTGGCTCTAGCTGAGTTTATATGCGTTTCTATTCTTAAGTCAGTAAATGAAGAACACAAGCTACATTTAACAAAGGTTCTCTTCTAGCTTTGGGTTTAACAGCAGCTGAATCTAATTAGAATACTTTCAGAATGAAAACTCCAATTATGAAAGACAAAATGGATGGGTATCTTACTTGCTTAAATTTGGGAGCCTAACTGCTCACGAAAGAATTCATATTTTTATTGTTAAGCTGCAACATACATGGTTTAATACAACAAAAAAACATTTAATCAAGTGAAAATAAACTGAACAATAAACAAATAAACACTCAAAACAAAATATTTTCCATTGGAAACATGTTAAGATGAATACGGGGTTTCAGTACCATCTTACTGCAATTTTCTTATGTGTTACTAGCCTACATACCCCATGTTTTCTGTAGTCATGCAGATGTAAATGGAAATCTGAATGATTAAATAAATGAAAAGTCCGTTTACTGCAGAGAATCATTTCACAAGGCAGCCAAACTGGATTTAGAGAACAAAATTATTCAAGAAATTCTCCATGTATCTAGGTTCATTTTAGAATCCATGAACCTTAAGCTGTTCCTCCTTGACAATGCCAACCTGCAAAATAAAACTTAATTTAGCAGAACCACTCTAATACATAAATTCACCCTTCAGAAAACAAGGAGTCCCTAGTCATTAAAGAGTCACTGTTAAAAACTTACAGCAACACAATTATTTGTGGCATTAACTGTCAATAACAATTCAACACATATTTTAATACCTGACACATCAAAACACACTCTGTGCAGACACAGGCATGATCACTCGGGTCATTCAAATGACAAAATAAACCCAATAAAGGTCCTAATATCTTTGAAGGAAGTACCAACTCTGTATTTCACTGTTAATTTACTTCATTCATATGCCCTTCTACTAAGTGGGAAATACTTCACATTGCCCTTAAATACAGCTTTAGCAGCAAACTCCAGGTTGTACATAGAACACCCAATCACTTACCTCCAGGAGAAATTGGCAAATGTTTTTTCTTTGGTCACCTTGAAGCTGAATAACCTCTCCGTATTCAGGATGTTCAATCACAGTACCATTACAGGCAAATTTCTGGAGAAGTACATAAATAGTCAACGTAAGAGAGTCAAATACGATGAGGTTTTATTTTCACCAGAAGATGAAAATTAACTCTTTCAGCAGGCTTGATTATGTTTAAGAAACAGGTTGTCTCATGTAATCCCTAATAGTTCCAAGTTAATTGGAAAATGAAATGGCAGGTCACATAAAGAAAATGATTTTACTTGGAACACCCAAGAACTAAATTATTTCACATTTTGTTTGTAAGTCACGTATACCTTATTTTAAGATGGAAGACCAGACAGAAATATCTGGGTGTTAATTAAGAGAATAAACACACCTTTCTGGGATCCAATCACTTTCACTCATGCCAATATAGTTAAGGGTGTGAACCATAATCCAATTCAGACGTGTACATCAATAACCATATTTTAATTTCTTCTACACCTTTACCTTTTTGAAAGCTTTCACAAGTTTCTTTTTGTCATAATCATCTGCGATGCCCTGAACAGTGGTCAGTGTCTTCCTGCCGTTCCGTTGCTGGATTCTTATATGGATGTAATCCTCAGTCCCTGCCGGGAGTAAGTCGTCACCCTTAGTTGCATCAGCAAAGGGGTCTGCAGAGGGATACAAAAAAAAAATCAAAAGCAGAAAATATCTTTTAGTCAGTAACTTCTAGATATAAGGTACACTGGACAGTCACAAAGAAGGTTCTAGTGCCTCTGCTTTTTTTGCAGGTCAGGATGGGGGGTGATGGGGGTGGGGCCTTAATAAAACCTCTAAGTATTCTCACAAAAAGAGAACTACTTGACTAGGTATGCCCACTGATATGTGAATAGACAATTTTTGTTATAGGTAGATAATGTTACTGTTGAATATAGTCCTCTAATGAATAAAGACATTTTAAAACCTTAATTTTATGGCTACTATAAAAATGTGCGTCATCTCGATTACCTTCTGATGACAACAAACATTCAAATATGTCCACCCCAATTATTTCACCGTAATGGTGCCATGCAAAAAGTTAAAAAAAAAAAAAAGACATATACGTATATACAGGTGTGTATATATACACATATATATCAAAAGGCGTCATTTTTACAAATTACTACGCAAGTAGAGAAAACTGGACCACTGCCCGGTGACAGATCACAGGTCTGCATCCGCATCTTCTACTAAACGCCCTCAAGAGCTGCTCAGAAACAGCGCCGGCCACTAGTGGATGCCGCTCCCCAAGCCCGGCATCGCCCCTGCGAGCAGCAGGGCAGGTCTAGGGGCGGCGTAACGGGGTCGCAGAGATGTCATGGGCGGAAGGCGGGCGGCAGCCGGGTCAAGGACCGGGCAGGGGGCGGCACAAGGGACCGCAGTCGGGGCTCCGGGAGGAGGGGCCGGGGGCCGCCGGCCGTCTTCGGGGAGGGGGTCGCCAGGGGCCCAGTCGCCATTTTCTGGGAGCCGAGACAAAGCCCCACTCGGGGTACCGCGAAGGCAGAGGGGGGACCCCCCCCCCCGAAGCGGTGGTCAGGGCGAGCGGGGCCGGCGAGGGCGGGCAGGAGCAGCCAGCCGGTCGAGCGGCGCGCGGGGACAGGGAGGGGACGGCGGCGGGGACCCGGTCTTACCGAAAGATTGGAGGTTCTGGATAGTGGACATGCGATACTAGTGTGAGGCCGGTGAAGGGATAAAATTCCTGCGGGGCCCGCCCGGATCACCGTGTCAGGAGGCTGCAGTGGCGAGAAAACGGAAATAAATAAGAAGATGCTTCGCCCCGGGGCTGGGATTCGGCTGGAGCGACAGCGGCGGCGGAAGCCGGGAGGAGGCAGGAAGAGGCGAAGGAGGAGGCGGAGGAAGAGGCGGCGGCGACGGAGGCGAAGACGCGAGAGAAGAGGCGGCGCTGCGGCTTCTCCTACAAAATGGCCGATGGAGACTATTTAGCCGCGCCCGCCGCCCCGCCCACGTGACAGCCCGCGCCGGGCATCCTGGGACTTGTAGTTTCTTGGAGCCGACAGCGCTGGGAAAGCCTGGGGCCGGCCGGCTTTCGGGACCGCAATTCCCAGCAGGAAGTTTGCAGTCCAGTGCCGGCCGGCAGGACTGGGAACGGTCCAAGTGGGTGCGGGTCGCTCCGGGCAGATCCCGCGGGTCTGGGGCTGTCTTCCCCGTGGTCTCGCATGCTCTCCCTTGACTCCCCTTATTTCGCCCTACTGTGGCAGCGCCGAGGGGCTGGTGCTGGGAGATGATCTCCATCAGTCAACCTCGAAGCCCCGGGTAATGTAAGTAAAATCGGGGTGTAGGAGTACAACGAGCCCCAGCTTTCGACTCCACTGTCGCCTCTCAGCACCTCCTGCATCGAAATTCCAGGTCCCCCCACACCGCTTTGCAGGAGCCCTGTTAGTCCTCACCAGGGTTCGAGGTGGGAGCCTACCTACCCCCCAGGTTGGGCCCCTTTCCGATTCCCTAGCGCGGCGGTTTTCAAACTCTAGCGTCCATCTCCCAGAAAGCTTGATAAACACAGATTGACAGACTCGGAGTTTCTTTTTCAGGAGGTCTGGGGCGTAACCCGAGTTTTTGTAAATCTAGTAAGCTCCCAGGTAATAATTCTGATGCTTATGGTCTGGGACCACGCTTCAGAACCACTGCTCACCTTCACTTGGGGCCTGGCATCCAGTGGGTGTCAGGTATGTGTCAACCGAATATACCAGAAAAACAGCCTGTCAACTTGGACACAGAACCTCGAAAAGGATAGGTGCCAGATATAAATCGAAGGTGTGCTTAGCAAAGAGGTTAACTGTTGTAGAGTCGGGTACCAGAACTGTAATGCCTTCCTAACAAGCTACACACAGGAAAATAAACCTAAGACTTTTGCTTACCTACAGGCCCACTTGGTTGGCTTTCTGGAAGCAAAGAGTTAGACTAAAATTTAGGGATTCTTTTTTTTTTTTTTTTGGTGCCATGGCAGTCTTGGGAAGCCTATGAACCCCTTCTAAGAATATGCTTTAAGTGCATGAAATAAAACATCTAGGGTTACAAAGGAAATTGTATTGAATTGAAATTGAAATGAAAAGCAACACATTGGTAGCATAGTATTGTTTCTTTACTAACGAATTAATTAACAAGGTCTAGCAGCAGGTCTAACTATTAGAATTTCATAAGGTGCTAGCTAAAAGATATTTTGAGATGTCTGAAACATCAGAAATGTAATATGAACATATCTGTGACTTCTATTGGTGCAAAGTGACAGGTCCTTCTAAAATATTACTGTGATGTTGCCAGTGTTCATAATGGAGGAAATGCTAAACTGCACAGATACTAGATGTAGGTATAATCTTTTTTCCCATCCAATTTTAGGAATCTTCCCCTCCCCCACTCCCGACCCTGCAATTTATCCATGGACCAAAGATCTGCAGACCCCAGGTTAAGAATACCTGGATTTAATAATCTTTCATGATTAACGATAATAGGTACTATTTATTGAGTGCTTACTATTTGCCCGTTGTAAGACTTATCACAATATTATTAATCTTCATAGCCATTCTATGATGTAGTTATTACTCTGTTTAGCAGATGTAGAAATGGAGGCTTTCAAAGGTTATGTAATTTGCCTAAAAAAAAAAATCAGATTCTTAACTCCCAGAAATATAACTATGTTTTTGGTCTTCTAGTCCTGATTTAAATGAATAACATGTTTATTATACAAATTAAGGTGTAAAGTTTTAGAGCTGGTTGCGAAACGGAGAATCAAAAAATATTCGATTACAGCTACAAAGGTTTTTGTTTTTTTGGTCTTATACTTTTATAAGCACACTTTAATTTTTAATACCCTTCTAGATGAAGTATAGAATAAACAAAATTCATCTGTTTCTGTTTCCTTTCTTCCTAGACATCCAAAACCATTTTATATTACACTGTTTCTTAGAAGGAGCCAAAGAAACAGAAGTTTTTTAAAACAATCCAGAAACCTTAGGGTTTTCATGGTCATTATCCCTGTCAGGAGTACTCATCCTTTCTTAGACCTGTTATTTACATCAGAAACCCCCAGGAGCCCATAAATCTTTAATCAAAGCCAATTACGAATACAAGTCAGATGCAATTGTGATTATTATCTTAAAAACTCTCCTGGCTCTCTGGTCATTCATAGACTTCGTCATTAGACTTGCACTGTCCAATACAAGGAACCACTAGCCACATGTGGCCATTGAGCACTTACAGTGTATCTGGCCCCATTCAGATATTCTCCAAGTTTGTACACTGACCTTTCAAAGATTTAAGTTGTCTCAATTTCACCTCTTTTTACTTTTTAAAATGTGACTCCTAGAATATTTCGTGGCCTGCGTACTATTTTTATTAGCACTGGCTTAAGAGTGAGAGGATTTGACCTATATATAAAGTTATAAAAGGAATAAATTAAAATATTTAAAACCTAGTATTTTTAGTTCTAAATGGTACCAGCCTAGTTTAAGGTGATGATTTCTTGCCTTAATTCAGAAGGGAGTTTAGATCACTTGCAGAGAACAATAGTATTGACTAAAGGAATCAGGGAAGATTTGAAAAAAAATGTAGAATAGTTGAAAAATAAAAGCCCCCAAAGCTAGAGATAGACCCCAAATCTGGCTCTTACTGTCCCAATGGTTATGACAAAGAAAAAGTCACCTAGAAAATCCCTCTGTCTATAAGATGAGAACATACCAGTTGCGCAGGAGGAATGACTTTGCCTGGCCCTGAACCACAGGAGATGATTTTCTTGGGCCCTCATAAAGGGGACACTGTGATGTATTGGACAGCATCCTAGCAGCCTGCCTACCGTGATGTATTGGACAGCATCCTAGCAGCCTGCCTACCACGAAGACAATGGTGGATTTTATGCAGCTATTTCTTATATCTGCAAGTCATGAAGACATGCTTTCATGTTTGGTCCTCATCCATCCATAGGTTGCCTGTGGTGGCAGACACATGATAATGTGCCACTCACATTTCCTGCTTCAGTGAGCGTAATTGACCAACAGCCCCAGCTGCTGTACTCTGAATTCAGTATTGGTGATGCCACACTTCCATTGGCTGCTCTCAGCCAATAACTGAGTGTAACCAGGATCCTAATATAGGCCTGTTCTTGGTAGATGTGGGACCCCTGTGATGGGCGGCTCTCCTCAAGGACTCTCCATTGGCCTGGCCGAACTTTCTTAGACTTGTGCTGAAGTCTAAGACTCTTCTTATTCAACTCTTCTTCCCTTTCTCCTTCACAGGGTCACCTCCTGTGGCTCCTTCCTCTTTCCTCACAGGTGTTTTCCCCAATTAATGTCTTGAACATCTAATCCCATTTGAATGTCTGCTTCTCAAAGGACCCAAATTGATGCTCCTTATTCCATAGTGGTTGATAAAGGGACAATAAGTAAGAGGAAAGTTCTAGGCTTTTTCTCCAAACCCTAAAATCTAGTGAGCTGTGCTAGACTGCATGAGGCTAATGGAAGTTTTGTCTCCAGGCTTAAGGCCTTCAATATAAAAGTGTAGGCAGCTTTTTCTTCTCCTAGGCATGCACCCTAAAATAAGCCCTTTGCAACTTGCATATGTGATGGTAAGAATACTTTCCAGGTGAAATACCTCTAAACTTAAAACAATAGATCCAGTTTTGTTTTTTTTTTATTCTGAAAAAAGTGCAGTAAATACCATGTTTCTAGACCCTTTGGACATCCTAGTATTCAGGTCAGTGAGAAAAAGTCGGTAAAAATCTCAGCTTATATCATGAGTACTTGATTATTATAATACCAGTGTGTGATACAAATGTTTGAAACATTATATATATGATAAGGATTTAATTCCTTTGTCATTGAGCATAGTAGAATTCGGTTACAGCAAAACTTATTATTAAGAATATTTACGTAGGTCAAAAGTAAAATCATGTTCCCAGAAACCTACTTAATTACAGTGGGAACTTGAATGATAGGTCTTTAATGTAACTGGTAATAAAAGGTCCCACTGTCTTTAAAGAGAAGGGAATAGTCAATGGCTGAAGATGATTAACTCAGCATCTTCATGATCAAAAAGTCCCTAACAATATCAGAAAAGATACATTTTTTGGAAGAATAAATTCAGCCTGGGACAAAAAGATGTGCCATCAGTGGGTCAGGTATTTCCTTCCTCCTGAAGGAAAAGACAAATGTAAACTAATTGATAGGGGAACCTGCCGACTCGAACGTTCTTTCCACTGGATTCCTGAGGATCATGGGACATCTTCAAAATTCTGACATTTGAACCTGAAATTCTATATGTAGACAAAATAAGGTGCAAGATTTTTAACCCGAAATTTTATATCTATGCAAAATAATATGCAAGATGGAAGACAGAATAAAAGCATTTACAAAACATTCACGGACTCGGAAAGTTTGCCCTCACAATATTGATGACATACTCCAGAAATATTAAAAACTCGAGGACAAAGATGTAAGATAAAAGAAATACAGGCATGAAGAAATCAGTAAAAATTGTGATTATGTCCAAATTATATTGATATGTAATGAGGGTAAAAAATTGTATGGGCAATTTCTAGAAGAATAGAAATTCCATGCATTTTTCAACCCAACGAAAGGGAAAAGGGATAAAAGAGTAACAAGAAATAATATAGTAATTTAAAAACATTAAATCATAATGAAGTAAAAAGTACATAATTCAGTAATCATAGAAGTGTGAATGTCATATTTTTCTATTAAAAGGCAACCTCTTTGGTTTCAAACTGAAAATGGTTCATCTAGATGCTATTTATGACACATTTAAGGTCAAATGACAGACTGAAAAAGTTATTGCATGTAACTGCTAATTGGAAAATAGGATTGAATAATATTATCAGAAAAAATGAATTAAGAATCATATTAAACCAGATAAAGAATAGTTCATATAGATCATAGTTATATTAAACCAAGAAAGTGAGTTTAAACTTTTATTCCTAACGACTCCACAAAATGCACATAAAGCAAAAGGGAAAGAAAAATATGGAAGAATTGACAGATTTGCAGTCAGAATGAGATATAGTAATGCATCTGTTTCAGAAACAGACAAGTAAACATAAATTAAGTAAAGATAGAAGTATTGTTAGTAATACAATGAACTCACTTGGCCCAATAGACCTATGTAAAACTTTATACCCAGTGCAAAGCATACCAGTCGTTTGTTCAAACACTTATGACAGGTTTACAAAAATCCTATTATGTGCTATTTCTTAAAGAGGAACTTGACAAAACTTAAAATGTAGGAATCTGTAGGGTATATTCTCTGACCAGTATTCAATAAATTAGTTATTAACAAAATAAGTTAACTAAAACTATTTGGAATTTTTAAAAAATATGTTCTTCTAATTCTTGATTAGATAGAAAATCAAAATTGAAATTATAAATTATGAAGAAATTAGTTTTAGAGAGCAATATATATCCAAACATAGGGAATGTAGCCAAAGCAGCAGTAGGGGGAATTGTGTAGCATTACTTGTACTTATGAGAAAATATGGAAAATAAATGGACTATTTTTGAACTCAAAAGCTAGAAACAACAACAACAACAACAACAACAACAAAAAGTCCCAAAATATGGGGAAAAAATAAACAGAAAAGCAAAAGTTAATAAGTTAGGAAAAACAAGAATAATGATCAATATAATTTATTGATAAATAAGAAACCAAATTTTGTTCTTTTAAAAGACTTAAAATGCATGAACTTTTGGCGATTGTGATCAAGAGAAAGGGAGAAGACTCAAAAAGATAACCTTGATAATCAGGAAGAGACAAAACTATGGATACAGAGGACTTTTAAAATAATTACAAGAATAGGAATCAATTTGAAAATCTGGATTCAAAGTATGATTTTCATAAGTTTCTATAATTGATTTACAAGAGGATAGAAGGTAGAAACATATCCTTTCCTAAAAAAGGAACCTTGCCTAAATAGTTTTACATCAAAAATCCCATGTTATATAAAATGTTCCAAAGCATAGTAAAAGAAGGAAAGCTTCCCAACTTATGAAAGCAAAGATGATATAAAAGAAATAGTTTAAAATAGCATCAAAAATAATAAAATATTTAACAATAAATTTAACAAAATCAGTGTAAAACATATACTCTTAAAACTATGTAACATTCCTGAAAGAAATTAAATGAATGGAAAGACATCTCATGTTCATAGATCAGAAGACTTAAGATGGTGATGTTCCCCAAACTGATCTACAGATTCAACACGATACCCAGTGCAGTACTAATACATGACATAGGTGTGAGTCTTTGTGGCCTCAGTTTAGACAATGGCTTCTTAAATGTGACACCAAAAGCACAAATAACAAAAAAATCAATAAATTGGACTTCATCAAATTAAAAAACTTTTGTATTTGAAAGAACACCATCAAGAAAGAGAAACAACCTACAGAGTGGGAGAAAATTTGCAAATTACGTATCTGATAAGAGAGTTGGGTCCAGAATATGTAAAGAACTTATAACCCAATAATAAAAAAAAAACACAAAAAATGGGAAAAGATTTGAATAGATATTTTTCCAAAGAAGATAAACAAACGGCCAATGAGCACATGGAAAGATGCTCATCATTAGCCATCAGGGAGACGCAAATGAAAACCAGAATGAGATGCCACTTTACGTCCACCTAGGATGGCTATTATCAAAAAAATAAGTATTGATGAGAAATGGGAACTTTCATACACTGCTGTAGGAATGTAAAATGCTGAAACCCTATTAGAAAACAGTCTGGCAGTGCCTCAGAAGGTTAAACAGGTATATATGTGATCCATATATTCCCCTCTAAAGTATTCGAAAACATATATGCTCACAAAAATTTGTACAGGAGTGTTCATGACAGCATTAATAATAATAACCAAAATGCAGAAACCACCCAAATGTCCATCAGCTGATGAATGAATATACATTTTGATGGATCCATACAATGGAATATTATTTAGCTGTAAAAAGAATGAATGATACATGCTATAACATGGATGAACTTTGAAAACGTGCTAAGTGAAAGAAGCCAGGCACAAAAAACCACATATTGTATGATTCCATTTATGTCAGTTGTCCAGAACTGACCAATCTGTAGAGACAGAAAGCAGGTTAGTGGTTCCTGGGGTTGAGGGTGTGTTTGAGGGGAAGAGCGTAGTTACTACTAATGAGTATGTGGTTTCTTTTTGGGGTGATGAGAATGTTCTAAAATTGATTATGGGGATGGTTACACAAATCTATAAAAGTCATTGAATTCTGTACTTTAAATGGATGAATTGTATGATAATGTGAATTATATTGCAATAAAACAATATACAAAAGTAAAAATGAGTTTCTCTTATTCACTATCAGTATATTAAATATTAGCATATCAGGTCAGCATTATATCAAAAGAATATTAACCCAGAAATGCCAGGTTAATCGATCATAAGTATGTTATAATTGTGGTAAAAGATTTAGAATTTGATATATGAGGATTTAAATATAGGATTTGCCATTTTGCAGAAACAGAATTGTTCACCAGCCAGGGGCTAAGGAACCCTTCACACCCCAAGTCTTTAGCACATCAAAATGACAGGCTTTTGTAACAAATACAACCGAGACCACTCCTGGGAGTTGCCTTTTAGTCAGGTTGGAGGTTCCTTGGGGTGCTCAGAAGCAGAATGGAGACTTGGCGACACTGGAGTAGAAGAGGTGGAGAGCTTGCATGTTTCAGATGGAAGAGATGAGCCCTCTTGACAGCACAGAAAAGGCAGACATCCAAGTCCTAAGTCAGCTACCTTCGAAAAAAGCCCTCAGAAAAGGGATACCGATGATACTCATTTGGAAAACCGCACAGTATCATTTCATTGAAGCTTTATTTAACGTCTGGTTACAGACATGATGTACTACCAGTTTGAAGAGACTGACCCCCCTCCCCCCATTCTCCAATACATTGACTTTAAAGGACACAGCTGTATGGTCATCTCAACAAAATGAAAAAAAAAAAAAATGACTCTAATCAATCCCTTGATTCTCTTCTCCAAGGGTACTATCTCCTTTTTTTTCCCCCCTAACAAGAGAAAGGCCGAGGACTACCGTGTGGAAGTTAAAGCTGCATGTTATTTTATCTCATACAATTGTGGGAAGTGGGATGACACAGGAGGTTCTTGCTTCTTATTTGAAAGAGAGATGAGTGACCTTTCCAAGTTCAAGTTTTTATGCTGATATTTTCAGTGTAATAATAGCTTCCCTGAATTCTTTTCTTAGCTCACTTTAATATAAGGGCTACTCAATCGATTCTGTTACTCACTTATACCCATATTATCGTCTCCCCACCTGGGTACGGAATCTCAGACCAACCATGCCCTTACATTACAGGGCTGCACGAAGCTCTGGGGACAGCCACATTGACATGCAAACCTGTGGCACCGTGTCCTCACAAAATCTTATTGACGTCTTCCTCATGTTTTGTCAGCTGCGTAGGCCACAGGGTCTGTGTTTTCAACACAAATTTAATCATCTGACTTTCTGGCAAACATTGTATTTAATGGATTCACAGTGCTGATAAAACAATCTCACCCCAGATTTCATTTCTCTTTTGACAGGATTGTATCTCAGCAAACAATAAAGAAATATTCATGTGGCAGAATAGTAATAGCTTGCATTTCCTGAGTGTGCACTGTGTACCGGGTCAGGGCTAAGTGCTTGACATGGGATCTTGTTGTTTTCCTTAGCCAGCCTTGTTTTAAATTCTGGACCACAAATCTCAGAATGGACAGTCAGCACTGCACTGCTCACTGCACTTCCTGTGATGCTCTTTTTCTCACTCTACAGTGATGATTTCACACGTCTTCTCTGTTCTCAAAACCCAGTTTCTTCCCCTGTGTTCATTCTCAGCTGATGACCTTGCTCATACTTAAGGGAGAAAATTGAAGCCATCGGGTGGGAACAAATTGCGTCCAGACACCAAATTCCAAATCTCCCTGCCTTTGTACCTCTGCTCTCTGCCTTGCCGCTTGTTAAAATGGATGAATTATCTCTGTTCTCCTCTTCTGCGCTCTCAAGAATGTTGCTCCTGGAAGCGTCCTCTTCTTTCTCTTGCATTTATATTCTCCCTCTGTGTCTGCTCTCTCTCATAGTATCAGTTTCAGCCGGATGCAGATATTCTCTAGAAACTTTATCTTAAAAAGACCAAAACAAAAACCTGCCTCAGTCTTATATTCTTTTCTCTCCAGGACCCACTTCTCTGTTCTTCTGAAGAGCTGTCTAGGGTCATTCTCTCCACTTTCTCATGATGACCCATTCCTCCTCAGGCCCTCCAGACAGGCCTCCAAGTCCACTGCCTTGCTGAGACCATTCTTGCCCAAGTTTTTTGCCCTCCATATTGCCAATCCAATGCCATTTCACTGTTTTTATCCTACTTGACCCTCTTCACAGCATCGATGGACGTCTCCTTTGCTCTCTTGGCTTCTGTGACATCACTCTCTTGGCTTTTCCTGTGTCATCGGTCACACTATTTCCAACTATTTGCTGGCTCCTTGTCTACCCAAACTGTGCCAGTGTGATCTTTCAAATTGAAGGAAAATCAGGAGATGGTGCATCTCGGAGGCTGAGTTAGGCGTGGTGGCCACCAGCAGAGGACAGTTGTGTCCGGTGGCCTAGCAACCTTGTGGTTGCATTCAGTGGCATCATGGTGTCAGGATGAGAGGTGTAGAGTTGAGGTAGAGGAGGTAGCTATTTTTAGACATTCATGAGACCGGGGAGGGTCTCAGGTCATTTCCGTTTGGGTTGCATTAAGCTATCAGCAAAAAGGAAATGCATTAGAATTTCCCCTTGAACTAAAAAATAAAAATAAAAATAAAGATAGAGAGGAAGTTATTCTGTATCAAAAGCATCTTTGAGAAATGGGTGGATAAGGAGAGGGTGAGAAAACAGGTTTCTAAAAAAATTTTGAATTATAGTTGACATCCAATATTAGTGTTTCATGTGTACAACATAGTTAGAAAACAGAGTAAATAAAAGAAAATCTACTCTTTAGTTTAGTTCACCTTTATTACCTTTGACCATTAGGCCTCTTTAATAATAATAATGATGTACGTCAACCGAAACACGAGAATTTGCAGAGCTGTCAGTAGGAGCAATGAGTTTGGAGGGCAATGTCATTGCTTCTTAGAGTATAATTCCAAAATTAAAAATAAAATGCCCCAAGCAATATAAAAGACGATATTCTTATAGTATTTTTCATTGTAGCTGCAGAAAAGGATTTCTGGTGGCTTTAAAAAAAATAAATGATAAAAAAGGGAAAACCTTTACCCTCTTAGACACAGTTGTATATTTGTCAAAACTACCCAATCACGAAAACCAAATCTGGCTTTTCCAAGGAAACACATTATGGTCTATGTAATTGCTGTAATTAGCTGTGGGGACATCACTGACCATTAGCGGAAAAAACAGATGGATTGAGATTTGTTTTCACACATGAGCTAGGTAGGATGTTGGGAAAATGTAAATTGTTGGCCATAAACTAAGTCACCCTGACGTGTAGTCGGGGTGCTGAGTTACAAATAGTGGGGGAAATGGTGAAACCAGTGCCTGAATGACCTCTTTTAGTTACTCAGAGCTATCATTTTAGGTGCTATCATTCGGGGTAGCTATGTAAATAGCGTGGAGATTGCAGAATCAGTTCAAACAAAAGTCTGAGCAAACTTGACAGCAAAAGAAAGTACTACTGTTTTGCATATCTAGTCCACTGTCTCAGCTAATGGAGCTGCCGCTGCCCCAGCCACCCTGGCGGGAGCCAGGGGCCTTTCCACCCCTTCCCTCCCTCCTCTCCGCTCTTCTGCAGGATTTAGGCTCAGTTTTCTATAGTGGTAACCTGCTCATTGGTGCCTCTTTTCTGACTTTTCCTCCCTCCCTTCTCTCGTGTTTCGCCTCCCTCAGCATGTATCCTGGGGTCACCCCCAAGTGAACTACTCAACATAGAGTCAGCGTAGAGGAACACCCAAGTGAAGACACCCCTGAAGCAGTGCATGCACGTGGTTGTGTGTCTTTCTCCTGCACTGACCTGAAAGCTTCTTAAGAAACCAGGTTCCGTTTGCCCCACATGGAGCGTGGAACAGGGCAGGTACTTGAAACAAATTAGGTTCATGTGGGGTGGCATGGTGGTCTGGCTCTGAGTTGTGGTTCCTCCATGCCCATGTGACAGAACTGAAGATTGTGTACCACAGGGGAGCAGTCCTCTCATGCCCGCCCTGGGGTTCAGTGTGAGCACCCCCTGACAATGAAGTGTATGAGAGGATGCTCAACACCAAGATGGAGGAGTAGGAGGCTCCCCCTCAAACCTGTTTCACCCTCGCCCCTTTCCTAACGAGGGTGGGGCAACCCCAGGTGGCAATAATGGTTTAAGCACCTGCTCCCCAGAGACCAGTCACAGCCCCTGTATCCACAGACACTCACGATCTGTGGCCCCTGTGAGATACCAGCAACTTTGGCTTAGTCTAGCCAGGCCTCTTGTAACACTGTCTCTGGGCCGAGAAGGAGTTAACACAGAGTTCTTGGATGCCATCGCCTCCTCCTACCATCACTGACAAGCCAGGAAAGGCACAGAGATGTTCGCTCTTTTCACCGACTTCCCTGAACATAGCTCATGTTCCCAGATATGACCCATCTTTTCTCTGATTGGAAGGACAGTCAGAAGAGACACCAATGAACAGGTTACTACTACACTTAACTGGGCCTAAACCCTGCTGGGGACTCTCCGAGGGACTGTGCTGAGCTTTGCTACTCAAACTGTGGCCGGCAGCTTTGGCATCACCTGGTAGCTTGTCAGAAATGCAGGGTGATGGGCTCCATTCCAACCCCGCTAAATCAGAATCTGTTTGCACATTAAACTTGGGGAAGTACTGCCTTCAATCTTTCATCTTTATCAAATATGACAACTTTGATATAAAACACATTTTTTTTTCTATATTTTAGGACTCAGTTCCACCAAACTCGATTCTTTTAAATAAATTCTTTGAGGTTTCCAGTGTTTGGAGTAGATATTAAAAGATTTCAGCCCCTAGAAAGCTCTTTAAAAATGCAACTCTGTTTACCTGCACTTTATCATAATTATAACTCAATTGCAGAGACAGAAGGCTCATGCAACCAACTGTTCTATAAAATGCAAATTTTGTATGGAAAATATTTCTCTCAGGAGAAAATAAAGCGGCTGTTGTGCGAGAAGTTATTTTTAAAGGACTATACCAAATGTCTCCTATGCTTTAAAATTTTATCAAAAATTTCAGTGAATAGACGGCCCTTTGTGAAGGAGCAATATGTACATACATTGGAATAGATAGATAGATAGATAGATAGATAGATAGATAGATAGATAGATAGTAGATAGATAGATAGATGATAGATAGATATCTTCCTAAAAATGTAACCAAAATTTCATACATAAATTGTGGAATGTCAAAACAAGAAGCTCGATGTTTGCTTATACACCCTTGATACTGATATGAGTTTACTTTTAGATAGTCACTAATCTTCATTTCACTCTAACACAAGGATGAAACTAAGGTGTTAAAACTACTTTTTCAGGTAGTGTATCAGTTAGCTATTGCTGCATAACTAACAACCCAAAACTCAGTGGTTTAAAAGAGCAATGATTTGTTCTTGTTCATATATCTACAGGTTGACTGGGTGGCTCTGCCGGTCTCACCTGGGCTCACTGAACTTGGCCGCAAGCTGCAGCTTGGGTCTGGGTCTGTTCCTTGGACCAGTGGGCTGCCTGCGGTATGGATGACAAAATGTGAGTGGACAAACCCAACTTCAACATATTTCAAGCCCCATATATAACCCTTTTGCTAACACCTCATTAGCCAAAGCAAGTCACATGGCCAAACCCAAACTAACTGGTAGAGAATGCTATGGTTGGAATGTTTGTGTCTCTCCTAAATTCTTATGTTGAAACCTAACCCCTAAGGTGATGGTGATAGGAGGTGGGGCCTTTGGGAGGTGACTAGGCCCTGAGGGCCCCTCCCTCATGATTGGAATATGCGCCCTTTTAAAAGAGGCTCCAGCGAGGTCCCTTGTCCCCTCCCACCGTGTGAGGATACAGTGTCAGTGGGCACTCTGCAACGGCTTTTACCAGAACCCAGCGTATCGGCACCCTGATCTTGGACTTGCAACCTCTAGAACTGTGAGAAATAGATTTCTGTGGTTTCTCAAGTACCCAGTCTCTGGTATTTTGTTACAGCAGCCTGAACAGACTAAGACAGAGATGTAGGGTCCACCAGCCACGAGGCAAATCACATGGCCAAACCCTGCCTCAGTGGGCCAGAGTAGTGCACTCCTCCCAGAGTTGGGGCGTAAAGGGAGTGAATATTTGCAGAATATTCTTTTACTATGAGTAGAAAAATGGAGGCGCAGCCTTTTGTGTAAATCATGGTGCTGATATTTGAATGATTTTTTTTTTTATCCTAAAAGGATAAGAAACCAGCATTGAGCACCTATAGTTACCAAGCCTTCTGCTGAGAGTTTTTTCATGTTATCTCATTTAGCTTTCACAGCACCACAAGGAAGATTTCTGTGGCCTCATTTTACACATGAGGTGATGGGCCACAGAGCCAGGAAATGGGGAGTCTTGGAGCCTAGTTTTTTTCTGGCAGCCTTCAAATGCTTTGAATGCTCGATCGCATTTTTCTTTTTGTCACAGCAAATCAAGCACTCAAGAGAAAATATTATCTTTATACTGTTACTATTTACTTAGAAGCAAGCAGAGCTGTACATTTTCTGAGTATAGCTGCCCATCACTCTTGATACTAAATTTACTGACTCAAATTGATTCTCTTGAATATTCAGATTGTTAATGCAGATTGGTTGCTCAACACGTACTTCTGCGGCTTCTGGGGTAGAGAAGCTGAATGCTCAGGTACTTTACGCGTGACTGGGCTCTCTTCACTGTCTTACATGTCTTGCTTTCTTGTGGGATGGGGGTGTGGGTGGAAGGGTGGAGAAGTCAGCAATTTTGGCGGGAAACGCTGCCTGGAGAGGATTTCAGGTGGGTCTACTGATATTGTCCTCCATGCCTCCCACATCTGAGATGTCCTGTCAACCTAAATGTGAACTTGTCATTAGTGGTTAGCAAGTATTATTGTGCCTGGCACATTAATGGTAGTGTAGAGAAAGGGAGACTGAGGACTGGGGATGATTGGATTGCTCCCATGAATCTGTGTTTTAACAGGTGATTCTGATGCCCACTCAAATTGAGGATCACTGTGTTAGACCACCAGGTAGAGAAGGCTCTTGGTTTCGATTAGTGTTTTCATTCATTCATTCATTTCAGATTAGAGAAGTGTTCCTATTCCTATTCGGGGATGGCAGGGGCCAGTGTCTGGCTTCGGTATCCTGGGCAGGCCAGACTGAGAGGAGAAATGACTGCCCTGAGCCTGTGCAAGACTGGGAGAGTCCCGTCTTGCTTCCTGCTCAGCTGCATGTCCCCGCAGAGATTGGCGGGGGCTTCTCCGCAGAGGCCCAGGCTTATCTCCAGGGTCTAATCCAGGTTCTCAACCTTGGCACCACTGACATTGTAGGTTCGATAATCTGTTGTAGGGGGCTGTCCTGTGCATTGTTGTGACAATCAAAAATGTTTCCTAAGAGACAAAATCACACTGCCCCCAGCTTTGAGAACTGCTGGTCTTAGCTGAGTGACAACTCAGTAGAGGCGATCACTTGGAAATTTTGTTCTCAGGAGAAGAAGCAATGGAGAGGTGACTGGTGCCACTGGAAGGGCCATAGGGCGAGGGGCAAGAGTGGCTTTGAATCGTGGCCCCTCTGGTGACTAACCATGACTTCTTCCCCTACCTGCTCTTCATTCCCAGTCTTCCCTTACCAAAAAACAAACAAAAACCAAGAGCCACACACCCATGAACATTATTTTCATAAATGACTTTTACTTCTTTATCATTTCTCTTGACAGTGATTCTTGGCAATGTGCATTTAACATGAAGGCAAGCATAACTTTCAGAAGTCATCAAAGATATGGTCCTATTGTCCTCATTTTCTTAAACCATTAAAATATTTTCATTTATAAAAATTAATCTAAATATAAATATTGACACTGAAGATCAAAATCACTTGATGACAAAATAATTCTTCTGGAACTATAACATATATGCTTATGGTTTTTAATAGTAAAGTAAATCTTTGCACTTATTTGGCACAAGGAAACCTTTATAAAAATTCAAATGCCATAGAGCAGGCGTCTTCTGTTTTTTTTGTTTTGTTTTAGTTTTTGCAAGGCTTACACAGTACACGTTTTTGTCAAAGAAAACTGATTATTTTAACACTGTAACACAACAATAGTTGCTTCTCATGCCTCTTAAAGGAACCATTCTATTTGGAATTCAGATCTTTTTGTAGTTGTCGTTGTGTTTTTCAAATTTATATTTGTTTGCTTTAAACCACACCAACAGAACAAAAAGCCAAAGGTTTACTTTGTTTCAAAGGCGTCGTTTCTGTTAGTTAACACGGACACAGCATCAGCAAGAAGTAGGATTGGAAGAAAGGTAGACCTCCCTCAGGAAAGGATCTTCACGCACGTTTCAGCAGCGAACCAGGTCTGGGAATGTGCCTTGCAGCGAAAGAAGGCAGAAGTTGAAAACAACACACAGTGAGGCTCTTGCGAGCCATTCTAATTACACCTGGCTTAAAGGTGTGACTTTGGCAAATTAATCTCTCTGGCCCTCAGTTTCCAGATCTGAAAAATGGGGATATCTACTAAATGGGGTTGCTCTAAGGATTAAGATGAGAATAAACAAACATCAGTCATACTATGCTCTTGCCTGCCGGACTCAGAATACATCAGGAACAAATAAAAAAGGTTGCAAATGCTCGATTAATTGAGTGAAATTCCAGTTCCATTTGCTTTTATAAACACACTCTAAATAGTCATGCATTTGAGACCAGAAAACTGGATGTAGTGTCAACTCTTGTGTCCATTGAATTCACAGTTTGTCCCTGCTTTTTTCATACCTGTATGTTTTCTAAGGCTATTTTAACCATTTTTATCTTTAAGGTCATTTTACTACTTTTCCTGAATAATTACTGGGAAATAAACTTTGGAGGACATCGTTTTCTCATGTGGTTATAGTCTGAGATAATCTGTTTACCTAAACCTTATTTAGATGTGTCATTGCTAAACCACATCACGTTGATTCCGGGTGGTACCTTGAGTTAGGCCAATGGTAGGCTTCCTCAGGCCCTTCTCCCCTTCAGAGTGGGGAAAGTCTCAGTCAGTCCAAGGAGGAACCTAAATTCTCCACGAGCCATTGTTTCAGATGGATCTCGGCATGGCACGGGTGAGTCAGAGCTTCACAGTCTGTGGCTTGTGATTGCAAAGCAATCGGAATGACAGGTGGGTGTTTAGCAGGAAGGAAGTGGCTGAAGGGAGACCTGCACTTTTGATGGCTGAGCACTCCCCAAATTTGAGTCCCTAGTGCTCACTATAGGGGCATTTTCTCTTTTCCCCTCAGCATTCGCAAGATTAATAAGAACTGATTATGAATTAAATGATAATGCCCATCTCCCTTCCCTCTACCATCCCCCCACCCCAACGATTTTCCTTTGGACAGACTGTTTCATGTAATTCTAATTAAATCGAAGGGTTAAAAAAATACCCAGAAGATCATGAAGACAACACACACAGCAGCAAAACTCTGCTGTTGGAAGCCAGCGTCTTGGTTTTCTGTCGCAGATTCCCTGGGGAGCCTAAGGCAGAGAGTGGCCAAGACCACAATGCTGAAGTCTGGGACGTTTTCCGGGTGAGGCATCAGGACAGCCCTGCGCACGGTGGCCTCCCCAGACCCTCTCCTCACGTGGAAGTCCGTGCAGTATTCAATGGCTGTTGGGTCAAGGCACTGTCGTGTGGGGTGGAGGCAGTGGGTCTCTGGCAGTGGAGTTCCATGGCGCTAATACATCACAGCAGACTCCAGGGCGGGCTCCTGGGTGAGACAGTGAGCACACAGTCATCCGCCACTTGGCGAAAGAGAGGAGAGGCAATTAAAAATGTCCACTGCTTTCTTTTATATGAACATAAAGGGTGTTCATGCTCATTGACTAGTTAAATATTTAAAAAGTGATGCGTTTTTTACATGCGCATCTTAATCCATCTGAAATTTATTTTAGTCCATAGAATAAGGCAAATTGATGCCCTTCCAATACCACCTCCCCCCAACCCCCACCCCGCTGGTTTCCCAAGCGCAGTTTTTTTAAAAAAATAATTTATACTGTTTCTCAAATTCCTAATGCTTTAAAGTCATGTAACACATTTTCATATGGACCTGTATCTGTATCTGAGCTTTCTATTCTATTCCATCAATCATCAATTTCTTCACAGCTTTTAATTTGTTTGAAAATCTGGCAGGAAAGTCAGTTAAAACTTTGCAAAATGCTTTTGTCTCTTCTTTCTGATTTATTCTTATGTGAACTTTAAAAAAAAACCCCACTGAGGTTTTTATGAGAATTGGATTAAACTATAAATTTGAGAAATGGCTTTCTATATTGAACTATTGATATGATTTATTGATCAGTATCTCGATATTAAAGGTATTCTTGCATTCCTATAAAGTATACCCAGTAATTTATTATTTAATGTACTGCTGTGTTTAATTCGCTAATATTATATTTAGTATGCTTCATCCCTCTGAAGAAGCACAATTGGTGTGTGGTCTGTGTGTGTCTGTACGCGCGTGGGTGTGTGAGTGGAATGGAGCACGTGTGCACAGTTACCAGCTACGGCAGGCTCTGGTAGCTGGCGTTTTAGTAGCTTTACCACATGAATCTTTTAGTTTTCTATTTTTTTAATGCTCTGAAATATTTTATATTGCATGGGAATTAATTATTCCTGAAAATTTTATCAGCAAATCCACTTGGCTAGAGAATCTTTTTTTTTTTTTTTACAGTAAAAAAGTTTTATTAGAAGGGAAAGTACACTTCTAGAAATGGAAGCAGGCCTGAGCAAGAGAAGTGTGGCTCAAAAGGCTGAGCATCTTTTTTAGAAGGTTTAATAAATTTTAGAATTTTATTTCTTAAGACACTTTTTACTAACATCCTGATTTGCTTGATTTTATTAGAATTAAGACTTAAGACTTTTTTCCACACTTTATATTTAAATAAAAAAATCTGTATTTCTATTATAATCTCTTATGTTGATTTTACTTATTTTTTCTTAATTTGGCTTACAAAATTTTTCTATTTTATATTTTTCCAAAGAACAAACTCTTGGATTTATGATCACTTCTGTAGTCTTCTGGTTTTAATTCATTGCTTTCTGCATTTATCTTTGATGTCTGGAATTCAATGTTTAGTTCATCAGTTTTTCTTTTTTCTTTAATAACAAAGAAAATATTTAATACTAGGAATTCGACTCTATAGTTTTATATGTGTCCCATATGTTTTGATATATGTAATGTTTTCATTTTCTAAATGCTCTATGGATTTGCTTTTCTCTTTAATTCATAGTTCCTTGGAAATGTGTGTGGGAGAGTGTGCAGGTTTATGTGTTTTTATCTACGTGTAGTTGTGTACGTGGGTGCACGTACTTTATAAGTCCAAGTAGGGTTTCTCTTTATTTTAATTTTTGTTCTCATTTTCTAGATGTGCCCTCTCCAATACAGTTGTTACTAGCTACCTGTGGCTGTTTACATTTAGATTAATTAAAATTAAATAAAAACTTAAAAGTCAGTTCCTCTAAGGCAGCAGCCACCATGGCTACCACACCAGGTACTGCAGGCAAAGGACACTTCCGTCATTTCAGAAAGTTCCACTGAATATTGTGCTGTTCTATATTATTTTTGGCATCGGGGGTCACAGAAGGTAGTTTTAGACTTTCAATTTTTTGGAATTTATTGAGATTTCCTTTGTAGCTGGTGTAAAATCAGTTTTTATAAATGGTCCATTGACGATTGGAAAGAAAAAGAATCCTCTGTAAAGTATAAAGTTAAATTTCTTAATTAAGGGAATTTTAAAGTCACCAACCATGGCACAATGAATTGCACTGCTCTGTTGTTTGCCAAATCAAGAAAGGCTCATGAGTGACTATTTTATTTTATCAAAATTAAAACATCCTCCCTTATTTTCTCTAAATGCTCTTGTATGGAATTCTACTTTGTTTGAAAGTAATATTTCTGTCCCTTTTTTGTCTGCATTTTTAAAATAAATGTTGTCTATTCTTTCATTTTTAACCACTCTGTGTTATTTCAAGGTAATTTTAAACATAATTTATTGAGGTGATATTCACATAACATAAAAATAACCATTTTAGAGTGAACAAGTTGGTGACGTTTAGTATGTCCACAGTATTGTACAACCAGCACCTCTGTCTAGTGTCAAATCATTCCCATCACTGTCAGACCTTTTACCCACCGAGCAGTTTCTTCCTATTCCCCGTCCCCACAGCCCCTGGCAACCTCCCACCTATGGTCTAGCTCTGTGAAGGTAACTTATTTTTAACTGTCTGATTTATGATAGATTCCCTCTCTGGCCCTAGCGATCTGCCCTTTTAGTGTAATAATGAATCTTTTTCGCTCTTCGAAGTAATGGCCAGGAGCAAGGTTACTGGACTTTGAAAGGTCAGGGGTGATGGCTGACCAATGAAGGAGAGGCAATGCCCAGCACTGTTGCCTCATGGTGTCTAATAGCTGCGTCGTTTGTAATTCAAAGCGGCATGCCCACCATTATGCCGTCACCTGGTGCTTTTTCGCTTAGGAGACAGGAACAATGAGAAAGAGGAAGGGGAAGGGAGAGACAGGTGATGCATGAAAAGCAACAGAAGAAATTTATCCTCGCTTCAGTCTCGTCACCCCAGACATCATCTGTCTTTGGCACAGTGGTACCACGGAGGCAGTTTAGCTGAATCATCTCTCATATAAGTGGCATCAAGATTTGCCAGCATTCCGAAGCATGTGGTGGTGTTTAGGCAAATGATCCTATGTGATCTCTAGAGTTCATGGAAATTATCTTCTGTCCTTGCTTTGCCTCACAGAGGGGCAGCTGCCGACTTTTTTCCAGGAACACAAGTAATCAGTGGCTGACAGGAAATTTAAGGAAGGGTAAATATGATTCAAAAAGCAGAATAAAAAATCTTATACCTCAACCAGACCTTACATTTCTGTGTATGCATTTTTATTTCTCTTATACCAAACATGGTTCCTATAAGGAGCTGGAGATATAGATGAGAGGGTGTATCCACCTATCAAAGAGTTTGGCAATACCAGGCCTGGCGTTTGTCACTTTTAGATCCCCACTACCCTCAACCAACAGGCCATGAAGGAAGGATGCTTCTTGGGACTCGAATAGGGAAGCTACAGAAAGAAGGACTACAGAATGGAGGTACCATCTACAGTGAAAGTGACGGGTATCAGGGCAGAGATGACATTTACCATCACATCCTTGGTGCTTTTACTTTCTTTAGTCTTGTTTGTCGAGGAGCCTTGGAGAATGAAGTTGCGATTGAATGTTTTAATGGTGGTCACTGAAGATGCCTCAGTGTTTTCGGCTAAAAGGAAACAAACAGGAATAAGTGTTACCCAGATGGTGGGCCAGTCATTAAGGAAGACAGACCAGGTGTCCAGATTACCCAGATTTTTGTTCTAGATTTGGAAACTCATTCTGGCCCAAAGGTCTGACTCTGGAATCTTTTTATTTTGTATTTATTTTTATGGTGAACCAAATAAATCAAGGCATCATTACTGGCTTTCTGGGAAAAGGTAGCTTGGAGATAATCCAATATAATCGATAAATTCTTATTTGCAACTCTGAAATATAAAAGGCTCAAAAACTGCATATATTTATAACTTTGTAGCTAGAATTTCTGATGGCAAAACCTGACTTGAGCTGACATGCGGCCATTTAAAGTCCTCGTCCATCCCACAGAGTGTGAATATTCTCATGCCTTCCTGCAAGGATACTGACGCGTTTATCAGACACTACCCCAGATACTGTGAAGGGGGGCTATTATGACATATATGGTATATACACCATATTACCTTCCTAATGTCCAAGAAATTCTGGGAACACATAATGACCCAAGAGTTTCAAGTAGGGTATCATGGATCTGTAATAAATTTTAATTGTCTAGGTTTTTGTGGTATATAAAGTCGGCATTTGATAAATGTCTGTTATACAATGAACGGTGGAACCAAGATTCCAACATATATCTTCTGACTTTGTAGATCTAAATTTGTAGATCTAAATTTCTAGTTTGGCATCATCACGTGGCTCCCGAATCCAGGGACTTCACTGAAAACGTCCAGAATAAGGTTGACATAACCGGCATTGCTGGAATGCCTTCGAGGTCGGGCACTGTGTTAGATGCTTGTGGTGCCCTGCCTACATCACCCGACCGCGTCACCACTCTAGCTCACTCTGATGGCACTGTGCTCTAAGCACCACCACTCTCTGTTGCCCATGCATGGGGCAAGTCAGAAGTACCAGGGAGCCAGTGTCGCCAAGGGAGTATCCTGTAACCAGTGATGGATGGATGAGAGCTGAATACCTCATCTTCCTACTCTCTGGGCAGGAAACTCTGAGGTGTAGTTCAGTGCTGTCTCCCAGAAGCTCCCAGCAGTATGCAGCGCCTCGTGTTGGCTTAATTTCCTTCCCTGGATCATCTCTGTCTTCCCCTGCCAGTGCTTCTTGGAATCACCTCCCAAATAAACTACTTGCACTCACATCTTTGTCCCAGGGTCTGCTTTTGGGGGGATCCAAATCAAGATAGACTCATCACGAGAGCAATTCCAGGTGAGAATTCCCCATTTGATCTGGTCCTCAGATCACTGAGTTACCCAAAGCAAATGAGCCAGGCTTAATTCTTTGGTAGCTTCGTGGCTGTAATTGAGCATACCTTTCACCGGCGGAGCAGGCAGTTTCCTCCTCTGCTGCCTTGATGTGTCTATAGTCTGTACCTACAAACAGAACACAGCAATCAATACACCTACTCGAAGCCAAAAATAGTTTGTCTTCTAAAATTTCCAGACCGTGCAAAATTCCCACAGCAGGAGTGAGGGACAAACGCACCTGGTTTCTTTGCTTCTGATCTCGTTTTCTCATGAGGCGCACACACGGAGCTATGTTTAATCCTGCAATGGTCAGGGCTGAAATCCGGCTCTCGATATCAGTAATCTTAATGTGACAGACAGGATCAGTAGGGAGAAAGCACAGGAGGGGAAAATCTTTGTTAAAAATGTTTCGAACCCATAAAGAACAAATCTGCTTTGTTGTGTGCTCATTCATTCATTCGACTTCTACCAAGCACTTCTCTAGCCAATGCTATAGTGAGAAAATTAAACACAGGCCCTTCTTTGTAAATTTAAATTTCTAGTTGCTAGCTCTAGAGCATGCCACTCATGTCAGAGTACGCCTAGGGATAATGGAAGCCCAGGGTGTAATGGGAACCCTGGCCCAGGGCCATCTGGCTCAGCACCGGAATGGGGTGGTCCGGAAAGGCTTCCTTGGGAGGCAACACTTGATGTGAGCTTTGAAAGGCAAGAATTATTTATAGGCCCTGCTTCATTCCTCCATGACATCATGAATCCAAAAGCACAGCATCAGGTCTTGGGAGGGAGGCCTAGCATCCCCTGGTTCAAGTCCGTTTCCTCTATTAAGAGGCCAAGTGGCCTTGGGAAACTCCTTCCTCTCTCTGGGCATCAGTTTCCTTGACTGTAACATCAAAAGATCAGAAGGAGCTCAGATTTCCTTCCAACAGTGTCTTAAGGCAGCTATAGAGAACAAGAGCCCACTTGGAGCTCAGAAAGAGCACTGGTCCATTTCTGTCCTAGGCATGAAGAAGACACAGTCTCTGTTCACAGAAAAGGGCATTACTACAGGCTGTCAGCATGCTAAGTGCTTTACATATAAACATCGTTCCTGCTTCATTCATGGACTTCCTTCGTAATCCCATTAGGTACCACCCTCTGGTTTTACAGATGAGGAAACCGTGGCTCAGAGGGACAAGTAATATACCCAACATCTCACAGCTGGTCTGGGGCGGACTTTGGAACTGATGCCCGTGCTCATGCTCTTGCCATATTCTCAGGGGACCGGCCAAGGCCGGCACGGGGGACTCTGGAAGAGGCAGGAGAAGGCTGGCGGAGTCGCGGGAGGAGGTGGGGATCACAGCCGTCCTGCCGAGACGGTGCAGGCTGAGTGGCGCTGGGGTGTAGAACGAGTAACCTGAAAGTAGGCCCAGCTGCCCACGCGTGTGCGTGACCCCGAGGTCTCCGTTGCCTCCCCCACCCCTTAACTATTTGGAGATGCTCAAGATAAACTCTAATTCTGTTGTCATTTACTAACGGCTTGTTTAGACAAAACCTCCTGAGACAGGTGCCGCGAGACGTGCAGAGAGGACCGAAAAGTTAGCGAGGAGTGGCAGTCCTCGTCATAAAAGGAAGAGGAGGTAGGTGAAGGCTGCGACTGTGGCAGCTGCCCAGCAGTCAGCCCCCAGGAGGGGCCACCATGCAGCCCCTGCCCTTCCCGGCCCCCAGACGCCTTCCTGTTCTGACTCCTCGGGTTTCACACTGAGAGCTGCATTCTTTGGTTTACAGTTCAATAAACTGTGCAAGCCCCCGAGAAAGATCGCGGGCTAAACTTTCATCTGTCATACGCAGCCGGTGTGGATTTGATGACCACATGTGTTCTTGGAAGCAGTTTCGTGGGAGGGCCTGGCTCAGAGGGCACTGAGGAACAGAGTAGGCTGCTGACCTCCAGATTTGGTGACCACCAGGAACTGGTGTTTGGGGTTTCTTTGGATAAGCAGAAATGGGTTTAATTTTTCAAGTTTTAGTCCATAGGGCAGAGGATAAAGAGAGAGGAAAGGAGACTATTGAGGGCTGATTTTGCCTACATTTTGTCTGTCTGTCTGTCTGTCTATCTATCATCTATCTATCTATCTATCTATCTATCTATCTATCTATTATCCATCCGTCCATCCATCCATCCAAGCATCTAGTTACATTCCACTTTATTTCTAAGACTGCATGCTCAATGACCCTTCACTTGATAGAAGAAGATGACTAATTCAGCTCTGAGTTTCCTGAGAGCTGAAGCAAAGAGATCTGTGTAGGACTCTATGTCCACGAGATAAAGACCAAGTAAGTACTCAGAAGAATAGCTTTTCCTGATACAAAGAGTTAAGAGAGGCTTTCCCCAGGCACACCCCCAGAGGTGACCCTGCAAGACGCAGTGGACAGCATCCTCAGTACAAGTCCTGGCACAAGGGAAGGCTCACTGAACATTAGGTATGATTGATGCCATCATTGTAACATTTTAAAATAAATAATAAATTAATAGGCACATTCAAACGTATGGGAAATAGGCATTTTGGACTCTAGGATTTTCTGTCATAAGATACAGTACCAATACTTTAAGCCTAGAAAAATTTGGAAGCAGAAGTAACTAATTATTCCAATAGAATCTTCCCAAACACCCACAAATAATATTTATTCCTGCTAAACCATTCAAAAACTATTTACGGTAAAACGTACGCCTAGAAAACAAATGATTTGATTCCACTTTATATCTTTATGTAACTTTGACTAAAAATCGATTGAATGTTGGGTGCCATTTATGGAAAATGATTTTTATTTCAAGAGATTTGCTCTTCAGCCACTCTCGCTGATAATAAATTGTCAACAGGGCCTTCTGTGATGAGGCCATTCCTGGCCACAGAGCAGAGAAGCGGAGCCCTTGCATTCTCAAGAGTGTTTAATGATGTCAGTGATGGTTGTGATTTTTGACTCTAAAAACCTGCTTTCCTTGAAAATAAAAATATTTATTTAGAAAATAATTATCACCGAAGATTTTCAGCTCTATCCAGAGGTGTTTCTATTGACCCCAATTCAGCAGTTTTAAGCTGCAGGGTCTATAGAAATATCAGTGAACTTGGGGTCTATACCGAGCTTATGCTGCAGAGACCAGCATTTCTCATGGGTCCCTGACTGTATCTCCAGGGTCCCCAGTTTGATAATTAGTCTAAGAATCAATTCTAATCCGGAGTCAGAGGCCAAGGACTATCCATGAAAACTGCATGCAGGTATCTTCACGAAATTCTAGATAATACAGTGATCAGTTCTGAAGTAGCAGTATCTAAACCATGTACAATACTGGTCTGAGAAATCTACACTTATCATATTCCTTTACTCATCCCACTTTTATTTTATTTTATTTTCCATTTTTACCGAGTGCCAAACCTGTGTCGGGTACTGTGCTTAGGCACTGGGGTTACTGTGTTAAGCCAGACTATAGTCCTGTCTTCATAGAGCCTTTAGTCCATCGTGAGGAAAACTGGCATTAACTAAATAATCAACAGTGTGATAAACATTGGAAGGGTGGTCTTGGGGTGGAACGGGAACTTACATAGCAAGGAGACTTGCTTATGGGTCAGAGATTTGTCAAAGAGGAAAGTGGCGTAGGTTTTAAAGAAAAGTCTGATCTATTCTCAAGGTTATAATCTGGGGAAAGCAAGGCTGAACTTTAAGAAAGGAGGATTTGGTGGGCTCTACCCTGGAGGGCCATGTCCATGCAAGGATGCTAAAAATGGTAGGAAATGATAAGTACAAAGGCCTTGAAATGATTGTTGTGGAAGATGGGGTGCCTTCTCCTTTTACCCGGTGGTCTCCCTCTGGGCCGAGAGGAGAGTTCTTACCTGGAGCTCGGCATGGTGGACCTGGGCTGCAGCCGTGGCCACCTGGTCCTCCAGATCGGCAAGTTCAGTCTCACCGGTGCCACTGTGGATGCAGCGGGCAGCGTCTTCCAGCTCGTTCAGCTGGCCTTCAAGTCCGTACACTGTGCCTGCCGCCAGGTACACCTGCAGAGGAGGCACAGCCTTGAGCTCAGGTCTGCAGACCCAGGACTGGTGGGGCCTTCTCAGGGGGCCCCGGGGAGCGAGAGAGAACTAGACTCAACGGTGGGGGAAAAGGACAGGGAATGCCCCTGTGTCTACACAGTCTTTGTACTTAAATGGTGGCATGAGGTCTTTCTACTCCTTCACTATCATTTCCACCACCCCGCCCCCCTCCCCCGCCACTTTCCTGGAAGAAAAAGCAACTTGTAAATTTTGGAAATATGATAAAATAGCACCAAATACATGACATCAGCTACATACATTATGAATTTGTCCAGTGACGATAACAATCATACTGTCAAGACACAAGAAATGAAGAAAAAAGCTCAGGACGTAGTTTTTCAAATACAAATTTTGGTTGGCATTTTGTAATTGAGAAAAAAATTTTAAAACATGATAGTGGTGAAATTAATTCAAAGCAATCACAAATTTTGAATACCTTATCTTTGATTGATTACCTTCAGCTTGTTTGCAACAGGCTAAGGGAATTAAAGTGAACCTGAAATTTATAGTAAGAAAACACTTTATTTCTTAGAAAAGAGTGTGCTGTTAAGAGAAGCATGTCAAATCTATTTATCTGTCAATGAAGACAGTTTTTTGTGTGCTACCAAAAAGTAAAGAGAAAATCAGATAAAGGGAGCAATCTGAGTAAAAATTAAAGAGAAAAATATTTTGACTCATGAGTTTGTAAGGTGATTCCACAAAGGTGGGCAAACAGGAAGTAAAATCATTGGAATAATTCAGACTGAGGGATGCCCGGTAGGGTGAAGGAAACATGCTTCTTCAGCCTAATTAGTGACGGTGTGAAACAAACGACAACACAAGGGACTGGACGTATCTAAAGAGGGTAATTACTCAAAGAGAGGTTCACGAGGTTTAATAACATATAGAAAGCTCTAGTCATGTCATCACAGCTACTTAGAGTTGATCTGACTGGGAAGCAGTCAATCCTTCCACAGTTCCTTTAACTGGAGTTGAAAACATAACTGAGTTAGGGGAGCCCGGGGCTTCTGCACACAAGTCAAGCACGTCTTCTGTGCTAAGCGAGGCTGAGCGTTGGTGAGGAGGGGAAAAGAACCCCAAGATTCTCCTTGGCATGTTTCGTGCATCCGTGTTAAAACTGGCAGTTTTACAAGGCATTTCAAAGTGGAGCACAGGCGGGTAGAGGTTGAGTGAAAGCAAACCTCCGTGTGCATCTCCAAGCACAATTAGCTGGGCTGTGGGAACAGCGGCCGACAAAGCGGCTGTCACGTTAAGGGATCTGTCAGCCGCAGCGGGGGCCGCGAATCGAATGCCTGCTGGAAACTGCCGTATTCCAGTTTGCCCTTAGTTTTAAGTTTCTTTATCCTAAGCAAGCATTAGAGAATTTGTTTCTAAAAGATCCCCACAGTTTATTCTTTATGTCTTCCAAACAAGAAACACGTCTTTATGGTTTGTCATATGAAGGAAATGATGGACATTTCAGAGCTGAGTAGAAAAATTAAAAGTTAGTCTGTTAAAAGTTTCAAAGTTGAAGAGCATTTTTTTTTTTTTTCAACAAGAGAAGAAAAATTAGGGAGAGAAAGGGAAGAGAGGAAAGAGGGAAGAATGATTGTCAGGACAGTTGTGAGTTTGGATCGTACATTTTTTCTATGTACACCAAAAATGGTAAATTTATTTTGATAAGATACTTTTAAATATAAACTTATGGTTTTGCACAAGGAAATGAAATTTGGAATTGTAGTTTAAATGAAATGAATAATCTGAGTGTGGCAATCGTTAAATATTACTTGATATAATTTTGGTCTCGAAATCTTGAAACTTTGATTTTTCCAGAAACACGCGCAACTCAGCGTCATCACACCCCATGGCTGTGATGACTTAAAAGCACCTTGTTGTTTTGTCCTCAGCATGGTCATCCACTAAGGTTCTTTGTTTTCTTTGTCAAGACAAAGGAATATGAGATGGCTCTAAGCCCTCAGCCAGGCCAGAATGCTCATCTTTTACTTCGTGTTCCCTAAAAGCCTGCTTTCCTGGCACCGGGGGAGGTTCGGTGGTTTGGCACTGACCCCAGCTGAACAGGAACTTACAGTCGAGGTGACAGTGCCTAAAGGACAGCAGGATGACGACGATGGCAAGGATGGTGACGGTGACCATGACACGTATTTACTGAGCCAAGTGTTGAGCCAAGGGCTTCATGGGACTTATTTAATGCTCACGGTAACCCTCGAGGGAGATGCTATTATAATCACTATATTAAAGATGAGGACGTTGTGTCCTAGTGGCTCAGTGACTTCTCCAGGCCACAGCTGGGAAGTGGTGGGGCCTGGATCTGAGCTCGGGAGGGCTGCTAGGTCCCTTGCCTTTATCCACCCTCCCCTGTGATGCTGTGGTACCTAATCTCGGGTGGAATGTCACGATGTTTTACATTTCAAACCTTGACATAAGGGCGCTAGAGTTGTCATGGTTATAGGTCAATGTGGCATTGGCTCTGTTGCTGGGCTGAAATAACAAAAGTTTACATGCTATATAATGAAAATGTTATTCTAGTATTAAAAAATAACCCATTGAAAAACATTAACCTGGAATTGCTTGCTTAATAAACATCCACTTTTGGTGAAAGCTATGATTACCATGTCTGAATAATCTATGTCCTGTGACTCTAGTCATCGTGACCCCACTGAGTGGCTCCTGGTTCAACTAGCCTTTCACAAAGTGGTTGAAGGGATGAAAATAGGTGTTTCATTAAGGGAGGACTTTGTAGTCAAAGCCCCTGGGATAAAGAGAAAGAATTAAGCAGATTACTGCAAGACTTCTCAGAGCCTTTAATGGGCTAACGTGTATCTCGGTTTTTCTAGGAAGAGTACACAGATTTCTCAAGCTTATTTGATCTTAGAGCATCGTACTGGACTTGGCCTCCATGAGATACACTTTAGGGGGCTAAGATTAGACAGTAACTGTTAGTATTTCTTTTCTTACTCTCTGAGGGTGGAAAACCACCTGAGAAGCCATGACCACCTCCACAAGTTCTAGTTCGCTCCCCTGCTGTGCCGAGGGCATCATATATGGAGGACCAACATCCTCTGCCTGGTTCTGGATTCTGTGACAGAGCTGGGCTCCTGGTGGTGGAGTTCCACTGTGTCTGCTGCCACTGGCTGTGTAATGTGGTGTTGCTGAGAGTTACAGGGAAGAGCTAACAGGGAAGTTGGGATGGTCCCTCCATTGCCTCCCTGGCTGGGAATTACAGGCTGCCCCAGGCTGTCTCTGTCATTTAGCAAAGATGAGAATGAGGAGGTCCTCAGATGGGGTGGGAGGGTGAAGGAGCCGACACATTCCTCCCACTCACGACCCTGCGTAAATCCACGAGGTGGCCCTTCCCTTGTGGGTCCCTGCTCTCCACACCACGGGTCTGAGAATGGTCATGCTAAGTGGTTCTCTGTTGACCCCTAGCTCTGTTTTCCATCTTTCTCTGCCCTGCTCCATTCTCCGTGAGGCTGACCTGTAGGAACTTCATCTCCAAGGCTCCCCTGCTGGCTGGGATGGGTTTGGCCAGCGGGAGACACCAGCGGGACATCAAAGGCAGAAGGAAGTTGAGGCTCTGTTCCCCTGCTGCGTGGGAGCCATGGTGACAGCTCCCATGGTGGGGGGGAGGGTGCCCTTCCAGACACTGGTTCTCCCTGGGCTACACCTCCTGGGTGGGTGACTGCTTTCTCCTCCTATGACTCTTGATGCTCCAGCATCCCCTAACCTTGCCCACACCTGAGGCAATCGCCCTTTCCTGAAACTCTCCTCTCCCAGCCAGACAGACCCCAACAGGTAGAGTAGAATCCTACACTTCACAGCTGTCAGCAAGAGCATCAAATACTGAGAGACCCAGGCATTCAGTCCCAGGGACTGAGCTCCCGTTGTGTGTGCTGGCAAGGCTGGGACTGGCCCGAGCCTTTTGGGGGAGACAAGAGCTGATCTCACAGTGCTAGCGCCAGCAGCAGGTGAGAAGCATCAAAGCCGGCAGACGAAGGGAATTCTGAAATCCCCATGCCTTCCTCTAATTAAGTGGATTATTAACAAGGCAGTTTATGAAAACAGGAGATTCGACCTGTGAATGTGACATTTTTATCTTATGTAGCTCTGAAGGCTTCAGAAGTATTTTTAAAGGCGAAACCTTCTCAAGCAAATGTTCTCTTTCATCCCAGAGTCCTGGGCTGTGGTAGCCGACGTTCAGAAGGCGAGAATAAGTGTCGCCGTTTCTATTTCTGCCGGTCCCCGGGTCCCTCAGCACAAAGGAGAAAGGCAGCGGAGGAAGGAAGGCACGCTCTTCAGAACACAGGCCGACCAAAGGCTCGGTTTCATTAAATCAGCTGCACCCAGAGGCCCGTTTTACAATCAGCCTTGCCCTTCTGCTGCTCAAATGAATTCCATCCTAGAAACCACAGAGCGCAGCCACCTGCCCGGGCTCTGTGATCTGGTGAACTAAAGAGATAAAGGGAAGAGTCATCCCTTCTCTGCCTCAAAACCCCACAGAATTCAAAGGAACATGGCTGGAGTTTCTTCTGCGGTGAAATTTGAAAAGCCGGAGCCGGAGAAGGGAAGAAGGAGGAAGAAAGAGGCAGTTAACTCTGGGGACAGGTGAGGCTTCTTAAGATGCTGGACAGGGAGCAGTAAACTATAAACCAAGGCCTTTTCAGCCCATGTTCCTGCTGGGGTAGGTGACATCTTGAATCAGTGGGTAAGTGGATGTGTTTCAAATGGAAAGGGTTAACAAACCCAAGAAGAGAAACATGATGTACAATAAAAGACTCTTACAAAACGAAAACTCGGGCAAGGCCATTTTTCGACGTGCTCCTTGGGGAGCAGAAAGACACGCCATCTTTGCTCTAGGTATGACATGGGAACTGACCGCTGCCATTTAAATCCGGATTATCTCATGCATTGTAAGTTTTTTTGATACTATATTTTGTAAAAAAAAAAAAAAAAAAAAAAAGGCATCCCTTTCCTGGTGAACCTTATCTTTATTTTAACCTTTTCAATTCTGGGTGTTCTAGATGAGAGCTATCAGCACTGAAAGAACTGTGTTAAGACATATTTAAGGTACAGAGACCCCTGCACATTAGAAATAAAACGTTTCTTCCTTAAAAAAAAAAAAAAAAAACACTTCGTCCATCTGATGTAATCATACGTCAGAGAAGCGTTCTTCCAGCGCCTCCTCTGTGTCAGGCTCTGGCCAAGGGCTAGGGCTACAGATTAAAAGCCAGCAGGTCCTGTGCTGCAGGAATTTATGTATCTGGCCCCCAACCTAGGGGTGATTGTGCCCCCCGCCTCCCTGCATCACCCCCTCCAACATTTGCTTATGTCTGGAGACATTTTTGATCGTCACAACTAGGAGGAGGCTCCCCGTGGCTTATAGTGAGTAGGGGCCAGCGATACTACTAAATATCTTACAA
>CM053507.1:144490554-144567362 GCA_028627145.1 Eidolon dupreanum | reverse complement strand
GGTCATCATTCATTTGAAAGCTTCGTGTTGGACAAAGAAACGCAAACTCGTTTTGAGCTGGAATAAAAGGGAACACTGCTCAGCAGAATGGCTCCAGCCTGTGAACACGTGAGCAGCATGGGCTCATTAGATGCCTGGCTTAATAGAAAGAGAACACTTTGGAACCACAGAGGGCCGATTCCAGCCCCAGCTCTACCCTTGGACTTGTGCATGCGTGTGCATCTGTCCGTCTCGGCTGGGCCAAAACAGATTCAGTGTCTGGCTGTGCGTGATGAACTGGGGCTGTGACAGAAGCCTAGGGTACCTATTTATGTGACTTGATATAAGTCTCGATATGAAACAATCTAATGCAAGGTGGGAAAACAGCTTCGAGGGTTAAGTGATGTATACAGGTATCTGGGGCGGAAGGATGTTCCCAGCTCCACCTAAGACACCGTGCAGATGCTTATAACAAGAGCTAAAAGGCCAAACAGGCAGAAGCTGAAGGGAACTAGGTTTTTTGTGAGGTACAGAAGCACACGGTATGCTCTGAGGCTCCTTGGTCAATCTATGAAACACGGAGGGGCAGCGGCAAAGGACTGCCCCCACCGCAGGGTCTTGCAAAGGGCCTCCTCACCCTTGAGCTCAGCAGGGGGCCTAGGGCCCACTCTTGTTTTAGGGGCCCATGAAAATGTTTTAATTTCTTTAAAATGGGAAGGAAAAAAAAATGAAATCTTAGGCCCAGGAACATGTTTTAATTAATGCAGTAATTTCGACACCAACATAGTTGTAAAATATGATTTCCATTGTGTTTTACTGCGGCCCAGGACATGCAGAAGATGACAAACGGGAAAAGGGAGGCGGCGGCCAGGCCTCACAGGGCCCCGGATGCCAAGCTCAGCGGTTTGAGTTTTGCACTGCTGGTGGTCAGGGTCTTGCGGCTCTTGTTATCCAGAGCTGTCACTTACTGAGTGCTGACCACGTGCCAAGCTCTGGGAAAGGCACTTTATTTGCCTCGCCTCATTTAAGCCCCCTAACCTCCGTAGGATGCAGGTAGTATGTTCACTCCACCTTACACATGAGGAATGGAGACTTAGGGAAGGGATGGGGTTTGCCCTCAGGGAGCTGGGACTCGCAGGGCAGGTTTAGGGCTGGGAGAATCAGAGGCAGAGAAGAGCATCAGAAACAATGACAACAGCTTGAATCAAAAGGTCACAGGGCCTGAGGTGGGGCCACTGCTGTGGGGACGCAAGGACGAGAGGCATGATACTGCAGAAAGAGAGCGGAGGATGCTGAGTCTCTACCGGGGCCAGGAGGACGGCAAGACGCTGCTGTGCTTTCCAGCCGAGTGGCCTGGAAGAGACTTTACCTTGACTCTGCGATTTTCGACGTCAGGTTTCCTGAGAGGGTTTGGGGGGTGGGATACAACCTACATAGTTGGCTTTAGTGAAAATGAGAAAATGCAGGGCCCTCCAGTCCTCCTTTCAGTGATGTGATAAATGAATGTTCTTTAGGGGGCTGTTGAGGGACAGGAGACATCCTAAATAACAGAAAGGACTCTAACAGGGGTCTTCTAAAGACAGAACACAAAGGGGCGAGCTCATGAGGAATTCCCGGCCCAGTGGAAAAGCCTTGTGGCTGTTCCATTTACAGACAATACACATTGGGCCACACCTCCTCCCCTGCCCAGTGCTGCTCCTGGGAGACCCCTCCAGGGGGAACAGAAGGAGAAGGAAGCCAGCTCCAAGTTAGGGTGGGTCCCTCCTGTGCCTGGTGTGACTCTAGGCTTCAAGTAACTTCACCGAACCCTCACAACAACCTGACGTGGTTGCTGTTTTGATCCCATCTTTAGAGACGATGGCATAGGGAAGAAGATGCAGAACTGGGATTCGAGCCCAGAGACTCTGGTCTCCAAAGTCCACACTCTTTCCCACCCATCACATCACCTTATTTCCAGGACCCAGCGGACTGTAGAAAGGGACGATGGAACAGAATCGAACTGAATAATCAGATCGGTGAACAATGGATCAGCGAGAGAAGGGCCTAATACCGGGAGTCCCCTCAGGTGGTTCTACAGCCTCCCCCACTGATATCAATCAGAACGAGCTCATTGATTTGGCACGTCAACGGCCCAGCCACACACCAGAGCCTGAGATCTACTGAGTGACCAGCTCCTGACCGGGCCTACCTGCGATCCATCCGCCGAGGACAATCGGAGTGAAAAAGAACGCAGTCTGTGAGAACAACCTGCTCGAGCACGATCCAGACTGCACAGTCCGCCTCTCTCTTTTCCGTCCCATGTTACAGACGCTGTCTTGGCTTTACCAAACGCTTCCATCAAACTACCAGAGCAAGCAAGGAAATTTGTCCAAATGCCTGATTTCATGTATTTTTTTTTCCCCCAAAGGTAAGACAAGCAGCTCCATATGTCCTCCTAAATAGTTGACAGAAATCTGCTAGGAAAATTCAGTGCAAATATGTTTCAGTTCTTATGAAACATAAGGCATTCCAGCGATGCCTCTACAACCCGTCAAAATACATGCTCCACAAACAGACTCACGTCCCCGAAGAGTGACTTGATGAAAGAGGGTGGCACAGAGTTTCGGAAAGAAATTGGAGTGCGAACCTAATAAATTAGCATATGTAATAAACCGAAACAATGAAACATAACGGATTAGAGAACCTAGCTCCAGCAGGGGTTTCTTAAATCACCTAGGTTTCGATGGTCAAGCCCTTTATGAAATAAGCAAGATTTTCTTTAATGGTGATTACAGAAGTGATTTTTAAAAATGTGCTATTTGCAGTTGAGTTTCAGAATTAAACTGTTTCCCTGAGTTCATGTTCTTGCCCTTCCAACTCAGGATCTGAAATGCTGGGGCCCTTACCTGACCAGCCTTCCCTGGCAGGTGGAGAGTGGGTAGGACTTTCTTTCCTGGCTGAAGAGGTGATCACAGTCATTAATATCTTTTGCTTTTGTATACGGGTCATTCTTCAGAAAAAAATGGTTCCTGATACCAACTAGAAACATTGTCCCACTGTTGGTAGTAACCAGGGCTCGACCAGGGCGCACGCTCAGCTCTGAAGGAGCCCAACAAGATATGAAACGCCTTCCATGTTCACTAGGAAAGGAGGTGGCACATGGCAGCCAGGGTGATCTTGATCACGGTGCTTCCCACCTCACCCAGGATAAAAGCCGAAGTTCTCTGCATGGCGCACACAGCCCTACTTAATCCGGCCCCTACCATCTCTCGCTTTTCCCGCCTCTCTTCCCTTTGCTCCAGCCACCCTGGATCTTTAATCTGTTTCTTGAACTTGTCAAGGTCTTTTTCATCATAAGGCCTTGCATGTGTTCCTCTGCCTGCTACGCCCATCGCTTAGATCTTTGCCTGACTTTTTCCTTCTTGACCTTCAGGTCTCAGTTGGAAAGACACTTGGTCAAAAAGAGCCAGACGATCCAGGACTCATCCTCCTTCCAACTCACCACCATCATTGCTCTGCTTAATTTTCTTCTTAGCACTTATCACTGTCTGACATCTTCCCCCACATGGGTTTACATAGTTATTAGCCATCTCTTCCAACAGCAGGTGAATTCCATAAGAGCAGGGAACTTTCCTCTCTTATTCCTACTGTACTGCAGCTCTTACAATGTTCGACAGTTATTCGTTGCCCAAATGGTGAATGAACAGGGATTCAAACTCCAGAGTTTATGGCAGCTGTTCTCCTAAGGGAATGTTGCCATGTCTTTCTTTTTTGTCTCCTGTGTCGCTGGGCCTGCAAACCAGGAAGATCCATTTGTTCCTTCACTGGAGTGAAAATTAAGGACCTTCCTTTTTCACCACATTCTCCCCTCCCCGAAAGAACAAGTGAGCATTTGTCCCAACACCATTTATTAAGAAGTGATCTTTTCACAACTAGAGATGCGAGGTGGGTAGAAATCATAAGACAAATTGTGAGTTAAATTTTAATACATTTTAATATATTCTAGGCTACACTCTGGACAATTTCATTGCATCTTGTATCAATCTTCACAAATCTAATTATTGTGCCTTTAAAAATATAACATAATATCTTAATAGCTAGGCCATCTTCATGCCTTTTTTTTTCTAAACATTTCTAAATTATTCCTGATTTTATTCTATCAGAAGATTTAAAAAATCTTTTTGGAAAGTTAAAGAACATCCAGTTCAGATTTTGACTACCCTAATTTTGGAAGAATTCATCTTTACACTGTCTTTCCTACTGGTAAACTGCTAGGTTTCTTGGAGAGCTGCGGTTTTCTTGTTAAGTTTTAATTTCACCTTTTTTTTGCTCCTATTATGGGTGGATTTAAATTCCATTTTATCCCCCCACTTCCCTCATTCCAGTTTGAGATTTACCTGCAAATTTTAGTTCATTGCAAACTGACGGCTGAACTAGAAGCTCCTGACACAGGGAGTTCTAGTGCAAAGCCCAGAACCACTTGAGCTATGCTGTGTAATTCTGCTAAATGATGTGGATTCATGAATAGACCAGGTATTAAGAGACCTTTTCTTTGAATAGAACGGATTTGTATCCTGCATTTATTGGCGTTCAAGGTGGCTGTATTCTTTTACAGGCTCTACAGCTCAGTAAATGTTCATGATCGCTTACCTTATCCAAGTTTTTATTGTTGCTCTAGGATCCTTCCTATCTCCTCACATTGTTTTCTCTCCCATTCTGGGTAATAGCTGTTTCAAACCCTCTCCACAAACCTGAAACTCCAATCTCATTATTCGCTCACTTTCAGAAGACAAACCTGCCTTCTAGTTCAGAGAGTTAGAAAGAAGAGGGAAGAGCGTAGAACATAAAACAAAACCTCATCAACTTCCTGACATCAAATTGACCCACTTCCTTGCATCTGGACCAATCTGTCTTTGCTATTCCAATGTCTATGCTCCATCTGTTTTCTGGACCTCATCCCCTCCATTTCCCCAAGAGTCCCTTATTGTTGGACAGTTAGGTGGGTTTTCAATGTTTTCCTACAATAAAAAAATACTGTGCTTGATGAACTGCGGTGCGATATGCCCTTGGCTGCCTGTCCAGTTTTCCCTTAGGATAAGTGAATGAAAGTACACTTGCTGAGTAAGAAGAGCACACGCACCCCGATGGCTTGGAGTTAGCAAGCTGCCAGTATGCTAACATGTTCTCCCACTATTTTGTGGGCATGTGACTGGCTGCTTCCCTGAACTCTTACCAACATCAATTATCGTCCTTTCTCATTATTCAATTTGTTAGGCAAAGCGGCATTTCGCTATTTCGGCTTGCATTTTCATTGCCTGTCTGAACAAACAATGAACTTTGTCCCGCTCATGGCTGTTTTCCTCGTGCCTCAATGTGCATTTGTCGAATGGAAAAAAATGAATGTGCAAACCATATGTCAAGTTCTGGCTAGCTGTTATACTGAATAGAGCTGAAATACAATTGAAGTTGAATATTTTTTTCATTTCTATTCTTTGTGTGTATGTGAATTGCCTGCTTCTGTGCACTGCCCTTTTTACCTATTAGAGTTACGAGGATATTAATTCTTTGTCTATTGAATATTTAGGCAATATGTCCTTCCTATTATTGTTTCCCTTTTAATTTTATGGATTTTTTTTGTTAGTGAACGTAAGTCTTTTTTTCTCCCAGCTTTGTTGAGATATAACTGACATACAACGTTTTGTAAGTTTAAGGTATACAATGTGATTGTTTGATACACTTATATTATTACAGAATGATTATCATAATAGGATTGGTTAAACCTCCATCACCTCATATAATTAGCATTTTTTGTGTAAGTGGTGAGAACATTTAAGATTTTTTCTCTTAGTAACTTCTAAGCATATAATACAGTATTGTTAACTATAGCCACCATGTTGTCCATTAGAACCCAGAACTTGTTCATCTTATAACTAAAAGTTTGTACCATTTTACCAGCATCTCCCATGTCCTCCATACCACAGCCCCTGGCAACCACCATTCTACTCCGTTTCTGTGAATTTGGCTTTTTGAGATTCACATATAAATGAGATCAAATACAAAGAGTATTTGTCTTTTTCTGTCTGACTTATTTCACTTAGCACACCGCCCTCAACATCCATTCACGTTGTCAAAATGGCAGGATTCCTTTCTTCTTTATGGCTGAATACTATTCCATTGTATGTACAGAATGGAATAATATCTCTGTGCATTCATCCATAGACTGGCACTTAGACTGTTTCCATGTCTTGGCTATTGTGAATATTGCTGCAATGAACATGGGAGCGATGGTATCTCTTTGAGATCTTGATTCTTGATTTCATTTCCTTTGAATATATACTCAGAAGTGGGATTGCCGAATCATATGGTAGTTCTATTTTTAAGTTTTTGAGGAACCTCCATATTGTTTTCCATAATGGATACAGCAATTTATATTTATACCAATAGTGCACAAGAATTCCCTTTTCTCCACATCCTCACAGTTATCTCTATTTTTTGTTTTTGATAATAGCCATTTTAACAGATGTGAGGTGATATTTCACTGTAGTTTTGATTTACATTTTCCTTTTTAATTAGTGATGTTGAGCATCTTTTCATCTACCTATTGGCCATTGTATGTCTTCTTTGGAAAATGTCTATTTAGGTCCTCTGCTCGTTTTTTAATTGGATTGTCTTTTTGCTATTGAGGTGTATGAATTCCTTATATATTTTAGATATTAGCCCCCTATCAGATATATGGTTTGCAAATATTTTCTCCCATTCGGTAGGTTTCCTTTTCATTTTGTTGTTCCTTTTGCCACGAAGGAGCTTTTTAGTTTGATGTAGTCCCACTTAACTTATTTTAGCTTGTGTTGCTTGTGCTTTTGGCGTCATATCCAAACAAATCATCGCTGAGATCAATGTTGAGGCTATTTTCCCCATGTTTTCTTAGAGAAGGTTTAGAGTTTCAGGTCTTATGTTTAAGTCTTCAATTCAAGTTAATTTCTGTGGGTGGTGTAAGATAGGGATCCAATTTCATTCTTCTGCATGTGGTTATCCAGTTTTCCCACCTCCATTTATTGAAGATACTATCCTTTCCCCATTGAGTATTCTTGGCTTCCTTGTTAAATATTAGTTGACCATATAGGTGAGAGTTTAAATGTAGTCTTTCAGTCCTGTCTCGTTAGACTTTGTGTCTGTGTTTATGCTACTGCCATACTTTTGATTACTATAGCTTTGTGTATAGTTTGAAATCAGGAAGTGTGATACCACTAGCTTTGTTCTTCTTTTTCGAGATTTTTTTTTTTTGGGTTATTCAGGGTCTTTTGTTATTCCACACATATTTTAGGACTGCTTTTTTGTTTCTGTAAAAAATGCCATTGGAATTTTGATAGAGATTGCATTCAATCGACAGAGGCTTTGGATAGTACATTTTAACAATATTAATTCTTCCAATCTGTGAACATGGGGTATTTTTTCACTTCTTTGTGTCTTCCTCAACTTCTTTCATCAAAGTATTATAATTTTCAGTGTACTAACCTTTCATCTACTTGGTTAAATTTATTCCTGTTTTATTGTTTGTGAGGCTATTGCGAATAGGATTGTTTTCTTTGTTTCTGTTTCAAATATTTCATTACTTAGTGTATAGAGACACAGCTGATTTCTGTGTGTTGGTTTTTAACCCTGTGACTCAATTAAATTAATCAATTAGTTCTAACAGTTTTTTGGTAGTCTTTATATTATATTCGGTAGAATTTTCTCTATATTAAGATCATCTAATCTGCAAAGGCAATTTTACTTCTTTTCCAATTTGAATACCACTTATTTCTTTTTCTTGCATGATTTCTCTGGTGAGGACTTCCAGTATCACACTGAATAGGAGTGGTGAGAGTGGGCACCCCTGTCTGGTGTCTGATCTTAGAGGAATAGCTTTCAACTTTCACCATTAAGTATGATGTTAGCTGTGGGCTTGTCATATATGCCCTTTATTACGCCGAAGTACATTCCATCTTTGCCCAATTTATTGAGAGGTTTTTCTTAATCATGAAAAGGTGTTAAATTTTGTCAAATGCTTTTTCTGCATTTTCAAGAGGATCACATGATTTTTATCCTTCCTTCTATTAATGTGGTACTCCATGTTTACTGATTTGGGTATGTTGAACCACCCTTGCATGCCAGAGATAAATCCTACTTGATCATGGTGTATGAATATTTCGTTGAGAAGATCTGCATCTATATTCATCAGGGATATTGGCTTAGGGTTTTCTTTCTTGTAGTATCCTTCTCTGGCTTTGGTATATTGGTAACACTGGCCTCTTAAAATAAGTTTGGGTGTGTTCCCTTCTCTCCAATTTTTGGAAGGTGTTTAAGAAGGACTGACATCAATTCTTCTCTAAATATTTGGTAGCATTTACTAGTGAAACAATCGGGTCTTGGGCATTTCTTTGCTGGGGGGTTTCGATGACCAATTTAATCTCTGTACTCATTATTGGCCCATTCAGATTTTTTTATTTCTTTGTGATTCAGTCTTGGTAGGTTGTATGTTTCTAGGAATCTATCCATTTCTTCTAGGTTATCCAATTTGTTGGTGTTTAACTGTTTACAGTAGTCTTCTATGACGCTTTGTATTTCTGTTGTTATCAGTTGTAATGTCTCCCGTTTCATTTTTGATTTTATGAGTCCTCTATTTTCCTAGTTAGTCAAGCTAAAGGAGTGTCAATTTTGTTTATTTTTTTTGAAAAACCAGCTCTTAATTTTGTTGATCTTTTCTTTTCTTTTTTTTTTGGTTTCTATTTTGTTTATTTCTGCTCTGTCTTTGTTATTTCCTTCCTTCTGCTAATGTGGGGCAGAAGGTATAAAGTTGTTTAATCTGAGATCTTTTTTGTCTCTTAATGTAGGCATTCATCACTACAAATGCTCTTTTAGAATGACTTACAACTTCTCTGCTCAACTCCTAGACTTCCAGAAAGGCTCTCTTGTCCATGGGTAATTGTTTAATCGAGTGTTCTCCAGGAGCTCCTGGACCATGGCCAAGAGGGGCTGGAATCAGTTCACAAACTACTTCACGGTCCACAGCCATGACCAAGGTCTGTAGGTCTACTAACTAATGCTTGAGTAGGTGAGACTCCTCCTGGGAGTATATATAAATCACTGTCATTCTTTATACTTTTATGAAGAGAGGGTTCATAGCCTTCATCAAATACCTAAAGAGGTCTGTAACCCTCAAAAAAACTAACAGCCATTGCTGTTGAGTTTTTATCTTCCTATTTGATCAGAAATGATTGCTTAACTTTATCAGCTGTTGGTTTGGAATTTACCCTTCATTCAATATTTATTAATTTCTTACTTTATGTCAAACATCCATCTAGGAATTTAACAAAATAATCATGTTTTCCCCTTTTACTTGTAAATATATTGAAAAATGTTAATATGTTTCCCCAAATTGATATTATTACATTCCTAGACTAAATCCTACTTCGCCATTGTAAATTATTATTTTCTCATGTAGTTGGAAACAATTTGCTAACATAGTGAGAATTTTTGAATGTTTTTTAACCAGTGAGTTAGTACGCAAATTTCTGGTGGTATATGATTTTTGGGTCAGATTCAGACCAAGGTTTTAGATAAATAAAATAAACTTGGACACTTTCAATTTTTTAATGCTAAAGACAGTTTAAATAATATGGGAGTAATTAGTATCATGAATGTTTAATGGATTTTATTGACAAAGATACCTGGAACTGGCTTCTCTCTGAGGAATAAGTCTTTGACCACCTTACCAGTTTCTTCCATGGTCTGTTCAGGTTTTATAACCCTTTCAGAGTAATTTTGCTCATTTATTTCCTTGGAAATAGTCAATATTTTTAAAATGATCACAAATATCAAATTATTCACCTATAATTTAAAAAAAAATCTTAAAGCCATATATATTTATTATTTTTCAAACATGCTATTTGGATTACAAAATGTACATTAATGTAAAAGTGTTTACATTCATAACTCCTTGTCATGTATTTATTTGATCAATAATAAAATATTAAGTTGTTCAAGATATTCTTGGTATTTACAATGAGTTCTCATTCAGGAAAAAACTCTCTAGGTGTTCATCGTGGTGCTTTGAGATAGATGTTCGTAATCAGAATTATCTATTCCACGGAGATTTTTCTTTTTTCTAATAGAATATGCGTTAAATATTTCCAAGGTCTATTTCAGCATCAGTTGAGATTATTATGTACTTTAAAAAAATAGTACTTACTCAGTGATTGATTATAACAGTGAGGTTTCCTATTAACTTCATTTTTGCATTTTCAGAATAAATAAATTAGTTGTGGCATGTGATTCTTTTAATATCGCAAAATTTAGTTTGCTAGTATTTTATTTGGGGTTTTTTGTTGGTGAGACCAATATATATATATATATATTTTCTTTCTTTTGTTTTTGTATTCTTTCTACCCAGAATGTTTGTGAAGAGCATAGTCTTGTTTATTCTGCAGAGGTTCAGATATACAGTATCTTTTTGACTTCTCTTCCCTCTTCCCTCCCATTATCCCATCTCCCTATGGTGTCTTACTTTGGGGCTTTAGTGGGGTGTGAGCTCTGAACGACTTCCGTGTTTTCTAGACCCTTCTTCTCACAACTTTCGAGAGCTCCTCTACCCTTCTCTCTTCAAACCCCCTGTCCTATGTCCCCTTCTATTGCTGAGGTTGAGGCCACAGTGGTTTCTCTTGGCCCTTCAGGTAACACCTGCGTGGCACTCGCATTCCGGACAATCCTTCTCTAGGGCTCAGTTCACCTTCTGCACAGAGAGGAAGATGTTCTGCTGAAGTCCCGACGATCCAGGAGAGAACTCGGAACTCTGTCTTACCACCCAGGCAGCCTGCCTCCCCCCGCACTCCGACGACAGGACAGGGTTATGCGAATGAGTGGAGCCAACGACAACATGAGCAGCGCCAATGACGACACGAATGAAATGAACCCTCCTCACCTGTTCCAGCACTGTGGATAAGAGCTGCAGTTCTAAGTGGACAGCTAAAGCTTCTCTTTTCTCCTACAGCAACAGTTAAATAGAAAGTTAGAAAAGAGGTGTTAATTCCTCAGTAGGAGCACGGCCTACTGAGATCAGTGTGGTGTGTAAGATACAGGTTAACACCTAACACTATATTCACTTCAGCACCAGCTAAAGATGGAGACGCTCTTCTGAAATAAAATGTTGTCTGGGATGAAAGACATTGAAGCCTCTTGTGAATGGTGAGTTATTTTACAAGGGTAAGACACACACGGGCAGTACTTGACTTTATGTTAACGCTGTGATATCGACAAAAAGCTTCCCACATGCACATTAAACTTCAGAAACCCAAGGCTCTGGATTGTGCTGCCACGTGGCCTGGTGTTAGCCAATGGGGAGCGGCCATGAGAAGATGCACAAATTAATACTGAAAGACATTTATTAGTTTAGAGACGTCTCAGTGCTTTGAAGAGAATGATTCCATGAAACTATAAATATGGGAGATGATCAGCTTGTCTGTGACTCCCTTAGGAAAATAACGCACAGTGATTCAGCTATTTGTGGTAATAATAAACAAAGACATTTTAAATAAAAATGCTTTCAGGATACTGGATATATAAATTTGACCATAGTGTAAGAATATACTAATTTGGGCCTTCGACGAACACCTCTATTCTAAAAGTTTGACATATGGGATGTCATTTGTTATACAAACAGTGTCATAAATGATACTTATGTTAGAAAACAAAAACCTATTTAATTCATGATATATCTAGAACCGTGGGATTTTGAAGCCAGAAGAGACCTTAGGGGATCACTGCTCTAAGCCTGGCAAGACTAGGGGGTTTGTGAAAGACTCAGCTCCCGAATGTGGTCTCCAAACTCAGACCAGGAGTACTTGGCCCTTCTCTGCATCCCTCCTTCAGGAATGCAGCACCTACATACCTAGAGGCAAACAGTTCTAAGAACTGCTTCAGCCAGGACTTTGTCATAGAACCAATGGCAGGGCCACCTGCCCAGTGGTAGAAGAGAAGCAGGTGCTCATTCCTGGGCTCTGAGGACCCCATGGTTTGGAAGGCTGATTACAAGGGAACTAAGCTGACATAAAGAAAAAAAAAATGAACCTTTGGGAATCCAGTTCCCAGGAGGTTTCCGGGCTGCCCCCAAGCTCTACAAGCTCATTCTTCGGCTAGTTAAAATGCAGAAGGCAGCGCCCATCCTTGAATCATCACTGGGCTCCCAACACCTGGCCAAAGTGAGCCAACTCCAGGAACAAGTCTGCCCATAGCTAAGGGCTCAGTCTAATCAAAAAGCATGTTTCTAAAACAGTTCTTCTGATTCTGGACACTTAGGGTTCTGAAGCTCTAATTTCTGAATAGGTTTCAGACTAAGGACACTGAACTGCCACTGATGTCACCGTGTCTACAGGAATATGGACATTCCTTTTTTTAGCTTCCAGAGAGCAGGGCCAGTGGTGGAGGCAGGAGGGACAGTGAAGTCTGGATAAAGATCTCCCTCTGTATCAAGGGAGGCCCCTCTTGGTAAGACCAAAGCAACAAGCAGCCAGTGAGGCACTTGCCTCACTATTTAGTCACGACACTGAAGCGAGTGTTTATGAACTGGGAACTCTCCTGTTTGGTTCCTGTCACCTTGTGTTTTCCCCCAGAGGCAGACTCAGAGATGAGGATTGCAGTGCAGGTAGTTTATTTGGGAGGCGAGCCCAGGAAATAGTGGTGGAGGAGTGGGGAAGTGAGGCAGTCGAGTGAAAGGGGCCAGTGAGGACGGCCTTACCCAGCTGTTCATCACCGTGGGTGCCTAGAGCTCAGTCTGCTGGGGAACTTGGGACATGAATGTGTAGCTCATGTCCCAGAGTCACCACCCAAGGGGGACAACGGAGCTGGAGTATTTACACTCTTCCCCTCAGCCACTGGTTAGGGCTGTCCCCGGGGAGTTTATTTCTCTGGCGTCCAGCCGGCCTTCTGCACAGGATGAGGTGCTCACGCTGCCTAAGGGGACTCAGGCGGTTGGACTTTGGGCCAGTACATAACCGTAGTGAACAGATAAGGGTGAACACTGACAGCTTCCGGAACAGTTACAAGGGCTCAGATCCACCCCCCAAACATGCTGTGTGTGCAGGTGTGTGTGTGTGCGTGTGCCTGTGCATGTACAGACTAGCTGAGGTCGGATAACAGGGGAAGTCACTGGCTATTCTAATCCTGAAGATGGGAATCTGGGGTTCTGATGCAGTGTTTTCGCATTACATCCTGCATAACGTGACAAAGCATCGAATGTGGTTCCAGACCTATGGCCAGACTCTGCCAGTGCTGACTAAGCGGTTCCTCTGATGTCAGCAGGGGGACGTTATTTCATGACCGTGAAGTTTATTTTCTCTTGAGGCTATTAAAGGGATACAATCATTAATATCTGCTGGGCTCCTGCTATGTGCCAAATGCTATGCTGTGTAATTCAATCCTCACAACTCTATAAAAAGTATGATTATCTCCATTTCACAGATGAAGGTACAATGTGTTTATCCAATCAACAGTGAAGACCTGGGCTGGGTCCTAAGGATCAATAATAATAATAAAAAAAATATAAGACAGACGTGGGCTTGTGGACAGGCTGGGAGCAAGTTCAAACACGGCAGGGCAGCTCTCCCTGTCAAGTGGGGAAGGACTGAAGGGCCAAGGAGAGCCTGGAGGGGCCGGGAGAACAGTTCAGAGGTGATGCATTATAAGCAGGCAAGAAATGACATTGGCTTGTTCTAAGTAGGAGCAGTGAGTTAAGACACTAACCAAAGTCCACAGAGTTTATAAGCTGCATGGTTATGTTTTAAACTCAGTCTAATCCTGAAGCCTATCTCTATGCCTTTCTTCTTCTAAATAATATTCAATATGCAAACCTGAATCTCTGTTTTCCTTTAATCAGAGTAGCCCGTGACTGATCGTGAAAATACATGAATTACCTTTCAGTCTGTGACATGGATTTTTACGTATAGCAAGTGATACCTGGTTGATATTTAATTCATTGAGTCATGGTAGGCTGGGGGACAAACTTAAATTTTGCCACCTTTGGGAGTGTGATAAAGCAACTTTCCTAATTTCCTGCTAAGCAAGGGCACAGGACAGAATGAGGGCACTGGCCCAAGTGCCTGGGATTCCTCCCAGTGGTTCCTCCTTTCCCTGTTCACATCCTGCCCGGAAGAGCACAGGGCAGGTTGGTGGCTGTGCGTCCAGAAGGTGAGGCTGCGGGCTGCAGAGGGGCAGGAGGGCATGAGTCATCCTGGCCTGGCATGCCACCAGAACAGCATGAGTGTATGAAGCCTTGGGACCATTAGGCAGCAAAGCCAGTAGGATGCAGAGCCACTGTAAGAAATAATGTGATATTCTTCAGTTATCCTCTGGCTCCCAGCTCTAGCGGACAAATGTGACCATAACAGGGCATCAGTTCAAGTACCAGAGACAATCAGAGCCTATTACCATTGGGGAAGCAATGGTTTGGAGCCCACATCCCAGGGCGGGGCTGCCTGTGATGGCCAAGCCCACAGACACGTGACGGGAAGGATTTGTGTGCTGTCCACAGGCAGAGGGCCTGGCACATTTACGAGTGAAGACCCCACGGTTATGGAGAGTGGGATGAAAATGAGTGAAAGGTGGAGTCTGAGGTGCTGGAGGGTTCAGGGGCTCAGCCATGGAGGATGCTCCCTATTCCCTCTGGGCCTGCTCTTGAACACCTGTGGCCATTGCTAGGTTGGCCTGGCTACTCTATGGTACTCCAACTTGGCTGTTGAGCAGACGAAGGGGGCTCATTCACCCATGTATGTGGGCCACCAGCAACTTGTTGGCTTATATGGCATACTCTCAAAGCAGGAAAAATCTGATCACAAGTGCAAAGAAATCCAGATATTTCAAGACAAGATCTTATGTGAGTCACAGAAGAGGTGGCTCGTTGTAAAGGAAGGAGCCCATGACTTGAGGTCAGACAGGTTTGGGATGCAGCCCCAGCTCTGAAACCTCCTAGCTGTGAGCCTTGGGTAAGTTCCTTCGTGACTAGCCTTGGTTTCCTCATCTGCAAAAGGGCCTATATCTACTTCAAAGAGTTTTATTCAATGGACTGATCAACATGGGCCAAGCACCAGGCACATAGGAGAAACTCAACAAATGTTAGCTTCCCCCACTGCCATCAGAGGCAGCAGTGATATTCTGACTCTAAAGTGGCCAAGTCTAGCGTGAACAAGCTTGGAGAAGCTGTAGGCAGAACCCAGGCACAAGCCGGAAGCTGGGAATCTGAGATCACCTTCTGCCAGGGTTTAGGTCTGTCTTCTGTGTAAATACAGAACCTTTCCCCACACCCTGGCTGCAGACACCAAGCTGTCGCAGGTGGTTTCATGGCCCTTACCTTCTTCAGCTCTTCCTGGACGCTCTGGCTGTTGTCTTCGGAGGACAGACTTTCCTTCTGGTTCTCAGACTCTGTCTTAGGCTCGGACTCCTGGTCCTCCCCTGAAGATGTATCCTTCTCACTCATTTTCGTTGCTAACTTGAACAACCTGCTTCTCACTTTCTCCTCTGTGATGTCTGTGCCCGTCTGGGGGTGCCGAGCCTCACTGCTGAGCTCAGTCTCTGATAAATCGCCTGACACCTAAAGGAAAACCAGAATCATGAGCTGAGGACTCCTCTGCACCAGTCACGTTGCTTATTGTCCCCAGCGGGCCCCACCCCTCCCCCCACCACCAGTGAAGGATCGTCCAGGAAAGTAGCAACTCTCTTACCTGATCTGCTTCCCCTGTAGATGGCATTTTACTTTTTACTTTCATTTTCTCAAACACACGGATCTTAACACTTTGTTAAAGGGTTCAGACAGGTGAGCGTCTGTACTTGAAAAGGTATTTGAATTCATTCAGTGTTTTTTCATTCACAAAATACATATTGAGTGCCCACCACGGGCAGCACTGTGCTGGTGCTGAGCCAACCTGGCCAGCCACCCTAGTGAAGGAGATACACTGAAATCTTATGTAGTCATGGTGATGAGTGCAGAGAAGCAGGGTAGGGACTTAGGCTCTGCCAATCCACTAAGGGACACTTGATGGAAGGGGCTTGGGAGTTCGGGAAGTCTTCTTTACAGAAGCGATGTTTGAGTTGAGATTTGAAGTGTAGCAGTAATTCAACTAAAAGAGAAAGGAGGGACAATGGTATTCTATGCAGAGCACGACAGTTTTGAGATGGAGCAAGGTCCTTGCACATATGTAAGGAACACTGTGTGACATTCCCTTGATAATTACAGTTCCGGCTTAACAATTATATCTCTGGTTCCTACTCTCTACTTGGTCAATATCTCCTAAGCTCCTTCTATGAGCAGACCCCTGGCCAGGCCTGGAGAACTCAAGGACGGCATGGTGTCTGTGACTCTCTCTCTGTTCCTGGCCTTGAGTTGGACAGATGTGCACGGAATGTTAACAAGGTAACCCCCAGCATACCATCAGGGCCCATTAGACCCAATCTTAGCTGTTGAATTTCCTCTTTGAGTTTTTCACACTGTTAATAAGACTTGATATTTCATGGCTTTTATTCTTTTGCGAAGGGCAAAATTTTAAATAAAACAAAACTCATTCCATTTTGCATGTACTATATGGGTTCTTTGGGCCTTTTTATAAATCTAAGGTACACGATGGGATCTTTGTGATCTTATTTTTCCTTTCTTTTGAAATATTTTGCTATTTCATCATCCTGGGAAATATCTTTCATTATACTCATCAGTCATTCCCAATTATGCTAAAAGAGACCAAGATAATAAAATGGAAGAATAGAATTGCCTTGAAGGATGATTCAACAGCAAAATAAATCGTCACTATCTTGAGTCAGCTTTCAGCTCATTGCCTACAGTTGATAATTCAAAATTTTATAATGGCAAAGAGAAGAATCTGACTGAGAACAATATTTCACAATTATTAGATGACTCAGAAGATGACTTCAAAGAGGACAGCAGCTTTCTAGACTAACAAGGATGGCAAAATTGATTGTATACGTAAAATCTCAGACTAAAAGTCTTTAGATGATAGCGTCCTAGGTGAATTATCTCAAACTCAAGAATCAATGAGTAAACAATATATTCATAAGGACAAAAGAAAATATGGTATTTTTATTTAGTTAGTCATTCCACAGGAAGGGCTTTATCACACATTTTACAACGAGAATCTGGGCCATCCTGTTTTGCTAAAAAGATGCGTGACAGATTCTTTCATTCTTTATGATGTTTGCGCATCAAGTTTATTTGATACAGTTTGTAATTGGAAAAATGTTAAAGGCAGCTGTCTATGTAAAGGTGATTAGAAGGAAACAAATTATAGAAATGAGAAAAAGAATCACTGATAAAAGAAAAAGGGTCCTTTGGAAAGGACCATTTTTCTGGTCCTGAGCAAGAATGATAAGGGCCTCATGAGAGGTGGCCAGTTCCATTAGCATGCTTGAGAAGGAGGAAGTCCTTTGTCTGGGGATATGGGGAAGCTCCACAGGAAGAATGGTCTCTGAATAGATTCTTGAAAGATGAGGACGATTTTAATATGTAGATATGAGCTCAGGCATTCTTAAAGAGAAAGCAGCAGGACCAGTAAGACTCAGTGTGCATGAAACTACTTGGTGTAGTTAGAAGAAAAAGGCTAAAAGGAGAGACTGGGGAGCTTGGAGGCGAGAAGAAAACAGGCCTGGATCAGACCGCAGAGGGTTAAGCACCAGCGTAAGCTTCATCTATCAAATGGTTTGGCTGCTACTGTTGTGGTACGTACTAAATTAGCCAGGAAGTCAGCAACTGGCTGCCCACTCACACCTGGTCACCTTCTTACCATCTCACTCAATGGATCTGACACACGGAACTGTCGATTCATCTTAACTCTGGTTTGCTTTTCTTAAGCTTTGGCCTATATCTTTATCACAGTCAGCAAGCATGTATTGAGTGTCTGCTCTGTGCTGGGCCCTGTGCTGGCCACTGAAGCTCAAAAGTGAGAGTGACAGTGCTCCTGCTCTGGTGGAGTTCATGGTCTGGTGGCGAGAGGGACATCGAACCAGGTCATGGTAACACACTGGGGTACAACATACACACATGTGGGGGTTTGATGAGACTCAGAGGAGGAACCTTCATCTCGTTGGTTGAAGTGAATGTCATCAAGGAAGGGACTTTGGAATAGGTGATACCTGAGCAAAATTGTAAAGAATGGAATCCTAAAGATTGTCAGGATAGACCTCAAGTTTTATTTGAGTTGAGAATAGTAATGTTAAGTGGTGGCCTGGCCTGGGGTTCCATGAGGGCTCCGTAATCATATGCACAGGGATCCGATCCCCAGGACATGTGATATCATAAATATGGATGGAACCACCATGATCAAAAGCCACCAGAGCTTCAAAAACAACTTAGTAATATTTGGCTGTGAAATATTTATCAAGTAGATTTAACAAACATTTACATCTCTAAGTAAAAATAGGCAAAATAAGTCCTCACTTAACATTGTTGATAGGTTCTTGGAAGCTGGGACTTTCAGCAAAATGATGTATAATGAAACCAATTTAACCACAGGCTAATTGACATAAATAAGAGATAAGTTCTTATAGCATATTTCTGGTTACAAAAACAGCACCAAAGAAATACCCAAAACACTTTTAATAGTAAACACTGAAATAAATGTGAGTTACACATACATTTAAGAAAGATGACTCAAAACCAGATAACTTTTCCAACCCACTTATTCTGGTTGAGGGTCGCAGCGGGCCAGAGCCTATCCCAGCAGCTCGGGGGGCAAGGCGGAAGCCCACCCTGGACAGGACAACCTTCCACCATAGGGCTCACTCATATACACCCCCGCACTCACTCAGCAGGGACAATGTAGACATGCCTATCCACCTCACACTCACATCTTTGGGATATGAGAGGAAATCAGGGTCCCTGGAGAGAACCCACATGGACATGGGAGAACATGTACACTCCACACAGAGAGTGGCCCTGGCTGGGAATTGACTTTTTAAATTCTCATCAACATCATAACGAAGTGACATTATTCAAAGGACCTGCTATAGTCAGAACAACTATTGACCTGCCCCAGCAATATCCTCCGAACCTCAAACCGTGGTCCAGAATGTAAGATAAATGCTCATTATAAAGCAAAATAAAACAAACAAAAACACAGCTCCTGAGTCTTCTATTGTAGTGGTAGAGCTTTTTAAGCATCCAAAGATAAGCCCTAATCCCAAATCCCCCTTAATCCTGACCTGTTTTATGGCTACTTAGAAAATGCATTTTCCCCAAAAACATGCAAGTGGGTAGAGGGAAGAACTAGCTATGGTGCCAAGCTACATCCTAGGAGGTGTGGACATGAAATGTAAAGCCCTAGGATGGAGACTATAAAAACCATGTAGAAGTGTACAGTGGTTTTTGTTGTTTTCCACTCAACTACTTAGTCAACATATGCGTGTTCAGTGCTGTAGCTAGGTTCTTAGCCATCTGTTCTAAGACATACAGAGCAAGGAAATGAGAGTAGGGAAAAACTACCATCTTAAGCTAGCAGAGATGAAACGGGGAAATGACTGGAGCATGCCAGATACAGGCAAACAACAGGGTGGAGAAAGCGTTATCCTCATTCAAGAATGACTAAGAGGAAAGGCTAACATGAACCGAGGGAAAAATACTACAGAACAAAAGAGCAAAAGTGAGCTTAAAGATATCACGCAAATTTTACTATGATTCTAATATATAAAATATTTCGTATATAAAATTTACCTATAAAGCTACCCAGGTCTGTCTCTTAGAAGGGGCAGACTTAAATAGCTTTCTAGGTGAATATTTCCAAACTTTCAGAAAATTATCAAGTCATATAAAGTGTTCTAGAAAATAGTTAAAAAAAAAAAAAAAAAAGAAAAAAGAAAGAAATCCTTTCCAGTTCATTATTATAACCTGATACCAAAACTGAACAAGATAGCATAAAAATGTATACCCATAAATAGGAACCAGTTTTTATAGAAAGAAATCGCAATCCGATGAGATTTACGTATCACATGAAAAGATGACTCAGAATTAAAAAAAAAAAATCAATGTGATTTGTGACATTAACAGATTATAGAAGGAAAGCCATATGATTATCTCAATAGACGCCAAAAAGCAGTTGATAAAATAAAACTCACATTCCTGATGTAAATTGTTTAGGAAGCTAGGAACAGACAGATGCTTCTTTATTTTGGTAATATTTACTAAACTTAGAGGAGGCATTACACTTAATGGTGAGATACTGGAAGCAGGTGATGAAGGACAGCAGCAAGGCAAAGGCAGGGTGTCAGGTCTCACTACCATTTCACAGTGTAACACAGGTTGTCACCAGGGCAATAAGACGAGCAAGATAAAGAAGTATAAATAATGGAAAGGAAAAGACAAAAATGTCATTACTTGTAGACAATATCATTATCTACCGGAACGAGTAAGGGAATCATTTGAAAGACTACTAGAATTAATAAGAGAATCTATTAAGGTGCTAAGTTATACAATATAAACATAAAATCAAATGTGTTCTCTACACCAGCAAAACCCAATGAGACCACGTAATAGACAAAAAGGTCTCATGATCTCATTCACAATATCAACAAAATATATAAGATACTCAAAAATTACTTCACGAGAATAAGAGATTTGAAAAAAAAAATCTATAAAACTTTACTGAAAGTAAATAAATGGAGACAAATATGATGCCCTTGTGGGAAGGCTCAACAGCATAAAGATATAAATTATTCCTAAATGGATAAATATATTTGAAATAGTCCAATCAAAACAAAAAAAAATTTTTTTTGTGACTTGAGCAGATTTAAGAAAATAATTTATATGAGTAAAGGGTTGATAAAAGTCAAGATAATTCAATAAAATCTCATTAACAAAATAACACTGAAGGGAAGACCATCCCAAAATATATTATAAAGTTATGATAATTAAAATAAAGTTGTATTTGTACAGGAATGAAACTTCTGGATCAATCAACAGAGTAAAAAAAAAACAGGCTCATGGAAATAAAAGTTAATATATATTAAAGGGGCATCTGAAGCCAGTAGATGTTGGATCAATTATTTAGTAATGAGTTGGTAACAAAAATTTAATTTGAAAAAAATAAGGTTGGATCTTATATCATCCAGATGAGTAAGGTACAGATGGACTAAAGGACTAAATGTAAAATATGAAACTAGAAAGTATTAGGGAAAAAAGTAGGAAAATAGTCTTATAACCTTGGGGATTAAAAGCCTTTTTAAACAAGGTACAAAATAAAAAAGGAAATAATCGGTAAATTATTATTAACAAAATAATTGATAAATTATAGTAACGAAAATTTTTGTATATAAAATATAAAGTTAAGGCAAAAGTGATAGCCTAGGGGAGAATATTTTCAATGTATAACCATCAAAAAACTAAAATCTACAATATAATTAGAAAATAAAACGAAGTTTTAAAAATCAATAAGAAAAAGGCAAAAGGTCCAATAAAGTAATAGTAGAAGTATATAAAGGTGTCTTCCACAGAAGAAAAAATGCAAATAGCTTTAAATATAGGAAAAAATACTTAACCTCAGGAGTACCTATGAAAATGTTAACTATAAAGAAATATATTTCTTTCTCACATGAAGTTGGCAAGAATTTAACAGACTGAGAGCACTAAGTATCACTGACAATATATGCAGTTCTACGGCAATGTAAATTGCTTTGAGGTTTGGGGACCTTAATTTGGCAAGTGTGCATTAAAATTAAAGATCTATATGTGCCTCGTCAGCAATTCTACTTATGGTACTTGTATAAAGAGGCTTGGACAATGATATTCTCTGCAGTATTGTTTATAACATCGACCACTGAAAAGTCTTAAATATCCATCATTATGGGAACTATTGATTGTTGATTGCTCCCCATCATGGAGCAGTGGCAAACCCAGGGCGTTGGGCACACCTTGGGAGCAGCCCGTCCCAACAGGGAAAAGTCTTTTATCACTAGCATTGCTTAGAATTTTCCCTGTATGGTGCAAAGCGATAATAAAAAACTCGAATTTTTATTAGATTTATTTTTTTTAAAAAAATTCTCTACAGGCAATGCACCTTTACTGCTTGCAGCCTGGATGGATTGCCCCCACTCCTGTGCTCTTCCTGGGGACCACGCGATGCAATCTTTTGCAGGTACCCTGCGTAGTTTTGTGTGTGCTGACATCTCTATCACTCATTGTTAAGAGAAAGAGGCAGAAGAATATGAGAGTAAGATGCTTATTTTCTTAAAACATGGATACATTTACAGAACTATATTTCTAAACGCATTATACGTATTTGAAGGCACAAACACGGCGGTTGTCATTTTGGAGGAGATGACGAGGATTTAGAGTTGTGGTTAAGGGAAACTGTATCTTTATGCTTTAATATATTTATATTATACATATATATATAATATACATTATATATGTTATATATATGTGTTCCTTTTCTTTTCTTTTGAGAAGAGAACTGCCCTAGTAAATTAAGTAGAAGGGAGGAACAGGAGAGCCAGAAATGAGAAGCTCCTGAAGTGCAACATCATCGCCACCTAGTGGGGAGGAGAGGACCCTGCCCGTGGGGGGAAGAGAGCTGACAACACTGGTCCCAGCTCCTTTCTCCTGGCCCTTGCCTTCTCCCTATTAATGCCCTGGAAAGATTAACACCACAAGACCACTATCTAGCCACTTCAGAATAAACAGGAAGTTTCAGGTGTATAGTTGTGGTGGTGGATATGTGGCATTTTATACCTGTGAGTGACTCAGCAGACAACCCTCAAGAATATCCCTGAGGGAAGTTCCCCAGAGTCTCTAGAAAACTGTGGCCCTTTGGGCTGGATGATAATGATTCACAGTTGCACAGAACTCTACATTCCTACCCTACGGTCACAACCATCCCAGGAGGCAGATTTGTAATGATCTTGTTTTACGGAGGAGAAAATGAGAGCTCAGACCAAATAAAGGACTTTTTCTAGGCAATGCATTAAAAGGTCAGGTAGGGCTGATGAGAAACTCTGCGTCTGCAACTACCTTCATGGGGGCCCCACAATGAGGGATCTGGCTGGCACATTAATGAAAGTCACTGCAGCACATGCTGGTGACATCCCAGCGTGTGTCCCCCTGAATCTACACGTCGCCCTCAGCTGTGTATGGAGTTGATAACCACCTGGGTGGGATCACGCTCCACCGATGGGACATGGGAGATTTGGGTAACTGCTTCCTGTCTTCCAGTGGGAGAACCCTGAGCTCTGATCCACATGGCTTCTCAGAGGGTCCCTGGTGGGATCGCCCTCGTTGCCTACCGTGTGCCTTAACTGGCCTTCCTCACTCCCCTGTCTCACTCGTGGGCTTCTCGGGATCTCCTCGCATACAAATACACATCCAAATCCTTGACTCGTGACCTGCTTTTTGTGGAATCCAAACTAAGAATGCAGGGCATGGCAGCGGGGTACTACTGAAGATGCAATGACGTTCGGGAAGGGAGTGTGGCTTCTCCAGAAGTGTAAAAAGTCAACTCGATAGTAATTTAAGTGATGATGATGATTTCCCTACCGAAGGCAGAGGCAACGTAACCATATCGTCCACAAGACTCTCCGTTTCAAATACTGCAACCCATTGCTTATGGAAGGCCATTTAAACTTTCCTGGCTACACGTGTCACTAAGGAGTTTAGAAAATATTGCTATGGGAAGGCCGGAGTGGGTTCCAAAGTTTGATATGCAGCCCATGGTGATCACAGTCCTTTGCCAGGAAGAGGTGTGGGCAAAGACATGGCAGAGAGCTGGGAACGATTTGGAGAACATAAAATTAATCTGGTTAATAAACTCCTAAAATTGTAAGCAAAATGGTGTGAGTGTGAGTATGTGTGTGTGTGTGTGTATTTTTCTAGGAAGACTGTCTATACCTTTAATCATATTCTCTAAGAGGGTTCATAAACAAAACCATGTGGGCAGAGCCATAAGGATTCTGAGAAGTGTGATGTAGACTGAAGAATCACAGAATGTTAGGAAACTGAGTCCTGACTCATCATATTGAAATAACGTTTACTGAGCCCTGTGTCTCGAACAGAGCTCAGCTCTTCATAAATGTTATCATATTCACTCATCTCAACCACTCTTTGAAGTGCATTATAATATTATCCCTACTTTACAGATGAGGACGCTGAGGCCTAAAGGGATACCTTGCCCAAGGTCACACAGCTGGGTCTGAATCCAGGCAGGCTGAACTCCAGATCCTAGGCACTTAACTCTAAGCCAGTGGCCCTGAAACTCTGATGCACAGCAGAATCACCAGGAGAGCTCGTCACAACAGATGGCTAGGCCCATCCCCAGAGTTTCCGATTCCGCAGGTCTGGGGTGAGGCCTGAGAACCTGCATTTCTGACAAGTTCCCTGGTGGTGCTGAAGCTGCTGGTCTGGGCACCACACTTTGCAAACCCACTTTGAACTCTAAGCTCTCATCACCGAGAGGAGGACGTCGCGCCCCAGAGGGCCGATGTGATCTGTCTAGGTCACCCAGCTACTTCACAGCAAAAACCGAGATGAGACTCTAGATGTGTGGTTTCTAACTCAGGACTCTATGGCACTCGTGCCTGGAGGAGGGCACACCCTAATGGAAAGAAAGTGTGCGCTTGCGTGCACCCACTTTATTACCTGATGTGTGTCCAGCTCCTGGGAACGGGCGTCGGGGGAAGGTGGTTCCTTGCTTGGCTCCTCTGAGCCCACTCGGGCCCTTCTCCACCTCCTGGTCCTCCGGTCTGCAGCGTGAGGGGCTTCCTCAGGCTCGCTGCTGTCTGAGGTCTCCCTGCCGGCTGCCTGGGGGTTGAAGTTCACGTCCAGCTCTCCCTGTAGGCGCATCTTCTCAGCCGCAGGGTTCCTGGGGGCTTTCCTCTGTACCCAGGACAGTCTGGCCCGACGCCCCGCTTCCCGGGAAGAGCCTGCTGAGGAGGTCTCCGAGTCAGAGCACATGGCCTCGGGGTGGGGGGAGAGCCTGGAAGAGGCGGAGATGGCCGGGGCGCCTTGGTCCAAGCCTTGGGCCTGCATGGGCTGAGGCTGGGGCTTCCGGGTCAGGCCCCGGGGCCGCGGGCACAGCGTGCTCAAGGCCTCGCTCCAGTCAAAGTCCTCTTCACTGTCGGAGCCCATCTCATCGTAGGCAGATGTCACGCTGGAGGCCACCTCCAGAGCCTGAAACGTGCCGCTCTTAGGTTTGGCCAGCAGGCGGGTTGGGGGCAGCGTGCCATCCTTCAGGGCCACCCAGTTCCCATCAGGGCTCTGCAACACCGGGGCCAGGTCTGCAGGTGGGAAGGAGAGAGAAACCAGGGAGGCCGTTACCACCTTAGAGCCAGGTGAGCTGCCATCTGTCACTTCCCCGCGACTGGTTCCTAGGGGACTTGGGGAGCAGCTGACTCTAGGAAGTCCAGGGGGGCACACCTAATTTGGTGGAAGCTTTAAAGGTCCCTGAAGGGTCCTCTGAGGCCTCACAGGGCCCCAATGTTCACAGGTGGAGAGGAACTTGGAGGTCTGGTTTTGATTTAATGTCCACCTAGGTAGTTGGTCACCTCAGTCTCCAGAGAACTAACTGACCCACTCCTGTCCTAGGCTGGCTTGGGTGCAAGAGAGAGGGGAGGGCTGCTGTTGGCAGTCTCAGGTTCTGGCTCTTTGAACTTGGGCCATGGTTTTATCTCTTAGATCCTCAGTTTCTTCTCGTTGGGTGGGAGAGGACTCCATCACCTGCCCCAGGCTATCTTACAGGTTAACACACCCTGTCCTTGGCACTTTTATAAATCACACTCACCACAGCCTCATGACATAATGATGTATGTATGTATGTACATACGTATGTATGTATATATGTATAAACACACACCTACACAGATCTCAGTCCTTGTTTCCTGCTAGTATTTGGTTTTCGACCCCAGTTTCTGACACAGAACTCTTAAATTCCTTGGAACTTTTTGGGAGATAGGAGCATCTTTTGTTCTAATGAGGGAACTGTTGGTGGCTCTAGGAGGTCACGAGACAGACCAAGCCATGATTAGAACCTTGAAACTTTCAGCGCTGCCCCCACCCCAATCCTTTAGAGAGGACAGAGGGGTTGGAAAATGAGTTAATAATTGATTATGCCTGCATGATGAAGTCTCCATAAAAATACCCAAAGTATAGCATCAAGGAGCTTCTGGGTGGGTGACATATCCCAACTCCATGGGGACAGACGCTCCTGTGCAGAGGACCCTTCAGGGCCTATGGACTTCTTCATCTGGCTATCCATCTGTGTCCTTTACCAGACCCTTTATTATGTAATAAACCAGTATAATATATTTAAGTGTTTCCGTGAGATCTGTGAGTTGTTCTAGCAAATTATCAAACCTCAAGAGGGGATCACGGAGACCCTGATTTATAGCTGGTCGGTCGAAAGTACAGGTGACAACCTGGGACTTGCAATTGGCATCTGAAGTCACGTGAGACCGACTGAACCTTAACTGTGGGATCTGTCATTAACACCAGCTAAGCAGTGTCAGAACGGAACTGAACTGTAGGACACCCAGCCGGTGTCCCATCATCGGCAGTGTGGGAAAACCCCTGCACACCTGGTGACAGGTGTGCTGTGTGAGCAGGGGAGGAATAACAGTTTTTTCCTGTTCAGCTTATTTTCAACCCCAAGGCACATGCCTCATTCTGGAAAGGGCTTGGGGCAGAAAGAGGTTGGTATCCCAATCTCATTTTACAGATGAGGGAACAAAGATAAGTGAAGTGAAGTAACTTGTCAAAGGTCACAGGGCCTGTAACTGGTCCAGCGGAGACAGGCTGCATCTCTATCCAACTCCGAGGCAGCTCCTGGTTACAGGCTGTGCCGTGGAAGCCCTCGGCCGGCGGCAAAGCCTGTGCGGGGACAGGCTGGAGCACTTCTCAGTCTGTGGTCATGGTCTGGATTGGCCTAAACTAGGCTCAGTTCTACCCAGAGCATCTGCTGGGGCCCCAAGACTTGACCAGCATGCTGCAGGTAAAAGTTGCTGCCTTGTTTTTGCTGAAGGCAAACAGGAAACGTTTTCTGCCCACGTGCCTGGGGATGTAAGATGTCATGCTTCTCCTTCAGCCATGGGTACCTGGCCCAGCCCTGTGGCCTCTGGTCGGTAGAGCAGTTGCCAACAGAAGCCGTTTTTATTAGGAACCTTGCAGGACTCCCTGGGGATGAGTGATGAGGGCTCCGTGGCTTTGGTGGACACCATTCCCTAGGACACCAGCTTCTGGGCTTGCGGCCTGCAGGGGCCACAGTTCTGCTCTGGTAGGACACTGAGGCAGAGTCCTATCTTTTAAGAGAATCTTTAAAATTTTAACCCCTTGTGAATGAACACAGGCTCCCAGGGGCTGCAGGGGGCTCTCAGTGGGAAGGCCGCTGATAATGTCACTGTGTGCTTGGCTCCGGGATTGACCTGGACCCACCTCCAACACGCACTATATGATGGGGTGGGACTCCGCCCACTGCCAGCCCCTCTCTCTTGCTTTTTACAATCCCAGGTTGCCATGCCCCGCTGGGGAAAGCTAGAAGTTGGCCAACTTCTATCTCAGAGAAAGCGCAGATGGCTCCATGGATACTCAACCCTATGAAAACCTTGGCTGTCAAGCTGCTTCCTCAGAACTGCCCAAAGCTGCACCTGGGCCCCCATACCACATTCTCTGTCCCCCGGGAATAGCCCCCAGGGACCCTGCTCCCTCCATCCACCCCTTCCTCCATACTCTCAACTCTTTCATGATCGTGTAGACAATAACTCAAGCACAGGGACTGTCCCCTGGTCTTTATTTCTCAGCTGTGCATGCCCTATGTGCTCAGTCAAGGTCTACAAAGTGAACATGTGTTTTGGGGGAATCCATTAGCTGCCGTATGCGCCGTCAAGACTGAGGGGAGCTGCTGATGTTTCCTACGCCCACTGGGCTCCTTCAGCTGACCCAAATGTGGACTAGCAGACTCCAGAGGTATAAACAGAACTGCTGAAAATAGCTCAGTGGACATTAACCTTCTAAGGGGACCTGCACCTCTGGGCCTTCTCCGTTCTACATTTCTGCTCTGCTGTGACTGAGCCATGGCCCCCGGGAGTAATCTGCTTCCTGCTAAGTGTATCAGACGTCTGTCAGGACCTCTGGGCTTGGCCTGGACGTTTTACCATGCCGAGGGCCGAGTATTCCTCAGAAAAACCAGCAGTTTTCTATGTAAGTGCTTTTATTATTATTTTTTAAAATTTAATTTCACATGGGTGCCTTATTTTACAGAAGATTGAACACAAAATCATGTTTTGAAAACTGAAATCCTCTGCACATTTATTTAAGATGCTCATAATTCAGTGGGGGACTATTGCGTGCAATGGAGTGTCTTTTAGAAGTTTTTCTAATATTCTTTAAGTTGATCAGGTTGTAAGTTTGAATTCTGAAATGCTGTGTTTGGTGTTGTTTTCATGGTGGGGAGACACTTATTATAATGCACGAGTTGAAAAAGCCTGCAAATTGGAGTCATGGTGTTTACATCTGAGGACCAGAGATGCCCTTATCAGCTGTGGGATCTTGGACAAGTCACTTGCCCTCACTGTCCCTCAAGGTTTTCATCTGTCACACAAAATGATGACAGTGCTTAGTAATACTATTGGAGGAATAAATAAAATAGTGCCCAAAGATGGACTCTGTACATCGTAAAGTGATTTTTAAAAGGTAGTTATTATTGTTTATTAAAGGTCTATTCTAGGACATTCTCATATGTCCTATGGAATTGAAGAGTCTCTGTGAGAATTTTCAATCCACGGTGAAAGAGAAAAAACATGAATGAATGAATGAATGAATGAAGGAACAAATGAATATGAATATGCTGGGCAGCAGTGGGAAAAGAAAAACATATTTAGAAAGGAAAAATGCACTTAAAATCAAAACAAAAATGACATAAATAAAGAAAATTTCTTGCACTCATAGAATTTCTGCAGTTTCTACTGGTAGGTACTAAAAGGTTAACATGAAAATGATCTCTTTTGGAAAATCTTTAGAACGACTTAGAAATATTTAATGTTTTTTAATTCTTTGCATGACAACAACAATAGAATATACTTATATAGCTGTTAGTTAAATCTTTTCCCTTATAGAAGTCATAGCACAATCTTTAAAAGCATATTTCTAAGGTGGGTACTATGCTACTAATTAATTGTTTCTGTTGATGAGTAAAGGGGTCTAGATCTGACAGATAACATGGGTTGAAAACATTTTTACCGGTTCCTTCCTGTGAGGACAAACATGCCTAGTTTCTATTATAAGGGTGTGTATCTAGGTGAGGAAGGAACGGGCCCGTGCGGGGTGGGGTGAGCATTTTTGCTCCCACACTCATGGGGTGCAGGAGACCTACGTGGCCAGGGCATGGGGACTTCACAGCCCTCGCCATGACCCATGTGGCTCCAAGCATCTCGCAGCCTTCTGGTGTGTGACTGTGGGAACGTGATTCAGCTTAGTTGTGAGGGATATCACGGTGATAGCCTTATAAAGGACCGTGCGTTGGGGATGTCGAGGTGTCTCTGAGAGGTGTGTTCAACTGCCCTAGGGAGAGGCAGGATATTCTAGGAGAAGGAGCAGGAAGCGGGAATAGCAACGCCACCCTCCGGCGGGGCGGGGGAAAACTCATGGGCCCCTCTCCTTTCCTGGCAGAGCCGTGTTGCCGGGACAAGCCTGCCCAGGTGGACCACATTTCCCAGACTCCCCTGCGTCGAGGTGGGGCCATGTGACTAGTTCTTGCCCAGGCAGTGAGTGTGAGAGTGCTGTGTGCGCCTTTTCGCTGATGAGGTGATTAGGAAGCAAGTGCACTCACTGGCTTCTCCATTTTCCCTTCCTCCATCTGCTGGCTGGATGTGAATGACCCAGCACGGGGCTCTGGAAGGCCCTAGAGGACAGCAGAGACAAGGCAGAAGCAGCCTCAGCCTCCGAGGGCCTCCCACAGCTGGACACTCTACTGCGCTGTTGTGTGATGAGAAGTAAAACGACTGGGTTAAACCACCTAAATGTTCGGTTTATTTGTCATAGCAGCAAGTGTTACCCTGACAAAGATTTCAGGTTTCAGAAAGGATGCTCTTACAGCCAGACCGATGCTGGGACCAAACCGCTCTGAACGCTGACAGGCCCTGCCAGGTGGGATTAACGTTCCTGGCCATACAGACACATCCCCTACTCCACAGACTGGTCCCTGGTCCTGGTCTCTGGCCACGCTCCAGGCATCTGAAGTGGGCTGTGCAGCTGAGTGTGCAGCCGACCACGGTCCCTCTGGTCCCAGCAGGAAAATATGACCACGTTATGGATCGTGTACTCAGCGGCTTGGCTGCCCCAAACAGACACACACAACCCAACTGATGGGAGGAAGAGCTGAGCGGCCACACGGTCGCTGAGAAACCTCCAAACAGCACTTTTGAAACCCGCAGACCAAGCAGACGCTGCTTAAAAGTTACCTGTCTCATCCAGCCTGTCCACGCTCGTCCAGCTGGGCAATGCCGACTCCTCCCTGGGCTGCCGCGCCTGGTCCCCCGGCTGCCTCAACGCTGCCTCCAGCGATGAGGTCTTCGGAGCCCCTCCTCTGGTGAGGGAGAATGCAGACTGCGGAGAGAGAAGAGGGGAAGGGGGTGAACTCGCAGGGCATGGTCAGCGGGAGGAAGCCTTCGGCTTTGTGGCTGACACTGCACAGCACGGAGAAGGCACATTTGACGGCCCGGGCTTTTCTCGTGTTCAGGCTTAAAAGCTGCGGATCAGTGTATAATGCCACGTCATGGTACAAACGGTTCCAGTTTATTCCATTGCACACCAGCCAGGCCTCCTAGAAAGCATTGGAAATGTAATGCAACCAGACAGCCAGTGCTCATTTGGCTCCTGCTTATCTGACCATTCTCCTAGCTGCTCTTTCTTAGAGCCAACTAGGTGTGATGAGAAATGCAAGCATCTTCCCCTCAAAGACTCAAAACCTGAGTTTCAGCAGCGTAAACAATAAGCACAGTGTAAGTACTACAATAGGAAAGTGAGCCAAGTATGGTCAGTCCATATGCCTAGAACTATTGCAACATGCTCCCATTTAGTGCCTGATTTAAAGAAAGGAAAGTAAACTCTTACCTAAGGGGAAGTGGGAGAACTGGGATTTCAAATGACTGACAGAAACATGTTTACCATGTATCATATATATATATATGATACATGTATGTGTGTGTGTGTGTGTGTGTGTGTGTATATATGTTCAAATGTTATATAAATTTAATCAAACAAAGAGATCAATGTTTTCCTTTGTCATTTAGTGAAGGAATCATCTTTTACTGGTGATTCATTTTGTTCTTTTTGTATTGAGCTGAGAAGGGAAAGGGCAAAAGCCACCGGAAGCATCTATGGCCACAATAAGAAACAAAGTGACAATCTCTAACTCATGACCCCTCTCCTACGCGGTCTGTCTCCACCTGCTGGCAGGCCTCAGCACCAACAGCTGCACTGCCTTCTCTCCCAGGGAAATGTGTGCTCATCTGGGTAACTTTCTTCCTCTCCCACCACAGGTGCTAAGAACAGGAGGCCAAAGGAGAATGTCTTCAGAGAGCTGTGGGCAGAGGGCCTGGGGTGGTCGGAGCTGAACTTGGGAGTCAGCTGGACCTGGGCTCCACCACCACCTCTTCCCTAACACCCTGGCCAAGTAACTTAATTTCTTGAGGGATGTGGACACTTAACTTTGCCCTGCACACAGGAAACGCATAACAAGTGAAAGTGTTGGAAAGCTGTTTGAGAATAACTAAGAAAAATAGCGAACGCCAGCACTGGGAGATTTGGGTGGCAGCGCTGAGCTTTATGACTGGAGTTTGGGGAGAGGACAATGCACTCGGCAGCCTTGCCCTGGAGGACCGTTAGCCCATCTGAGAAAAGACAGACACAGCAGAGGACCAAGGTCCAGCATCCCCATCATCGCAGCCAGGGCCTGGGAGCACTCAAATTTAGGCGCCTGGCACACCTTGCTGGAGAGGGTGGCGCAGGCCAGTTCTGGTTCAGAAAGAGTCCTTGGCAAACTCTTCTATTTCCCGCCACCAGACCCTGGGGCCAGTCTAGGGGGAAGGTGGGTTTGCAGAATATGGAACCCCTAAACTGTGTACCCAGGGTCATAACCTGCCTCCCATCTCTCCCATGACAGAAGAGAGCATGCGGGACCCCCAGACCTGCTTTTAACACAGCATCACAGGTCAACAAGCTGGGGTCCCTGGCTTCCTCTGTGCTTACCGATGCTGTACTGCATTCTACTGTAACCATCCATCTCTTGCCTGGTGTCCCCATGAGACTGTGAGACTGAGGGCAGTCAAGGGCCTGTTGACAGTGACATCCCCAGCCTCTGGTTCAGTAACTGATACAGAACTGGGAATAAAGGAATGTTTGCTGCAGAGTGAATGTGATTTGGGATGAGCTAGCTGCAAGGTGGGTTTTCAGAAATATCCATTTTTTTTTCCTTTACTAATTTCTTAGATAAAATTAAGGAGCAAGAGAAAGAAATGAGAAGTCCACCATCGTCCTCACTTACATCGCAGAGGGCAAGTCTTACTTGGAAAAGAGCCAGGCTAACACACACAAACACACAAAAGTGGCTTGCAGCCTGATGTTACTTCCTTCTTTCCCAGGGTACAGCAGGCACTGATTCTGTCCCTAGGGTCCTGAACAGCCAAGGTTTTCATGGGGTTGGGTATTCAGGGAGCCATCTAGGATTTCGCTAAACCCTTGACAGATGATAAGTAGTTATCCAAGAGGACAGAACAAGGCTGACAGTCAATTGACAAGTGAAGTTATGAAAAAACGAAGGGAAAAAAATCCTTCTACGGCAGTCCCCCGTGTCTTCAGGGGGACATACCCTTGACACTCCTCCCACGTGGACTGGCCAGAAGTCCTCCCCTCTTTATCACACACTTCCCATACTCAGTTACAGTCATACACAACTCATTGACTTTTCCGCAGATTGTGAGTTCCTCAAAGGCAGGGACAGCCTTTCGGGTATGGCCCTCAGTCCCATGTTTGTGACTGAATATATATGTAAGACACAGGTCTGGCCTTAAGGCACTGACAGCCTATTGCCATGTGCAGTGTTTTTGCAGCCACACATGAGCCATTTTCTATACCTTAAACTTCCTTGGTCTGTCTCCAAGCTTCTCACTGTAAATCACTGCGTGTATATTTTAAAAGGGGGGAAATAGTTTTACAAATAACAGGGCACTGTCACAGTATCTAGGAAAAAAAAAATTTTAAAGTAAAAAGGGGAAATAATATGTAATGTTTCATTTTGCAGTGGCTCAAACGGTATTTTAGGCACATACACATGTGTCTATAGGAGGTGGCTGGGGTCCATTTTTATGGGACAATAATGCGCCCCAATGTACAAAAGCCAAGACCAAGAAGTGAAAAGTTCCTCTCATGTCCCAATAGGGAAGATAGGATCCGCGTACTTCATGCGAGAGTTGGGGTTGCCAGGCTTCTATTTCAGGCAAGCCATTGTTTCATATTAGAAAAAAACTATACTCTGATAATCACAAAAGCCCCAAAGAACTGTCTCCAGCAGGTCTCAGGACACCGCTGGCCCAGTCTCCAGCCAGCAGGGAAAAGCCGTTCTTCTGAGACCCAGGCCTCGTTCACCACAAATTCGTTACCACAAACACACTGCCCAGTAGATGGCGCCACAACAATGCTTTTACTCACCGGTTCAACCTCCTGGGAAATGACAGGATTACTTGAGTAATTTATTTGCTCATGATGCTGGCTAGGCCGTCTGTGCCCACCTTTTCTTTCCCACCTCCAGCACCTGCTTTTCTTCCCTTCCTCTTGCCCACCCTAGGGTCCACGGAAGAAGCAGGGCCGGTGATGTCGGGAAGGGCTGGCCTGAGTTACAGTGTCTGCAGGTCTATGCAAGGGAGGAGGGCTGGGAATGGATGGTGGAGCACATGGGTGCAGGATTGTCACGCAGCAAAGCCTCGCAGAGATGGACTTGGGAATCTGAGCTTGCAAACAGGCCCTGCCTCTTAACTCATCGGCACTGACTAATGAGGTGCTGTGTTAGGTAGTGAGTCAATGCCAGCTCCCCTTCTTGCTATGTGGCATCCTGCAGAAACTTTAGCTGTTCTAAGCCTCAGTTTCCTCAAGCAAATGGATCAGTGTCATTCCTGGTACACAGAAAACACTTGATGACTATTAATCAAAATAAGAGCCTTTAGTAAGCTTTATCGGCGAGCCAGTGCAACATGTCCATTCTCTCAGTCTGACTGGGTGCACGCGAGTAAACTGAGGCAAAGTTGAAGACCTTGCCCAAGGCATGTGGGTGGGCAGAGGGCAGAGGCAGGGATTGCGCTCAGGTCTGTCTGGCTCCCAGGCCATGCTCTTCCGTGCCCTCTGTGTTCGGCCTCAGCCTTTGCTAAAAGAAAAGGAACAAGGCACCCTCCTGGCTGTCACGCTCCGGCCCAGCGGGACCTGCCACCTGGAGCTCTGGGTGAAACACACAGTGTGAGCATCAGTTAACGCTGTTAGACACTTGACCCTTGAACAACACTGGGGTTAGGGACACCAACTTCTGTGCAACTGAAAACCCCGGTACCACTATGGGCTCTTCCAGAACTCAACTACTCATAGCCTACTGTTGACCGGAAGCCTTAACCGATGCCATACACAGCCAACTGACACATACTCTGTATGTTATATGTATTGTATACCGTCTTCGTACAATAAAGTAGACTAGAGAAAATGTTTTTAAGAAAATCATAAAAGACATTTACGGTATTTACTGAAAAAAAAGTCTATGTAGAAGCGGACCTTCGCCGTTCAAAACCATGTTCTTCAAGGTCAACTGCACCTTCCTTTGTTGTCGCTGCATCTCCTGTGTGGGCGGCAGCGGTATGCTCTATCCATATGTCTCATAACAGTATATTGTTGCTATGATTGCTGTAATTATCAGCATGGCCAACAGGGCAGGCCCCCCGAGGCACCGATCATGGCTTCAAAATAGCCTCTGCTCTCAAGAAGCCCACAATCGAAAAGAGAGAGAGAATGCTTTTAGCGTCAAGGGTTTGAGACCGAAAATAGTGGTCAGCTGAATCAACAACTGAGACATAGCTTTGCTCTGTATTTGTAGAGACAGGCACAGCCATTAAGTCCGATCCGATGATTATAACAATAATAAAAAAAAATACTTTAGGTCTAGACTATAGCCAGTCAAAGGAGAGAGAGAGCGTGTGAGGGAGAAAATGACAGAGACACCAAGAGAAAAAGTCTGAGGAAAACAGAAGGAGACAGAAGGGAGAGAGAGGGAGAGAGAGAGTCGGACAGAGACACGTCTTAGTCATCGGCACATCATAACCGCCTGGCCCCCGCTGCCAGCATTATTTCTATCTACGGGATCACCATATTATTATGGAGATGCCTTTTTATATACACGCGCCCCAGAAGACAGGCACTGGATGAATTATAACCCCTGTGCTAGTGCCTTTTAGGATATTACATCTTAGGGCTTTGAAAGCCGGATTGTGCTGACAACCCTACTGGCAAGGGCACCGCACAATAACCAGAGGAAATTAAAAAAAAAAAAAAAAACAATCACACTGAACTTTCTTTCAAGAGAACGGATGAGAAATCCTGGCTCACTGGGAATGAATTAAGTTTGGGTTTGGCAGGGAAGCCCCAGGAGCGTGGTCTGCAGCAGCATTCTGGGATTTGGCACGGTCGGTCCCTGAGGCAGAGGTGCCCGGGATGTTGGGGAGCTGAGGATAAAGGAGGAAGCACTGGCAGGAGGCCACAGTGGAGGGCTCCCCACGACCTGTAAGTGGGGGAGCCTCCCTGAACCTGGAACCTGAAGCCTGTTGGCATCACCTGGCTTTTGATCGGGAGACGGATGCTCAGGCTCTGCTTCAGAACACCTGGAGCGGCGCTCGGGCAGGTGATGCAGAGTTGCATCCAGGGTGAAAACAGCTGGTGGAGAGGCGGGACAGCCCCCTTCCATGAAGTCCCCAAGAACTGAGACTTGGCCTGCTGCCTCATGTCTAGGCTCGGGCCAGTGTCAGGAGGCATTTCTCTTTTATCTCCTCTGTTTATCACTTCTTTATCTAAACCCCGAGACCAGCCAGTGCTGTGCAACAACCTTCCTGGGAGGATGGAAATGGTCCACATCAGCACTGTCCAAAGGGGCAGCCACCAGCCAGCCACAGGCACGATCGAGCAAGTGAAATGTGCCTAGTGACTGAAGAACTGGATTTTTAATCTCTTTTCATTTTAATTAATTTAAATAGTCACCAGTGTCTTGTGGCCACTGTATTGGATGGCGCAGCCCTGGAACCTCTAGCTGAAAGGGACCTTAGTGACTGCCGAGTCCACCAATCTCATTTCACAGAGTTAGAAGCTAGAGAGAGAGAGGCCTTTGGAGCAGGAAATAGGTATCCGATGCCCAGCCAACAGACGTGGGACCCAAAGTAAGCCATGTTAGAGCTTCAGCCTCGCTTTCCTCTTCTATAAAACGGGTCTGATAATATCTGCATTTCTGCCTTGTGGTGCGAGTAAAAGGACCAGCATGCGACGGGCAAACAGGGTGCCTGCTTCTTAACCGAAGGCTTTTCCTGTCCCCTCCCCACGTGGGCCTCGTCTGCAGCTAGAGCCGTGCTCACCGTGCTGCACACCCCCGGCGTGCCCCTCGCATTGTGTTCCAGGGGAGCAGGGCTCCTGGAACTGTACGAGACAGTGGCCCTGGCAAGGGTCAGCCCTTCTCAGCTCCTGGATGTGGTCCCAGCACAGGCTCCTTCATCACAGACTACGATCAGTTGCTGGGATAAAGCGTCGGCTTAGCCCACGTGGGTGGGCAGTGTCCGACCGCCCCGCTTGGCGCGCTTGAGGAAGCTGACCCTTGCAGACTGAATGGGCCGCCCCTCGAGGGCCCCAGGCTGGCCCTGCTATGGTGCTGATTAGAGGGAAAGGTTAGGGGTCCTGGCTAAGGAAAGTTAGGCTGGTGTCTATCCCGGGGTCAAGACCTAGGGAGTGACATTACATGGAAGTTTGAAGGCAAGAGAGGAGGGAGACAGGACAGAGACAAGGACAAACTGAGGAAGGGAGGAGACACGATGGGTGAAGGTCGAGGGGGGTCCAGATACTTCTTGTACGTGCCCTCAGGGTGTCTGTCTATGGCTCATCTTCCTGGGGTAGTCAGTTATGGGGGCTGAGGGTTATCACCTTGGTTTGTCCTGTCGGTCTGTTAGATATGGGTGGTTAGAGACTAACGGGGACAGGAACCAGACAGTGGAGGTGCGCTGGCCTCCTTGTCCCCAGGACAGCTAGAACTGGTATAAGCCTTTCAAAAAGACCAGCAATCAGGAATCCCTGGATTCTTATCGCTTACCTTATCACTGGGTGAGGTGCGAGCTCTCCTTCCAGATAATGTTTTCAAAGCTCTAATCTCAGTGCTTGTCTTTAAACCAACACAAGAGCTAAAAATGGTCATTTACCAGGGTGTGAATCCTGGTGTTTTGCTAGGACCTACATCATATATTCCTTCCTCCATGTGCATCTTGGGAACCAAGTCTTGGCCATGACCAAATCAGTACATTCTGTCATAGATTTGTATCTGTGGGATGCCCACCAAACACCCCACGCTTGGAGGGAAGGGCTAGGGGTCTTGGCCAAGGGAAGTTAGGGCTGTGAGAGCTGGGCCAAGGCCACAACATACACGATCTATTAATACTGGCTGCTCAAAGGGGCAAACTGTGCTAGAGACCCAGCTAGATGATGGATTTCTCTTTATTCCCATATTCAGGCTGCTTTGTTTGGGGGCAGTTCTAATGAGTCCAAGTGTGGATGGAGAAAGACAAAGCAGTCACTTCTCTTGACTGAAATTGTTGAGAAAAATATGCTGTTTACATATTGCAAATCATGGCATGGGGAGAATTCACAGGGAGAGGACAGGAGGGGGCCTCCTTGGTTAAACATCCAAGTCAAGGATGAAGGTTGTAGTAACAGGAACCAACTAAGGATCTTGTCCCTTCGGTAAGGTGCCCACACTCCCCGCCAGGCCACAGAATCTGGGGGTTGAAGTGTCATGGCAGGAGGAATGCTTACCCAAGGGGGTGTATCAATGTCCTTTATGGGCTTTTTTCCAAACGACAACTTCCAGGTTCCCTCCTACCCCATCCCACAAAGGTGGACCTGAGCCCAGGGAAGCAGACATGGCTAGCACAGCTCTGTCCATCAGAGATTCGAGGATACTTTAGGACCAGAGAGAGACTTCCATTAGGCCTTATTCTATACCCAAATCTAGAAATAAATCAAATTCTGTTATTTGCGCCAGGAAAAAAAAAATGGAAGAAATGCGTCAGCTCTGTCTACATCCATGTTGAAGCCGCCGTGAAGATTCTGCAGTGTGGGAGGCAGGCGTTTGGCAAGACATTTTTCTGACGAGAAAAGAAAACCCTGAGAGAATTCTGTTTTAGCAACCTGAACGGGAATCCTGTGTGTCTCTGACTTCTGCCTCTGAACGTCTCCCTCAGTGACGACAGCCCACGGCTGCGACCCAGTCCGAGGCAGACTGGAGTCTCTCCAGTGAGCTAAGGGACTGAGTGTGAGGTCCCCTTGGGAAGTGCCACCGCTGTTTATCTTAAGCAGCTTTAGGCCAGAGCTCGGCTGAGGAGGGTGGACGTAGGCCTTCAAGGTCCCACTGCGGGAGGGAAGCCACGCCCCCTGCTGTGCCTCACAGTGCCGGAGCCCACTGTCCCGCGTCTCCAGCACACACACAGTGTTTCCGGTCTCTATATGGTGGCAGGGATACCATTTCCAGGGGTAGCTATAGACAGACAAGGAGACCGGGTGATCATCTGATGGGAAAGCGGGTACTGCATATCCAAGGACACGAGAGACAGCAGAATGTAGGAAATGCCCGGAGCCATGAGACCTGGGTTCTAGTCCTGGCCTCGCCACTCAGGTCCAGCGGCCCAGACTAAGCTAGGCCTCAGTTTTTTCCTCTGTAACATGGGGATAATACAGGGTGTTCTCACGTGGACCTAATGAAATAATATGTGTGCATATCAAATTTACATGAAGGAAGGTCCTGGTCACGTTATTTCTACGGAATCCCTCCGTGATTGCTATCGTCAGTCAAGTTTTCCTCGGGACTCCCACGCCTCTTTGTTCATGGGGTTTGCATGAGAACTTCGGTTACTGTGTAGGGCTGCAGCCAGCCGATGTGAACAGGACACCTCGGGAGAGCGTGCTTCTGGGGACTGAGGTCCCATCAGTGCACGGGGGAGCAGGACGGGGTCAGGCAAGGAGCTTCCGGCCTCCGATGGATGAAGAGCAGGATGGCTCGCAATGCAGTGAGCGGCCAGACGCCCACTGTGGACTGAGACAGTGGGTGAGGAGCAAGATGAGGCCCTCCGACTGTGTGCGGGAGGAAGGGGAGACAGCACCTGTGAGGACCTGAAGCGGGGCCTGGGTGGTAGGGGGACAGGGTGGCCTGTGAACGAGGGCAGGCGGGTCAGTGACACATGGACAGCTCCTGCTGTCTGGGCCTGGAGCCGAGCTGAGCAAAACACGGCGAGAGTCATCTCAGAACTCACAGGGGTACCTTAATGACACAGTGGACTTGACTGTGAAATGTAGAAATTAAGGTAGTAATAATCACAGCAATAGCTATCATTTAGGGGATGACACCTATGTGCAAAGTGGCCAGCATCCACTTCTCATTTAGTCACCATTCTCCAGACCTACGATCGCTAGTCTATGCGCTGAGCATGCTCGGTAGCTTCTGCTCGGAGCCTCCATGCAGGCTGTTCTCTCTGTGGGATACTCTCCCCGTCACTGCTCCCACATCTCTCACCTCCTCGGGGAGGCTTCTCCCACCTGCTCCCATGACCACCCTTCCACCCGCCCCTGTACTCTCTCCTCTCCACCCTCTTGGTTCCTCTGGACAATGATGGCCGGGATGTGCACCTGTGTTTCTCTGTGGCTTTCGTGTTGACGGTGGGTCCTGTCACTAGGTTATGGGGGAGTCCACGGGATCTGCAGGACCCCCCGTCTCTGCAGCGCCATGCACACAGGAGCTCAGGAAGGGCTGTGTCGTGCATGACGGTTCCTCAGAGCCATCCTCTGGGGCAGCTCCTATTATCCCCATTTTACAGACGGGAACGAAACGATTGTTCAAGGTCATAGTTAAGGGCAAATCCGAAATCCCATGCTCAGAAGTGCCAGAGGCAGAACCCAAGATCCCTGTACTTGACTTTGATCCCTTGGCTCACGGCCAAGTCTGGGGTACTGTGGGGTTTTCACCTTCTAGAGACTCCCAAGCTCAACGATTTTGGTTTGCAGACAATATTTCAGAAAGCCTCCCCAAATACAAGGTGACGCCACGCATGCAGCCTGAGCCCTGGAGGGCAGGTCTGAGTCAGTGAACGATCTGGACAACAGGCCATTTGAAGGTCACGTGCAACACTCCCCCCTTCCCCCGCCGCCAGAGGAGCCCCTCCCTTTTCTGAATGCCAATTCCATTTCCAGACTCAACCTTTCCACTGAGAGCCACTGTGAACTGTCTGGTATCCTATCATATCCCCTCCTGTTTTGCTAATCAGATTATAAAGTCCCGGAGGGCAGGGATGAGTCCTCTTTTTATTTTGTTCTCCTTGATGCTGGAGCGCATGACAACAGCAGTAAAATAAGCTGACAGTATGTTGACAAGGCAAGGTTCTGCCAATAAATCAATGACGTTAAATCTCGGATAAAGCCATAGAGATATTCCTTGTCACCCCCATGCATCTGGCAGCCGGCGAGGACATGGGGAGAGTTTATGCAGGTGAGGCTACTACTGACCATTACTTCTGGAATGCAGTGCCCACCTCATGGCGGCTCTGCACACCCTTTTTAACTCTGTCCAGGTAGGGGATGAACCCCCCGCTCTGGGAGGAGCAGGGTAAACACCTGGCATTGCTCTCCTCCACCTGACTTTCCAGTTTTCAACTGCACCTGTGTGTTACTCTTTCCGGTGCTGTGACCTTGGGGACCGACATCTGACAGAACACAAGCCCTGCCACCCAGTCCCTCCATCTCTTGCCGAATCTCTGCAGAGAAAGACCAGCTCCCAGGCATCTCTTCCCAGCACTCCGCAAGTCCTCTGCGGGGCGGCTGACACGGGTAGCAAAGATTTTATGGGGTTGGTGAAACTACTGCAGACATGAGCAGGCCCAGACCCCTGGTCACAGGAAGGTTACTGTGCTCTGTGGCTTAATTTTAGGCCGACAGACAAGAAGGTTGATCCACAGCACGACTTCCTGACTATGTCTAGATGTGACCATTTAGGTGACTCACAGCCGTGGCAATTCTCTTGCTGTCACTTTTCAGTTTCAGAAAAGCAAGTGATCTCCTTGATAAAGCTATTTTTTTTTTCTCCCACGGGACTCTGTACAACTCTTTCCAGAATGAATTTACAGAGATGCCTACTGACATCTTTATTTTTCCCAAGTTGGTGTCTGTGTAAAAAGCCACCTCCATATTCTTCAATGGTCCCCTTGTGTTTATTCTCTCTCTCTCTCCTGCCTCACCCCTCCTGCTGTGCAGTCACACGCACACTTTCCTCCTCAGCTTCTCTCCTGCCCCTCTGCCCTGTGGGAACTCTGTGTGGTCTGGTGGGCACATGAGTCAACCACAGATGGTTAAGTCTGGTGTCGCCATTTCTATGAGGCGAGCGTGAAGGACACACACCTGCGTCAGGCACGGGGCAGCGGTCTTGCCTAGAGACTCACCCAGAAGGTGCTGGAAGCTCGGTGGCCTCCTGCGGAGGCTGTGGTCCCCTCGTCAGCTGCCTTTGCATTGCAGCTCTGGAGCTGTGACCACCCCGGCTCTTCTTCCATTTGCTGCTCACTTTTGCTCTTCTGTTTCCTTATGATCTGGGGAGGAGGCAGGTGACAAAGGGGGCAGGTTATTGGAGAGGACTCTGGAAGCTGGGACCAGCTTTGGGATTTTTCTTTTAGCCATGTAAGAGCTTAGTTTCAGCAGAATGCCAGCCTGCTTCAGACCTGCCTTATGATAAAATAGCACAGCTGCAGCCTTGAGCATGCTACAGCACTTTACAGTTTACAAATAATCATTTTAAGATGTAAATGACTTCTTTTATTTATTAAATGCCTACCAAACGATGGATTAGGCAGCTAGATCCTTTACCTCATTTAATCCTCAAAATACTTCTGAGGGCTCTATATTATAACTGTCCCCATTTTACAGATGAGGAAATAGGCTCAGAGAAGTTACGTGATCAGTTCAAGCTGCACAGCTCATGAACAGTGGAGCTGGATCTCAAACCCAGAGTCTCTGGCTATACTGATTTCAGGAAGCATCGGGAAAGCCTATGACGGGGGCGGATGCCAAGCGTCCTCAGAGATGGCTTCAGCTTGCTGTACCACTTGCTATGTTAGGCACAGCCTTTTAGATTTAATGAGTCCCTCTGTACAAGGGTCTCTGGGCTCTGAACTTCCTATAGGCAGGAAGCAACTGAGAAAAATGCTGAGCCACCAAGGTGGGGAGATTCACCAATGCCGTCTTAGGTCAGATGGGACGAGGAAGAGGAAGGCTGAGAGCCAAGGAGAGCCATGAACTAAGGTGCCATGCCCAGTGACAGACCAGGGCCTACTTGAGGTACGGCCACCATTTCCGGAGTAGGGACCGGGCCACATGTGCCCAGCGGGATTTCAGAACAGCCATGGACCAGGTGCCTCCCACCTGTGCAGGTGGGAGGGATGGTGCTGCTTTTCTGTGTTCCAGCGTCATATGTTGGGTATGTGGGGACGGGTGACTTGTTTGCTTAGCTCATATGTCTCTGGCTTAAAAGGATCTGAATTTGGATTGAATGTACTTTGAAATGTGATTGAATGAGACATTTGGGGGTGTTTGGGTGGGGTGAATGTATGTGGCATATAGAAGGGACACGAATTATTGTGACCAAAAGGGAAGACTGAGTTGGTCCAACGCTCCGTGCACACTGCTCTTTGTCATGTGACTGTGCATTCCTCCAGGACAGGGAGAATATACAGTCGACCCTGGAATAACACGGGTGTGAACCGTGGGTGTCCACTCAAATGCAGATTTAAAAAATCCGTGTGTGCATGGATCTGCGCAGATCAGACCCGTGTTGTTCAGCGACCAAGTGTGTCTCTCGATCTACAGGTGGGAATCTGCATAGGCGGAAGGCTGACTTAAATTACACGTGGATTTCTGATTGCACAGATTGTCGGTGCCCCTAACCCCTGCATTGTTCAAGGGTCAGGTGTACTTCACACCTGTAGTTTTGCATTCACCGTGTGCCTTGCTCTGGCCAGTGATGTGTGAGGAGGGAGTGGATAACAAGGTGCCAGGGCTGGGCCTAGGCCTTAATAGATGTCGCTGGCTTCCTAAGGCTCTCTTGTGCATCCGTCATGGCCACGAGCAGCTGATGTGCCTTCGGCCTGGCCCCAGGGTGACCACACTGCATGGACTTGATCCCAAACCTCTGCGTGAGATGAAGCCACTACAGAGGCGTAAGCAAGAAATCAATTGTGGCATAATAAAAAAAAAAAAAAAAACATATTCGCTGTTTGACTCTGATTCCTGGCACAGAGCTTCAAAAATCTTTAGAATTCTTTGAGGGACAGGAGTGTCTTTGTTATGCTAATCAGGTGACTGATGATGGCCAAGGCCACTAGATAGATGGAGGCTGTGTGAACCAGGAAACTTTTCATTCCACTCCACTTCTGGGGACAGAAGAGGGACTGGAGATTGAGTTCCATCAGGTGGTCAGTGAGTTAGGCAATTAACGTACTGAATTCTCGATTAAAACTCTGAAACACTGAGCCTTGGAAGGAGCTTCCTGGCTGGCACATACACGGATGTGTTGGGAGGCAGGTGGGCCCCGAGACGGCATGAAGCTCTCACACCCCCTCCACAGACCCGCTGGTCCCAAGTGCCTCTTCACCTGCTTGTTCATTTCTATCCCTTATTATAAACAGGTCATTGTAAAGTTTAGCACTTTCCCGAGTTCTGTGAATTTTTCTAGCAAATTATCCAATCTGAGGGGGGTCATGGGGATCCCTGAATTTGCAGCAGACTGAAGAGAAGTGCGGCAACTTAGGGATACCTGAGATTTGCACTGGTGTCTGAGGTGGGGGCAGTCTTGTAGGACTGAGCCCTTGACTTGCGGGGTCTGTGCTGAGTGGTTAGTGTCAGACCTGAACTGAATTGCAGGACACCCAGGTGGGGTTGGAGAATTGGCTGTAGGACATAGAAATAATCCCGTATAAAGCCACAGAGTTTTGGGATGGTTGGTTTCTAAGTAGTAATTACTGACACACCATATAAGGCACAACTTAGGGCACAGAGGTAGCAGGGGGTGGTGACTGCAAAGCTTCTTCAGCAACAGACTATTTGAGAAGTGTGAGGAAGCACACACACACACACACACACACACACACACACACACACACACACACACACGAAGCTTATAAAACAGCAAGCCAGTGAGTAGCCTGCTCAGTGCTGAGTTTCTGGCTCCTCACGCACTAGCTCAGTCCCCAAAGGCTGCCACACTCCATCCCTTGGCTTAGATTTCACAGTACAACGCAACTCCTCTGTATTAGCCCCCAAGAGAACAGAAGGCAAGAGTGCCAAGGCACAGAAACGGCGCCCAAAACAACGGTGCCCAGGGCTGCTCGTCAGCTCACCCGAGGCCCTGCTCTGGGCCAGGTTAACCGCAGCATTGGATGCCATGCAGGCCCACTGACCTTTTGCAGGATTGTCGTGGCCAGTTCCTCAGTCAGCTCCTCCTTGTGGTCCCGCAGGTAACTGGCCTCATGCTGCTTGTCCTGCAGAGGGTGGGAAGAAAACGGTCTTGTGCTAGGGATGGGTTTGGGGGACTTAGCATCACTTTGGGGGAGTCCTGACCACAAATGCAGGGGCAGGTGGGGCACTGCTCCTGTGACGCTGGTTTCCTGACAACCTGCACTTTCTCCCCGCCGCCCTGACCCACACCTCCCCGCAGAGAGGAGGAGGGGGCTGTACCAGGCTGTCCCCATAGGCCTCTGCTTTGGAAATCGCCTCCTCGATGGCCTCTTCAGCCACGCGTAGGGCGACAGCCAGTGTGTCCATCACGCTGTGTCCTAGATGGGAAACAGAACATAGACCACTTTTTGAAAGGGAAAGACAAGTAAAACAATGGGTCCACTTTAAGCGCTTCTGATCAAGTCTTTCAGGGACTCTGGGGTAATTTCCACACCGCTTACCCCGCACACGAGCCCCTCTCTCGTCTCGCCCACCTCGCTGCCTCCCGCAAGTCAGTCACATGCCCTGCCTCAGACACAACAAACTGATTCTTAGACAGCTATTGTCTCTCTCTTCACAACTCCATTATCTTGTTCCTTCTTACTCTGGTCCCCTGCTCTGTAACTGAGCTGATTCCTGGCAACCCTGAGGCCTGGTCCAGGGGTTCCTCCTCTGAAAACCCTTCTCAGATCCCTCCTGTTACCCCCTTGGCTGGACACCTATCTGAGGTTCTGGGTTGCTCCTCTCGAAGCCAGAAAGCCCACACCCCCCCCCACAGGTCATTCTCAGAGCATGCCTTGATCCTAGCCACTGCCGTGCCCTAACACCAAGCACAGCTCCAAACACACAGAGTGGCTTCAAAATGGCTGAACGACAAAGGACTTAATATAAAGAAATTGTGGTTCTCCACCTACTTTCTCAGGTAAAAATTATGCGTTATTTTGTGCCCATACTGTATCATTATGATGACAGGGATAAAAATTATCAAATATTCTAAGAGCACTAGGCTGTGCATATGGTTTAATGCAAACACAAAATTCACGAAAGAAATTTTTAGACTCTACATCAGTACTATCAATACAATAATGCTGGCCAACTTCACGGAGCTCAACCACATGCTGGATGGCAGGCCGAGTATCCCATACATCATGATAGTTAATTCATACGACAATCTATTGAGTAGGTACCATTTTACAGATGAGAGAACTGAAGCACAGAGAAGTCAAGTCACTTGCCCAGGGTTACACAGAGAGATAGAAAGAGACCTGAGATTTGATTCAGGACTATCTGTCTCCAAAGCCTTTGATTTTAACCACAAAGGTGATGAAAAAAGATACGAGCTAACATGCTTAAAAAAATAATGTTATCATATTTTAGTGAACATATATATTTTTTGTATGTGGCAACAAATGAGAGGACATATCCAAAGGTCAAAGGACTTCTGTAGGTGACAAAATTCTCTTTTTGGAGCTACGTACTTGGAAGAGTTCTACTTCCTTGAGGTACTAGATTTTTGCTTCTTACTTGAGAGGGAGAATTTCTATCATTCTTCTCAGCGTACCCACAAGCCCAGTGCGTGTCAAGCAGGGCTACATGCCTGTGACTCCTTTCCTCCTGTTTCCATTTATAATCTCCCAGTCATGCATTATTTAACATATGCAAATTTCCTGAAAGCCACCTCCAATTCTCTGTAGAATGAGACAAGGTGTAAATACACCAATTCATTAATTAATCAATCTCTCAATTAAAAAAACTTAACTCAAGCTTCTTAGGCTCCTAAAGACACAAATGTGGGCAGAAAGTGGCATCTGGCAAACGAAATAAAATCTCCAAAACCACCTCGGTTAAGGTCGAAGTGATCTAGCCAAAGGATGGGTATACTGCAGACTGACCATGACAGTCACGACAGCCATGAAGGGATAACCCAGCTCAGGGCTCTGACTGGACATGCAGGTTTCCCAATGTCATCAGAGGCTATAACATTTAAGTCGTCACCACACGAAGTGGTCCACAGAGTCAGACATTGTACCTCTCTTCTTTGACACCCTTCGATGTATTTTTCACAGACGAGGTGCTCCACAAATTCTCCCTGAATCGATGTTTACCAAGTACCTCCCAAGTGCTATGCTCTGAGAGGGCCCCAGCGGACAAGCTGAGTCCACGTTCTCACGTGCTCACCAGGCTACTGGGTGATCAGATGCAGAAGTAACTGAACTGCTAAGGGGCGTGCAGTAGATCCTGTGAAAGGGATAGTTACCATGTTCCAAGGGCCCCTACCAGGCCAGAGCCAGGAACCATAAGCAAAAAAAGGCTCCAGATGCCATGTTTATGAGTTTTGGGTGAGGCTGTTGCGGAGCACTGAAGATGTGTTTGCTGAAAATGAAGACTCGGGTGGGTGTTTCAGAGAGAAAAAGTGGTGGGGTGTGAGGGAAGGGTAAGAAGGTAGAGTGACCAAAGATCAGAACACCAGTCAGATGGAGGGAAGATTAGTTCTCTGTGCCAGCTTGGCTAGGCTACTGTACCCAGGTACAGCCTCAAATATCAACCCAGGTGCTGCTATGAAGGTATTTTGTACACGTGGTTCATATCTACAAAGATCGATTTTAAGTAAAGGCGATAACCTTCAAAAATGTGAGTGGGCCTCATGCAATCAGTTGAAAGGTCTTACAAGCAATAACTGAGGTTTCCCGGGGCAGGAATTCTGCCCCAGCACTGCAGCATCGCCTCCTGTCTGAGTCGCCAGCTGTTGCCCTCCTCTCTAGACCTGGGGCTTGCCAGGTTCCGTAATTGTGTGAGCCAAGTCCTTAAAATAAAATAAACCTCTTTGCAGGTGTGCGTGCGTGTGTGTATGTGTGTCCTGTTGGTTCTGCTTCTCTGGAGAACCCTGACCGATACAGAGGGTCACTGAGATGTTAATACGGGAGTGGCGTAGGCAGGACGGCGCTTAGGCCATGGGCTTTGGAATAGAAAGAAAAGGATCAAACTGGAAATGGAATCGATCGGAACCCGGGTAACTGGTGGAAGCAGGGACAGTGGGCCTAAGCGGCTGAGGAGCGTGATGAGGACACCCTGGGGGATTTACAGACCCCTGGGGGATTGACAGGTCCTGATGGTCAAGCATTAGGAATTGGAATCTAGAACTCTGGGCCAAAATCAGGGCTGGGGATTTCAGGCTCAGCAGTAAATAGTGGCACATTGAGGCCGTATCGTGATGTGTGGCAGCCCAAGGAGAAGTTTCACACAGCACGGATGAGAGAGGACAGAACCTTCATCAGAAGGTGACCCCAAAAGAGAACAGACGAATGCACAGAAGAGCTGCGGGGACCACAGGATCGGGGAGATGCAGGAGGCGCTGGTCCTCACGGCCCAGGACACTGGAGAAGGAGCTGAAGTGTTGGAGAAGGTTCTATGTCAAACTAGGAGTTTGTTTTGCCTTTAACCTCTGCCCTAAGGGGACTATGATATTGGAATAAAAAAAAAAAGTGGAAGTTAATCAGTAAATGATACATCCTTTATAAGACTATTTTAATATGAATTGCACACCCATATTGATTTTTCTATTCTGGCTCTGGAACACTCAGTGGTTGATCAGTAAGTATCAAGTGGTTGGGCAGTGAATGCATTTCTCTAGGCCTTGGATAGACTCACCTATTTTGACAATGGAGTCATATAGATGGCAATACCAAGAAGACCCATGGAGACCCCCACATAGCTGTATACATGATAACGGGCTGTATCCAGCGGTTACATACAATGCAGCTGGGAGACCCTGACTATCTGAAGGTGTTTCTATTCTCCCAACTTCCCATTAGCTGTGAACTCTTAAGCAATCTTACCTTCCGACTGCTTATAAAATGTGGACTCGCTTCCTGAAATACTTCCTTCATTCTCCAGGTTTGCCTCAAAAAAGCTTCCTCCTGGAGGGAAGAAAGAGAGAGAGAAGGAAGGAGGGAGGAGGGGGAGAAGGAGAAAGAGAGAGGGAGAGTGGGAGGGAGAGAGAGAGAGAATGAACATGACTATTAAAGGTCTCCAGTTAGCACCGATGCTCTGTGTCACCAAACTGGCAGACCACCATTACCCATTCTGATTAAGTTAGCTTTGCAAATAGGTTTAGGGAATCACCAGCTCCCACGATAACACTACAGTTTTTAACAAATCAGATTTTTCTTCTTACACTGATTCCTAGTGTAGTATTCTGCCTCCCCAACTTTCTTCCAGTATCTTCTGCGGATGCAACGTGGAGTTGAAGAGAGAAAAAGTATATTGAAGTCAGAGAGATGTGAGGTCAATTTCTGGACATGCAAATTCCTAGTCATGTGACCTTGAGCAAGTGACTGAAACTCGCTGACACTCGGCTTCCTTACTACAAATGGAGGAGTAAGGAGAGTGCCCTTCTCACTGTGGATGATGAGATCTCATGTGGCTGGTCTTTAGCTGCAGTCCTTGGCATCCGTCCAAACAGTTGCCCTTGGCTTATGATTTAACTGTCATCATTCTCTTATGGAGAAGAGAGTCCACGTGAAACAAACCCAGAGTGAGACAAAGTAAACCATGCCATTTGATCTTTTAAGGACCCACTGCCTCTTCTCTGGTCTCCTTTTTATTGAAAACACAACCTTCGTCTTAGTTCCAGGCCGGGAAGGGCAGTTCGCTAAGCCCTTTTTAAAGCCCTTCTTAAGTTGTGCATTTTGATTATATGGGTTTAGATCAAATGAGAACTCCAAAGATGGGGCTGATAGATTTTTTTTCTAAGTCACTGTATTGTATCCCCAGTACCTAAGATAGCACCTAGCTAGCAGGTGGCTCCAAAACAAATTTATTGAATCAGATGCTGGTGGAAAACACTATTTGACAGAACCAAGAAAAGTAAAAATGGGTCTACATTCCATAGCTCAGAAAGGGCAAATGTCATTGATCCCAAGTCAAACTAGGCAATAGGCCTTCAGTACATATAATACACCTTGTGCGTCCTTGGATGGGCTGCCACGGGGGTTCCCACGTGGGAAGTCTAAGGGTAGCTGCATAAGTATCTGTAGCCAGTTGGTAGCTGTTGCTGTTAGGAAACAGGCTGTTAGTGTGCAGCCTGTCATGGTAACTCAGTCTGACCATGTACTGGGCTCTGTGTTTGTGTTTTTTTGACAAAGCTTTCGAAAAGCCTGAAGTCCATTTATTCTAGCTCTGTGACCTTGAGGAAGCGACTTTGTCTTCCTGGGTCTCAGTTTCCCCATTTATAAAATAAGATTTTAGGTTGAGTCATCTCCTCAGTTCTCAGGTTATATATATAAGCAAATATTTCACGTTGGCATGGCTACATCCAGCATTCATTCATCCATCCAGCAAATATTCCCTGAATACCTTCTAGTTGCCTGACCCTGGGCTGGGTGTCAGGGTATATTGTGAGCAAAACCAGAGATTCTCACTGCCCTGGCAAACCTGATAGTCTAGTGGTAGAGAAATAATTAATCAAAGATTTATATGAATAAATGTAAGATTATAAATATGTTAAGTGCCCTGATCGGGTGCCTCACAGTATGTGCAAATGTTCAGCAGGAAAGACTGACCTAGATGGTGAGTAACCAGCCAAAGGGGTGTGGGAGGTGGGAGAGAGTCCAGGGTAGAGCAAACAGCACGCACAGGGACAGGCAGAGGGGGCAGCTGAGGACCTAAATGAGAGGCAGTGTGGCTGGGCGGCAGAGAGGAGAGGAAGCCTAAGGTGAGATGACCTGGAGACAGAGACCACACAGGTCGTGGTGGCCACATTAGTGTTTGATCTTTATCCCAACAGCCATGTGAAGCCAGTAAAGGATCCAGAGAGGCGAGCTGGTCAGATCTGTGCTTCTTAAAGTGCACTGTGGCTGCTGTGTGGAGAGCAGCTTAGAAGGAGAGAGAGGATGGCTGTAGAGTGAGCAAGGGCCAGAAACAGAAGCCATGAGGGCGACCCACTCTCTGGAGTGTACCTGGGACAGGAAGGAGCGTGGCAGGGCAGGAAGTAGAGAAAAATGTGCAGTCCAGAACTGGTTTAGGAAATGGGAGAGACTGGAACATGTTTACAGATCAACAGGAAGGAAGCAATTAAGAGAAAGACTGAAGAGCCAAGAAGAAAGGGATGATTGACCTTGAGACCTTCCTGGAAGGTGACAGGCATCAGATACAGAAATGCATACTGTCTGCCCTGCGAAGGAGGACGTGAGGTCATCTGCTGAGAAGATGGGGAGGGTGGTGGGGAGTACGAGGAGACAGGAAAAGACCTGAAAACATCTTTGGGAGACTGAGCTCATCAGAGGACAAGCTCTGGTTTTGCATGAAAATCTTCCAGAACGACACCTTTCCCTGTTTCCCTTTAAATCCATAGGTGAAAGCTTCAGTGTCATTTAGGATAAAGTGATTTTTCCAAGGGCAGAAAGCAACGGAACTGTTCTGGAAAGCACTGACATCAAGTCATGTCTTTCATGAGTCGGAGGAACCTCCGCCTTCACGTGGATCAGCATTTTCAAAAGATCGTGTTTGTCAGATGAAAGATGTAATAGATCTTTTCAAGAATCAGGTCAAAAACAGATTTATAGTGTGAATAAATAAAAGCAGGGTTAATTTTTCAGATTTTGTTAATCCAATATGAAATACAAGCATATTGGTTATCTAATTATTTAGAGATTAAATATATTATTACTGGCTACTTTTATCTTTTCACGTAGTGCTTCTTTTCAGCTGTTAAAAATGTCATGCTGGATCTAGCATAGAAACCGTGTGAACACTCACTACTATTGGACATTATATTTTTTATACATTTGTTTACTTATTTATTTGACTTCTCCACTGGAATGTTGGCTCTGAGATGGCTGGATCTTCCCTGTCTTATTGCCCACAACTCTTAAACTAGGTGGGCAAATAATAGGTCTTCAATACATGTTTAGTGAAGGAATGAATAAATCTTAAAGATTACCTGATGGAACTGATGGGTTTCTGTTGAGGCCTAACCTGGTCACCTGATATGGGCTGCAGGAGGAGTAAGTCTATCTTGGGAGGGATGATGGCAGTGCACAGTATGCATGGGATGGGTGACCCCTAAGATTCTGTGAGCCACGTGAATTTCCAATGGGCTGTTTATATGGCAAACTACACTGGTCCATGCAGTGGAGATGTTTCATAGGTAAAAGTTTTACACTGGAAATTCTGGAGTCTAGCACATGTCTTGTACGCTGTAGATATTGCATATTATGTCTGACATAATCAAAATTCTGAAAATAAGTATCCTTGGAGTTAGTTGAAGATAGAACCATTTACTCAGAAAACTCCCGAACAAAATCACAGTGAAGTTCTAGCTGAGGTTTTCAGCTCTGGCTGAGCCTTAAGATAATCCAGTGAGCTTGAAACACTGTCTGTTCTGGGCCCACTTCCAGAGATGGAAGTGACATTAGGCACTGGGATTTTTTTTTTCCCCAAAGCTCCCTAGGTAATTCCAGTGTGTAGTCAGGATTGTAGATGGCAGATGATAACTATACAAGGGTGTTGGGTGGTAGGTAGAAGACAATGCTAATGACCCCCTAGTCACCTAACACAATCAGGAGGCCATGAAGACACCAGGAGATTTCTCCATACCTGAGGTGGAATTAAATTTTCTAGATGGCATGTAGAAGAAATCTCACTGTTTTATGATCGCAGCTTTACAGGTTTGAATACCATCTCATAAAGGGTCTCCTGTTTGCTTGCCTTCAGGTTGATTTAAAAAAAAAGAACAAAAATCTTAGTTTAAATGGAGATCCTAATCATATTAAAGTGACTGATTTTAACACTTCTACGAAGTGTCTTGGCACCCATGAAATGCTTTACGACTGAACTAGTTACAACACTGAGAACTTAAGACGTGCCAGGCACGGAGCCACACTTCGGGACCACAGCGATAAAGGAGTATTGTCTCCACGTGGTCCAGCAGGAGGGCGGCTTTGTAAACCACCAGCCAAATGCAATGTGGTAAGCGCCGTGACGGAGGCCCAGATGAAAGGTGTGGCGAGTCACAGAGGGCCCAGGACTGACACCTGCTTCCAGCGTGGGGGACAGTTATTCCTGGCAGATGATTCTCTTTTGAAAATGACACTTGCGGATTTCGAAGCCCTGAGCTGGCCCACTTAGAATCATGTCGGCCCGCTCCACCAGTGGGGTTGTGGGAGAAAAGGCAAGAAAGTGGAATTATGTTCTGTTCTACAGGGTTCTCCACGTGCCTTTGCATTTTCCCTCCCTTTGCATTAAGCATCTATGAGATCCGAATTTGAGGATATATTGAGGAGCAAAGAGCACAGACCAGAGGATTAAAGAAGAAAGAAAGGACAGGATGCAAAGGAGTGGGCCCATTCCATTCTGGAACTTTCTTGAGATAGCAATTTGGGTTAAAAAACTACCGTTAACACCATTACTTTTAAGCTTTCTTTCCTGCCTCCATTCCTAGAGAAAAAGTTTTAGAAAAATTTGCAAAGAGAAGATGAAAAGGATAGGCAGCCACCTTCTGCATTGCTCTCTTAGCTATAAGCTTCCTGAGCAGTTTGAAAGACACAGGTTCTAACACCTGCCACGAAAGGCGCTAATGATTCTGTGTTTAATCCTGCCACCCTGTTTTCTCCCTTGTCTCCAGGGGCTGGCATATTTTTAGAAGAGACACAACCAAAGACTTTATTGAGAATACAAAACAATGATGGCGAAAAAGCTCCAAATGAGATGGATGAGATTTTTTTCCTTCCATCTTCCTCACGGATAAAAAAATGTTTACCTGTGTCAGCAAAGAGGAGAAAAAAATCTGCCTCTAGACAGAAAAAAAAAACAGCTTTTTTTTGCAAGACATGCTGTTCATATTCTGACAACTATTTCTTTCTACTGGCTGGTGTAATAGAACTGCAGAATATCATTTCTCATTCTAATGACGTACAGTGTTCATGTTAACTGTATACAAAGGCATAGGCAGGACTCATCCTTCAAGCTTCCTAGGAGAAAGCTGATGCTTTCTCACTCTCTCATTACATTGAATTCTGGGCCTGGTATAAACAGAATTTTGGAGCAGGAAGAAAGGGGAGTAGAGGGCATATCCTCTGAGTGCAGAACTAGTCTATACAATCAAAGATGACTTTCCAATGTTTTAACCATTAGGGGAAGATGATCATGAACCTTTAATTTCTAAGGATCCAGAATTAAAATGGCCACAATTTTTAGAAATATGTTGGTCTTTCCAGTTCCTAATATATCCAGCCCAGTGGGGATGCTGAAATCAAAAGGCTCGAACCTTAACAGAATCTTTGGTATATGTCTGAAAATACAACCTATTTCTGCTCTTCACTAGGCCAGATATTTAAGCAACTTTCTCTGTCCCGAGTGAGTGTGCCTCAGCACACAGGAACTCCAAGCAAAGCCTTCTTCTACCCCACCAGGTCCCTGAGGACTCTCAGAGTGGCAGGTGGCCAGCGTACCTAGGATGTCGAAGCATGCTCCGCTCTCCAGCCTGTGTTTCCTGTACAGGTTCTTCAGGACCTTGGCACTGCCAAAGCGTTTGAAACGGCTCTTCACGTTATTGTAGAACCATTCCAGAGACTGGGTTCTCAGCAGCCTGAAGAAAACACAGAATGAGAAAACAGAAAATTCCAGTTACGAAACAGGATTGTTGAATGATGGATGGCAAAGTTTGCCACAATATTTTGGAGCTCCTTCTGTCAAAACGTGGCGTTTATTTCTTTACTCCTTGAATCTGGGCTGGCCGATTTGCTCTGACCATTGAGAGTAATGGAAGTGATGCTGTGTGAGTCTTGAGCCTTGCAGCTTCCTCCCTTGCTGCTTTTAGAAGTCCTGCAAATCATCACCACGTGAGCAAGCCCAAACTAGCCTTTGGGATGATGGGAGACACTTGGTCCAATCACCCCTCCTGCCCCAGCTGGTACCCAGCCAAGCCCCAGACAGGCAAGCGAGGTCATAGACTTCCAGTTGACTGGGAATGCATGAGTGACCCTAGATAAAACCAGTAGAAGAACCATGTACCTGAGTCCATCCCAAGAGCAAGCTGATAAATGCTTACCATTTGAGCCACTAAGAGATACATCTTTTTAATAGCAGTCTTTATATTTGATACTGTTACTGTATTAGCAACATTTCTAGTTCAGCTTGGGAAAATGAAAAGCACAAATAAGGCACTGGGCTCTTTGGAAAAAATTCTCCAGCCTCTGATTCATCCAACCTGAAGCACCATGGGAAAGCAGTTTCCTGGTCAGTGCCGTAATAAAACACTGTGTGAGTCTGTACAAAACACTGACATGATTCTTTCCTCTTCTGCCTGACAAGAATGGACTTCTAGGTCCTTCTCACTTTACAGTAGCTTTTGTTGTTGTTTTTCTTAATATGAAAGTAATGATGCATATTCCTTTTATAGAAAATTCAGAAAAGCAAAATGAATATAAATGCTTCTGATTCAATGGAAGAATAAGCACACGCATAGTTGCTCTTCTTCCCCAGATGCCAGTGAAATGTGAGAAGATACCCAATGGGAAAGAAATCTATAAAAGTCAAGAATGAGGACGAGAGCAGAATCAGAACATTGTCCTGCAAATCGGATGGAAGAGCTGGGACTTATAGACTGTGAGGTCCAATGTGGAGTTGGTGGGTGCAGAGAGCAGGCCTGGAATATGAGATAGCATTCAGGAAGCCAACTTAATGGTTGTGTAGACAATAGTGAGGGCTCTTGGTCCCTGTCCCTATTCCCAAACAAATGGACAATTTATCCTAAGTCAAAAATAGAAAGCATTTCTCTAAGAACATTGAACAATCTATTGGCAGAGGACTAGGAATTAAATATGGGGGTTACCACCTTGCAGTGAAGCCCTCCTTTATTTGGCACTAGGGGAGTCCCCATGTGCCTGCCCATCAGATCCTATTTCCCCTTTCCAATAGAATAGATTATATACATTTGCATCACCAGTATCATCGCTATTAATAAAAGTAAACACCATAATCTGAGTGCTTGCTCTGTCTGAGGCACTGTGCCAAAAGCATTCCTGGAATCATGATTTAATTCTCATGGGGTATAGTTCAATGAGTAAGCACATGGATGCTGGGGCAGGTTGGAAAGGCCCAGGCCCTGGCATTTGCTAGCTGTGTGGTCTTGAGCAAAGTAATTAATCCCTCTAAACCTCAGCTTTTTCATCTATAAGATGGTGGTGATGACAGCGACAACCTTACAAGGCTGTTTGAGCATTAAATGATAGAACACAAGCAATGAGGTATCCGGCACCACATAAGGGCTCAATAATTTTTTTACCACAGCGCCACAAGGATGAGCCCCGCTTTTATAGATAATAAATAGAAACATAGTGAGGTTGAGTGCCTTGCCCAAAAGAGCAAGTGCCTGGGTGGGGATCAAAGATAGGAGCTCAACCATGCACTTGCACTAGTCACAGACACCTGATGTGAAGAACCATTGGCTCTCTTCAATGTATTTTCCCACAGCATTTTATTACAGTAAGCATCTGCCATTTTTATTTAAAAACAACCACACCATAAAGCTATTTTCAGAACTTAGAATGATATAGTAGGAAAAAAAAAATACAGAAGACTTCATCCTTAGAAATCATAACCTCTGGGCATCTGATTTGATAGCTTTAAAAGCACACAAAAAGGTAATTCTAGAAGAGAAATGTTCTCCAGGCTGCCTCTCACACACACCGCCATGCTCTCTGGGCAGGTGACCACTAGGAAGGACCTTCTGGGGGCTCGGCCTTGTGGCTGAGAGGGTCCACGTTGTACCGGTGATGGGGTGCTTGCTCTATTTGATAAAAGGACATTTCTTTTCCTTGTGGGATACTCTCGCCTCCTCCCTAACTGCGTCCACTTTGTTCTGGAAAGACTGGCCTCACCCCCTGGTGGCCACGTGGTCACATGACCCAGACCTGCCAATCAGGGTTGCGGTGGGGGCTTGTATTGTTGTTGTTGGGAAGCGGAGCTTCCTTTCTGCTGGGCTGGCTTCATGGCAGAATGAAAGCCTGGGGCTGCCTGGGCCACCTTTGCCATCGCTTGGGGGATAGTCATGGTTTTCTAATCAAAAATAGATTTGACAGTGGGAAGGCGCAGAATCCTATAGATAGACTCTGAACACCTGGATCTACTCAAGCCTCAGATCAACCCTTGGACTTTTCCATGACATGAGCCAAAAACTTCCCTCTTCCGTTTAAGCCTTTTTGAGTTGGGTTTCTATTATTTGCAGCCGAGAGTCCTCATACTTCAAGTACGACATAGGATGAACTCTCTGTTCCTTGGCTATCCCAGAACTCTACGGCAATCAGAGCACGTCAATGACCTCTAAAATAGAATGCCTCAGTCTGCCGAAGTCATGGAGTGAAATCAGGGCACCGCTGTGGGGCGTGCGAGGATGACCCGGGAAACCACAGCCTCATTAGGGGAGCAGAAAGCTTTTCCTAAAAACGCGATGTGTTCTTGATCATGTTTTGACTTAGAGTTAATGTAGAGAGCTTTTCTGGAAGCCCCAGGGAAGGCTCGGTCATGATCACCCTCATTTGCTATCACTGCTTTTATTTAACTTATTTAGAATTCACGGCTCAGAGGATGCAGGTGGTTCATGGGGCAGAGGCACAGGGACAGGGTGTGAGGATGCCCCCAGCCAGGGGGGACTGGAACAATGTGCTGCAGAGTTCCCTAACCCACCTGCAGGCCTTCGGCTTCCATCGGAACAGACACAACTTCAGACAAACGTAGACGAGAAAGAAAGAGGCTTGTGTCAGCATCCTGCTGGAAAGGGTAGCACAGTGGGTGGAACCCTGAGTCTGCACGTGAGTCCCCTCATTGGTTCACTCATCCATTCTTCCATTCCCTATTTATTGAACGCCTCGTGTGGCAGTCACTGCGCTAGGGAGGTGGGGGGAGGGGCGTGGACAAAACAGATGAGGCGGAATCAAAGCCAAGCCAAAGGCATCTTGGGAATGGTCACACAGTGTGTGTCCCACAGGCCTTGGGTTCTGGATCATTCCCACAGACGTATGGAAAATTGGAACCAGCCTGCTTTATGTCTCAGGCATTTTCTTTAATGATGCCCAAACTGCTGTTACTTCTCAGTTGCTGTAAACACCTAGGAGCCACTTTCCTAGTGAGGAGACTTGTAGTGGAAATCTTTGAACTTGAACTGTCCAGAGAGACCCTGCTTCATTTTCTTAAATTACCCCAAGGTCTCCCTAAGGGCGCTCACACAAAGATTCTTAGTTCTGTACAGTTTCACAAATTTAGGCATGATCATCTCTTTAAATACTAAAGCTTTATAACAATCAGCAGCAAACCTTCGAAATTCACCAACACAATGTGTTCAGAACTGATTACTTGGAACTACAGTTTCTTCTTCTGTAAAATGAAATCTGTTGGGCTTTCTAGGGCTGGAGGAAGAATTAGATAACTCAGCCTCATCCGACTCCCTCCTCTCTTCTCTAAAGCACACACCTTTACCTGAGCACTTCACAGCACTGATTTAATTTGTTATTTAGGATCTGTCCTCATCGCTAAGTTAAGTGTTCATTAACAGAAGGAGTTTTTGCAGGCACAATTCACAGTTTGTACAATTACACTGTATCTCCTAAGATGATCTCTGCAAAGAGAACAGATTATATTGCTTTTTTTTTTTTTTTTTTTTTTGTAAACCCAAAGCATAACCACCTCTTAAGCTCTTATCTTCCTTGGCTTTACAGGAGGATTTTAAGTCTGCGGTGGATGAATTATTATTTTCATGGTTGACTCAAAAGACATAAATTTCCTTTACAATCTCTCCTGCCTGCACACTGTTTTTCATTTACTCTATCTTCTTTCTTTTCAACGACTCTAGACACTGACTCTAGGCACCACATGGCACAGCCTTCTGCATTCTCCCCTGTAACGAATACTGTGCGGGACTCCACAGTGATCTCTGACCCACACATCAGCCCATCATTTTTTTTCTAATTCCCACCAGGGACCAATGGTCCATTAGTCATCAGGAGCATCTCCATGGCAGCGTGTTAGCTTTGACAAAGGCTTTGTGCTGCAAGACTTGGAGGAAGGTAGACTGCACTGGGATGGGGGAACGTGTCCAAGTCCAGGCTGGGCCAGCAGCGTGTGCTGTGTGACTTTCGTGGGCTCAGCTACTGGACGCCATGCCATCTCTTTGCATTATATCCTGGGGTCAGACGAAGACTCTGTACCATCCCTAGAGACAGCCTATTGGTGGGGCAACCCTCTGGGCAGCCAATGCCCAAGCTGGGAAGAAAGGGCTGGACAGTGACCCTCATGGCCTCTGGCTTAGAGCTTTGTGCCAGATACTGAGAGATCAAAACCGTGTTGGAAGACTTTCTAGTCGCACTCAAGGCCCTGGCCCAGGAAAATATCTCAGTGTAGCCTTATACTTCTCATTCCCACAGCTTTCAGACTTCTGGGGAATCACTCGGCCACTGAAGCAGTCCAGCTCCTGAGGCATAAAATCTTGACGTCACCAAGTTTTAGGAGTTTCGGGTGGGCATGGAGAAGGATATTTCTCCAGCTAAGAGAAGTCTTCAAAAGGAAAAGATAATGGGGATGGGGAAACGTGTCTTACCAGATATTAAAATAAATTATAGATATATAATAATTAACAGTGCGGCACAGTAAAAACGTAACTATAAATAGGCACAAACCTGGAAAGAAATGTTCAAAATGTATCTGTTGGTATTTCTCGATAATGATATTACGGGTAACTTTTCTTCAATTTTTCAAATTGTATGAACCAACTACTATTTTATAAACAGAAAAGGGTGGTACTACATCTTTGTGCAGTTTTCCAAGTAAAGGAAGAGTGACTGTACCATCCCGAAGTGTGTCAGGAAGGCTTGCAGAAGACAGTTGGCATGCCAGCCCCCTCACCTACTTGTGTGTGATATTGGGAGAGGGAATAATTACTCTCTTTGCACCTCAGTCTCATCATCTTAAAACAGTGTTTACAAAATCTACCCCGCAGTTTGTAAAATTAAAGACAAAATCCCCAAGTGTCTATTATGATGCTAGTACGTGAAAGGAATGCATCCACGAGGGAGTAGGGAGGCAGGCACAAAGCAACATGGTCAGAAAAGAAACCAACAAACTATATAGAAATAACTCGATTACAGCTGACGCAGAACACACGCACAAAAAAAAATTAAAAAGGACTGAGTTGCTTATACAGATTTTAGAGTCACAAGAGTTCACTATATCCTAGCAGTACAAATAATTGACAATATATCCACCTTTTTTTTTTTTTTTTTTTTTTTTGGAAGAGAGGAATTGCCATGCTTCACATTTCTCAGAAATGATCTCCAGGATTGTAGGGAACGCCCATCTTTATGGAGTTTAGTTCAATTCAGTCGCATGTTTTTGAGCATTTTTCATTGCCAAGCCCAGTGCAAGGTACTGGGGTTATAAAGGCCAGTAAACCCAACTGCTGCTTCAAGGAGCTCGCAGTTTAACAGAGAATGATTCCTCCTGGCTTGGGCAGGGTGGTGTGGTGTGATGGTCACACAACTAACCAGGATAAGGAACAGAGGAAGAAAATCAGGTTTGGAGAGAAGGCGGCAAGTTCAGTTAAGGCACCTGAATTTGGGGTGGCGACCGTATCTCAGCTGGCAATACTTGGCAGGCATTTGGATATACTAGTCTGGGGCTGAGGGGGACAGAAATATGGACTGGAAATATAGACTTGGGAGTTCTTGGTCCACCGGTAGTACTCAAGCCCACGATCGGTGTATTGGAGGCATAAATCATTATGACCTTTATTTTGTGAGGAAAGTGCAAACAGGTGATTTGCTGCTATGTCACTCACTGACTGACTTGAAGCAGACATGATTTCTGGCTGTAGGCCTCAGTGTCTTGACATCTGATTGGAAATCCCAGTTAGTGTTCTTATTGCAAATTAAGGCATTTGCTTCAAAGTTTAAGCAAATAGAAAGCTCCATGAATCAAGGAATCTGAAGAAACTCTAAAATCACTGTATTGTTTCTCTTAAAAAAAAAACAAAAAAACCCTTACTTATCACGTTGTGAATACTAATCACTTCAAGGCACTTATTGTGTAAGCAGTTTTCTAATTTTTTTTTCTATGATGTGAATAAATTTGTAAACATGATACATTCTCATTAGCAGACAGGCTGGAATCACATAACTCAATGCAAGAACAGTACTAAAATCATAATCACATGAAAGCTTCGCCCAGGAAGGCCGGACTGATTTTGGTTCATAAATAACCAATAATAATAATAAAATTGCAAGAAGAAAGGCACTGCCTACATAAGAACTGCCCAGTTCCTGGCCACTAGTGACAAAGCCAGGCTTCCTTGGGCTATCGGCCCCAGCGTGGCAGGGTGCTTGTGCAAACTGAGTTCACTATAGGTGAGCCTCGAAGAGACTGTGGAGATCTCGCTGCTTCCAGTATGGTCTTCGGACCAGCAGTGCGGGCACCTTCTGGAAGCTTGATAGAAATGGGCAATCGCACCCTTCCACCCTCACTCTGAGACCTGCTAAACCAATCTGCATTTTAGCGAGTTTTCCAAGTGATTACGACATTCATTAAAGCTTCATAAGACAAAAAAAAGCTAAATGAATTTATCACCACCAAGCCAGTATTACAGGAAATGTTGGAGGGATTTCTTTAAGAAGAAAAAATGTATCAAAAACAGGAATAAAGAATGGTAACAACTATACTCCTATCAATAAGTACCTTAAATGGAAAAGAATTAAGTGCTACAACCAAGAGACAGAGTGGCTGAAAAGTTAAGAAAATAAGACCCCTACATATGAAAAGAAAGGGGATGGAAAAAGATATTGCTTTGATGGACCTAGAAGGTATTTAAGTCAGACAGAGAAAGATAAACACAATATTTCACTTGTATGCGAAATAAAAAGAACAAACTAATCAAAAACAGACTCACAAACATAGTGGACTATTTGGTGTTGGGCAGAGGGGAGTGGGGCTTAGAGGGCTGGGAGAATGAGGTGAAGGGTTAAAAAAGTACAGATTGGTAGCTGATGGATGGTCATGGGGATGGGGAGCATGGCATAGGGAATATGGTTACCATTAATACATTGGCTAGGTGGAGGGTCAGGGGAGGGAGGGAGCAATTGAGGGGATCGTTTTATGAACTATAGAAATGTCTAACCAATGAACTGTATACTTGAAACTAATTAAATAAATTTTTTTTAAAAAAAAGCTTGATAAAAACTGGTCTAGCAAGATTAGCTGGTTGTTTTCTGAATCTGCATGATTATTTTTTTTCTTTAAAATTTTGACTGTAATCTATTTAGGTAAGACAAGAGATAGAACAGCTGACTTGCCTCACTGCTTCCCATTTTCCAAGGAAAAAGAAGTGGACCTGGTGATAAAAAGTTTTGCAGAGGCATAGAATTAAAACAGTGCTCCCCAATTCAGGTGCATTAGTTACAAAAAAAATAAAACACCCAAAATACCATTGATACAAATTCGAACCATTATACAAAGCAAAGTCCCCAAACAACCTATGACCAAATGCTGCTGGCCAGGGACCACACTTGGAGAACCACTGAGTTCAAGGACAGGTTTGGCATGTCACAAAGAGCACACAAAGATATTACTGATTCAAAGTTGTGGGGAAAACAACAGCATGACAGTCAGGTGGCTGGAAGAATAAGACTCCTTCACCCCTGCCAGCAGGAAGGCCCCTGAGCACTGAGTCAGAGCAATCAGTTTTGAAAAATCAACAGAGGCTAGATGAAAAAGAACAGCCCTCATGCTGGGACCCCTGAGTGTGTCACTGGGAATTTGCAGACAGACACGGCCAGGAGGCTGAAAGTGTCATGTTCGGTTGATACGTGACAACTGCCATCAATGTGAAGCATCTTGCTAAGGGTGAGAAGCTGGAGTTGACAAATAGCAAGAAAGAAGAAAAGCCTGGAAGAGAGAAGTCTGTGTGAGAGCTGCTCCTTGGTCTTGTATGCACGATTTCTCTAATCTGCACAGCAACTAGAGGGAGACAGATGGGGAAACTGAGGCTGAAGGAGGTTCGAGAAGCCCAACGTCACACAGCTGGTAAGTGGCAAGACTGCATGTTGATGGCAGCTCCCTCTGGCTGTAAAGCCCCTGTGTCTTGCCTGGACCACACAGATCATGGGTATTATGTGAAAACTCTTACCCTGCGTTTCCCATACACCAGGCAAGGTTCTAAGTCCTTTTATAGCAATTACTAGTCTAAGCCTCACAACCACTCTATGGAGCAGGTACTCATGAATCCCATTCCACAGAGGAGGCACTGTTTATACCAGCCCTGGCCGTGACAGTGACCAGTCCTGCTCCTTCTTCCAAAGAAATGACCAAATGTGGAACCTCTGTCTTCCTCAGACAGAGCCAATCATAGTTGTAAAACTCAAAAGATGCGAAAGTCACAGAGGGCACTCAACAAGGGCCCCTAGTGCCATGGAGGAGCCTGGCCCGCATGGGTCTGTGATTTGGTTTGTGTCCACAGCTGGTACTCAGCCCTCTGAGTTGCTGGATGCCTTGGTGTCAAGCTCTGAAGGACGTGTTTTTCCATGGGGATGCGACAGGTTAAAGATAACTACGAATTCTTTGTTATCCATCTCTTTGAAATGTGGAGTCTAAATTCCCTGTCTTCTTGAATCTATGTTGGCTTTGGTGACCTACTTGGCCCTTAGAATGGGCAGACTTGATTGATGTTCTGGAATTTCCGAAGCTAAGTCATAGAAGTCCTGTACCTCCCTCCTAGATGGCTGGGTGCGCACTGTCTGGATGCCCCGGGCTGCTGTGGAGAGGAGGAACTGTTCTGAGACTGTCGTGCTAGAGAGGCCACATGCGGAGGTCACACCAGAAGCCCCAAGTGCAGGCAGAGAGGAAGCTGGCTGGCGGCTCCAGCACGGTCCTCAAGTGCCTCCAGCCGAAGTCCGATTTTCAATCAAGAGAAGTACCTGCGTTTGGCAATGATGTCTCCTGATCAAATGACAATCTTAAATAATTTTTAATTATGTACGATTTACTGAAACGTCTTTCACAAGACGCCGGGGTGACTGGCATTGTTAAAAAAAAAAATTCTAACATTTCCAAATTTGGATAATGTTATACTAAGCAAAATTCAGGAATCAGCATACAAATATGATGTGATTTTTATTATACACCATTCATAGTGCATGCTGCTGGAAACTATGTTGGAGAAAATTTCTACAGGATTTAAATCATCACACTATCTTAGAACCACATCACTAGCTGCTTTTTGTAAATTAAATAGATTCACAGAAAACAACTTTTCTCGAGTTAAAAATCCCAAATCCGAAGGCCTTTTGTTTAATCTTCATATCTCCATTTCAGTGTGAAATTAGAACATCTCCTTATAACCTCCTTAATTTCTATTTGATATGCACTTTACCTCATAATAACTGGTACTCTCCTCCAGTAATTCATACATTTCCAATTCCTTTTGCATTTATTTTTCAAACTTGCTATGGAATCCTTGTTGGCAGAGCCACGTGCCTTGGGGGTCTGTGGACAGACCCCTGCTGCCCTCCCCAGGACTCCTCATCTAGCTACATTCTGCTCACCTCACCTGCCCTGGATCCAGTCAAATTCTTTCCTCATCCAGGACTCCCTAGAACATCCCTGCCAGCCCTGCCTCAAATCCCAGATGCCCGATGGGTCAGCCTTCCTTGAGGATTGAGCACCCCTGCAAAACCCCGAACAGGGACAAGAGTACAGGGAGCAGCGTGTGGGCTGACCTGGCGGTTATGAGTCCAGCCTCAGACCTGGCTCTCCTCTCCCTCTGTGGCACCCCCAGCGCCAGCCCTGGCCGTGACAGTGACCTGTCCTGCTCCCAAACTTGGGAGGTATGTTCGTTTCTCTTGTTAAAGTTTTACGTCCATCAAAAAGACCTTCAGAATTACTTTCTCTCGTTTATTGAAACTTGAGATTTTTCGACTAAAACTGAGAGAACAAAGAAGATTTTGAAAATTTCATTGATGAATGTGCTCCTATTAAGGCCAGGAAAGTAAAATTATAACACGTTTTTGGTTTAAATAAATTATTTAAACTTAAAATAATGTCGTGAGTTGAATATGCCTACTTTTCAATTTTTCAGTATTTTTGTCAGATTATTTTAACATTCTAGAAAAATTAATCATTAAAAATACATAAAATCCTTTTATAAGGGGACATGTATTTCCTTTGGTCTCAGTCTCTTTATAGAGACTTTCTACTAGATCCTGTCTTTAGTTAAAATTGTTATATTTTGTTCTTTATGATTTTCTGGATTTTGATTTTTAAACAGACTGCATTAAAATATTGTTTACCTTGATTTTTAGGTTTTTTGTCACTTGAGGTGAGTGCCTTGTTTACATATCAGCACCTTTGACTCTGGGGTTCCATGGTGGCAGAGAAGTGCCTGGTGGGAGACAGTTGTGCCAGTCGAAAGGGACAAGGTGCCCAGTGAACCAGGTGATCCCAGGAAGAGAGGGTGGTGGCTAAGGAGTACAGTAATGGTACCCAGGGAAGTATGGCGGTGGATGGATGTGGTAGTGTCCAGAATATACTGGGGATGAGGAACAGCAGAGAAAAGGTGGAAAAAAATCCACAGATTCCACGGGTTAGTTGTTGAGACTTGTGCCCTAGATATTCCCATGAATCTATGTGGCTGAGATGCAGAGATGAGTGTTGAAGAAGGCTAAGACTCTGCACTAGTTAGTAGTCAGGGAGAAAAGCCAATGAAACACCATTACCCAAAAATGTATATAAGAATACATTTCTGAAATGGCCTGGAGGTGGATGTGTCAGGGTACACTCTGTGCCTTCTAGGACTCTCCCAGCTCTCATTCATGGGGCTTGGGCACAGCAGCACCTCTTCTTTGCATTCGTCTGGCCTCTGCAGGCCCTGCCCAGCCGTATCTGGCCCTCAAGGAGCTGTCTCATGCCTTGAGGCCACTGGCACTGACCTTGCCCTGAACCTTCCCATCTCTCATGCCTGATTCATTCCTCTCTGTGAGTGTCATCCATATTCAACCAGGCAGTTGTCAAGCCTGGGGGACAGGGAATGAAATGGTTTCTCTTAGCCTCAGCTGTTTGGAGGCAGAAATATATGTCATTTGAATATGGCTTTTCTTTTACCTTCTTATTTATAAAGCTGCTTGGGACTTCTTTCATTTGTCAGAATCAACTTGAAGTAAGAGAATTTAACTGAGTTTATCTGAAGAGCTGGTGTTCTTGCTTTAGATGCTGCAACTTGTACCCAGAGCCACATTGGCCCAGAAGAGATGCCTTTGTCCACTCTCTGTGCTGATGTGTGCGATCTGGGGACTGAGACAGCAAAGAAGCATCAGCACATACAGATCCCAACCTCATCACTCAGTGTGTGGCCTTGAAGACATCTTTCTGCATCTCACCTCCCTCATTCCTCAGAATACAAATGATCACAACTTCCTCCAACCAAATTTCCAGGGCCACACAGTTGCATCTGAAATTGCCTCACCTCTGTGGTTTTGACACACCGATGTGTTCCAGTTTTGCTTCATGTATTAAGAAATGTTTACAATTCCCACATTTTTGGTTTATTCATCTGTTTCATTAATGGTAACATTATGCTCCATAGTGAGGTGTTTAAATTAAGTTTAAAGCTGGTTGTTGGAAAAAGAGGATGATTTGATTACTATTAAAATCAGCAGATTCTAGACTTTTGTTATAATACATACGCTGTGAAAATTAAAAGGCAAGGATGTTGCTATATTAAATGAGTGACTAAAATATCATAAAAAACATCACTTTTTTCATAGTAAAATGCTCACATTGAAGTTGTTTGGGCTACCATGTAATTAGCATCTGCCACTTATTGAATGTCATTGAGCTAGGTCCTTTTAGTCCTCAAAACAAAACTATAAAAACAAAGGCTACATATCTGGTTAATGATGAAGCCAATATCTTCTCTCTTTTTTTGCCTGTTAATTAAAAGAAATTAGTAGATGGTTCCTCATTTTATATGAAGGCACCCAAGCACAGAGAGGTTATGAAGTTTTCTTAGAACCACACAGTTATTTGTGGTAGAGTCAGGGGTGTTTCCTACATTCCCAGTTATATGGATTAGATGAAGCCTTTTCTAAACTGTGTTTCATCCCTCCCTCCCTTCCTCTCTCCCTCCTTCTCTCCTTCTTGCTTCCATTCTTGCCTGCACCTGTCCCTTTAACAATGCAGGGCCACACGGGGAAGCACCAGGGTGGATTGGGGTGAGGGCAGAGGGAGTAAAGTGTAGGTGAGAGCCTTTACTGTAGGTGGCTTCCATGGGAAGGAATGAGGGTGGAAGTTTAGGATCAGCTAGTTTGAATAATTTCAGTGGGCTCTGGGGCACAGGGGTTGTCCCTAGTTGTCTGATACAAGGCTCTGAGGTGAGTAGGGCAGGGGAACAGTGTCCCTGAGTGTGAGAGCCTGATAGAGAAGGGTGTGGGCTCTGGATTGGTTGGTTTGCATTTGAAAGGTGCACTCACAGGCAAGTGGTTCGCTATCTTTAGGAATTAATTAGCAGTCACTCCAGGGTCAGCAAGGCCCCAGATGTCAAAGCATCAAATATAGAAATTAGAAAATACAGCTATTATATCTCTCCTGTGAGCAGTCCGGAGTCTATGTCTTATAATCAATGTTAACTTCCTCATCTTCCTGCCCCCCTAAAACCATCCAAAGTTCATTCTGCCGAAATCGCTCTCCCTGGGGTTCCAAGGCCTTCCTGCTAAGTCAAAGGGCCACTTCACGGATCCTCGCTCATGTGCTACTTCAGCCCATAGTTTATGCGTTTGACCCCTTCATTGTTTCTGAAATACTCTTCCTCCTTCGGCTGCCATGATACTCTGACTTTCAAAATGCTCCTTTCACCTCTGACTCTCCCTTCTCCACCTCAGCGCTTCGTAGAGACTCCTTTCTCTTCTGCTCACCATTGAAGGACAGCACTGTTAGACCGCCCCCCTCCCCCATCTCTGAATCCCCCCAATACGAGGAGCGGCGTGAACCCACGGATGCCCCTGCAGCTTCAGCTGGCACCTCTTCTCTGTCTATTTGCCAAACTCCTGACCCTCCTGATTGTTGGATATCTTCACTTGTCTCTCGTCTCTCAGCTCAAACGCAACATGCCTCAAATTCAACATTGTCTTTTTTTACAGAAACCTGGTTGCGATCCTACACCCCCGAGCTCTGTGACTTCGTCTCTGACTTACCCCTCTCTCTTATAACCACAGCTAAGTAATACGGGAGCACGGCAGCGTCTTCATGTTGACTGAAACCATATTATTACCTCACTTCTCTGCTGACACTTTCCTTCCAGCTGCCATCATCTCCCACTTCAGCCTCCTAACTCATCTCTCTCTCCCTCATTCCTTTAAGGTACACTCTGTGCTGAAGCCAGATGACTATTTCACATGTGGGACATTGACGTGGTCCGTTCCGCCTTTTAGAAAGATGGTTCCCACGTAAGTCAGCAGAAAGGTAGAACATTTTATGATGGCATTCCAGGTTCTCAGACTCACCTCCTGCCATTATCTTGGCATAAAACTTGGTATAAAGTGACAGTCAATTTTAGAAGGCGCTTGCCATCGAGACTTGAAATGCAGACACTCATTCAGTTTAGCATCTGGTAGAGGTAACAGGAATGTTTTTTGATCCTTGCCCCTACTTTAGATGATAATGCTTCTGACCTTGATGGTTTCAGTTAGCTTCATTCAGGGATATCTATAATTTTTGCTCTGGCCATAGACATCATGCTGTCTGAAGACCTTGGTCTTACCTCTGCCATTTCCCCTGCTACCTCCTCTCCTCCAGGACGACTCCTGCTCCTCATCTTATTCACGCTAGTCATCAGCTGCGTCCAGAAGACCTCCCAGACTGGAGAGGAGCCCCCTCTGTGTTCTCACAGCCCCCTCTGCTGACTCTTAGTAGAGTGTTTATTATACCACATTAAAATTTCCCATTTTCTGTCTCATGTTCTTTATAGGCAGGATCAGCCATGTAATTTGTAAGGTCCAGTGCAGAAATGAAATATAGGTCCTCTCGTTAAAAAATTATTAACAATTTGAAGACAAGAAGGAACAGGGCATTAAACCAAGCTCGGGGCCATGAAGTGGCTCTACATCTATGAAGGTGGCCTTGCTCATGGGGCAGAAACTGCCATATTCTCTGGCAGGTCTCTAGATACAACAGCCCAGCTTGGTACCTTGTACCTAGCAGGTATTCGGTAACTTGTGTACAATGGAAAAATATGTGGGTATCACAACTCATTGCCACCCACCCGCATCACCATCCAATTAAATATATTGAAATTGTGGGCTGCAATAGTACAATATATTGCAGTACAATATATTGATAAAGCATATAAAAGGTGATAGACACATCAGTTATAACACAGGTCAACAAGATTAACCTGTATTTAACAGACAGATGTTTTTTAAAAAAAAGCCAATTATATACTGTTGACAAGAGACATGTCGAAAAATGTACAGAGAAGATTAAAAATGAAGGAAAAGGTCAGAGAGCACCAGGTGAACACAAAGAAAAAAAGAGAGAAAAACCAAACAAAATTCAAGAAAAACCCATCAAATTGATAGTTATTTTCCCGTTGATAAAAGGAATAATTCATAATGGAAGTATAATAGGCCAAATAATAAAAATGATATATAGAAAACGAAATGTTAGAAAAATAAAAAGAAATTTTTAAAAAACCACAGTGGGAGATTTAAAAAGCTCTCTCATTCTTTGACAGATCAAACAGACAAATGTAAACAAGAACAGAGAGAAAATGAATATTAGCAGCTTGGTTGGAAATATACATACAAATAAAAATATGCATGAAATGCACTATGGTAGAAAAAGTACATTTTTTCCTCCAAATGTACAAGGAAGATTCATAAAACGGAATCACACCCCAGACATAAAGAAAGCCTTAATGGAGTCCCCAAAGTAGATAAACTGTTCAGACAAAATTTGCTGGTTTTACAAAGGCAGGCATAAATAACAAACATGTAATCATGAAAATTCAAACCACGTGCAAATTAGATCTCTACCTCCCTCCCGTCACCAAGATTCCTCTTAAATAACTCTTTTTGTGCAAAAAGAAATAACTCATCTAATTGCATTGTGGAGTTTCCTGCTGTTTTGTATTCTTGTCACACGTAGGTGAGGCTGGCACAGGCAGCCTGCGGGTCAGTGGGACATCCGATGCAGACAGACTGTCGCGTAGCCAGTGTAGCATCCTGACATGTCCACATGCTCCCTGACCCCTAAGAGCATGCTGCTTTTACCCTGTAATGCTTCTAACTTTGACCATGTTCAGTTAGTGCTGTCAAGGGCTATCCATGGAAGTGGTAAAACCATAAAGAAAAGGGTGATTAATACGGAAGCTAAGGAGTGAAGCCTCTGAGGAAGAGGAAGGGGAGTGTGACTGAAAAGTTCGCTTTCCTTAACTGAGCTATTCACTTTATTATTCTTCTTTACACTGTAGGAATCCATTGATACATTGGAATGTGTATCATATTTCACAACATTTTTAAAATTAAAAAGAAGAGTAGAGAAACATTAACTACAGTTTAGTACATGGTTCAGCCAAGAATAGCACTTGCACAGACATAATAATAAAGTATTGAATTATGATTAATTACCGAAACGTAAGGGAGGGAGTGTGGGGTCAAAGATGTTAAATCCTTTTGTTCCATGGTAGGAAGTAACAGATAATGCTTAAAACTGAACAGTTAACAAGGAACAGGCATACTATCCAGAGATATGGAAGACAATTTTATCATGAACTAGAAGTGAAAGAATTAAAGGTGGTTGCTTTGAGGTGGAGGGTGGCAAGGAAACGATAAACAATAGTTGAAAGACTGTGTTTTTTTACAATAAACCATGACTCTTTAAACTCTGTGTACATACATCTTTAGTAAAAGTAAACACCTAAAAGCATAGAGTAAATTGTTTCATGGTGAACAATAGGCGCTTTCAGACTAGGTTTAAAAGCTAATATCGCGAGACTGTCATTTTGTGGCTTGAGTTAAAACTTTCAGTGTCAGAGCTATGTACGGATTCAAAACAGACGGACGTGTGGCTGCTGTGCCAGGGAAGGCCATGGCAGACGATCGAGTGGCTCTGATGATGAGAATGCTGACGCCGAAGGTACAAACCAGGAACACCGGTTCACGAGATGGGGGAAGAAAAAGGCAACGGTTCTCAACTGATAAACAATGATACAGGATGAGTGATTTTAAAGGTGTGCATCACTGTTTTGAGAAATTTATTTAGAAGTAGACACTTGATTACTTCATCTATACCTCTGAAAGTTTATGTATCAAGAGTGGACAGAAGAATTCCACTTTGGTTCATCTTCTCACCGGGAGAATTGGGAAAAGCATTTTATTTGGGGTAACTTTATATTTAAGCAAAATAAGTTTTGGGTTTCTTTAAGTCTTTTCTAAGCATGACACTAAAGGTAGGAACCATAAGGAAATGGTTGATACATATTGGCTCACTAAAATTTAAAATTTCCAGAGAAATTAAAAAAAATGATAATATCTACAAGTGGTCAGCCTGTGGCCCAACAGGCATTCTCAAAGCACAAGGGCATTTGAATTGGTTTGTTCTTTCTGGAGAGGGACTTAGTAGTATGTATACTGAATCTAGTCAAAATGTTTGCAGGTATTTAGACTTGGAGGCAAAGATGTGCACAAGGCAGTTCTCATCTCTGGGAAAACTGACCAACTCCAAAGAAAAGACCTACTGATAGTTCCCCTAATAAAATAATCATTCTAGTCTGAAGCCCACCAGCCAACAAGCCCCACTAGTCTTCAAATCAGCTTTAATGCATCCCTCTTAAAGATAAACTGACACTGAATGTAGCCAGTAAATAGTCATAACTTTGCATGGTGACAGATGATTATTAGACAGTGTGGTGATCACATTATAAGGTATATAAACATTAAATCAGTATATTGTACACCTGAAACTAATATAATATTGTATGCCAAGCATAAATTTATAAAAAACAAAGATAAACTGAGAGTCCTGGGTCATCCAATACTTGAGTAGAGTGTCTATCATTAAAGATAAATACAAAAAAAAAAAAAAACCCAAAAAACAAAAAACAAAAACAAAAGACAAAAAACAAAAACAAAACCCAGGATAAAGAAACTTAAAGGCAAGCAATCTTAAAAATGCATTAATAAGGGAATATATTGCAGCTATAAGGCAACAACATCACACTCCAAAAAGAACAGAGAAACAATAATAACTCAGAAATAAAAAACATTATTGTGAAAATTTAGAACTTAGTAGATAAAATGGAAGATAGAGTCAAGCATAGCTTTCAGAAAATTTGACAAAAGAAAAAGAGAATTCAGGGAAAAATAAAACTAGAGAATTAATCTATGAGGTCCAATATTTGTGCTCTAGAAGGAACAAAGACAATAGAAGAAATAATCAAAGAAATAATTCAAGAAACTCTCCCAAGCCTGAACGAACAGTGTTTCTAAAGTAAAATGGTTCTCTAATGTGAAAAGAGCCCCATACAATGGAAGAAAAAAAGATGCAAATGAAAGTATATCATTATGGCATGTTATCAAACTCGGATGAAAAAGAAGACCCTACAACTTTCAGAGATGGGGGAAAACCAGGTACAGAGGATCAAACATCAGAATGCCTTTTGACCATCCAACGACAACATCGGAAAGCTGTTTTTTATAGTCACAATAATAAAACACTGAAAACTGATCTAACAAAGGCTGTGTTACCGGGAGAACGGTGGGAAGGCGGATGTGTATGCATCCGGAGTTTGGAAGAATAGAGCCTTTTCATGGTAAGGAATGAAAAGATAAAAACTTTTTAAAAAGCAATGTAAGTGGGCTATTTCTAAATTTGGAGATAAAATACCAGAAGAAAACTAGAGGTTGAAAATAGTTGTATTTATGAAGCAGGAACGGGGTGGAGGTAAGGGACCAGGGACTACTCTTTTTTTTTACTATATTTTTTTTTACAACAAACCAACAGAACCAGTTGACATTTTAAAGTAGGGATGGACATTTGTGGCTTTTGTTACCATACAATTAAATAAATAAAAGATCCAAGGATTTAGCTCTTAGCTTTAGGACCCTGAGGAATCTCTTAATGTCCCTTCTGGGCGATGGACACAGTTATCATGCTGTGGCAGCTCTCTGAGAATCCAAGCTTAAACAATGAAATCTCCGAGAACATGCATGCCCCCTCAGTTACTGCCCGTAAAACCTGTGTGCAGAGTGAGCCTGGAGTAGGTCAATGTCCTTAAATTCAGGTGTGACTTTCCCACTCCCTACAGGAATAAACTCAGCACTCCAGCTGCAGACTCAGATGACACGCATGCAGACAAGGCAGCTGAAACTACAACACTCATCGAATCAGGGGTCTGTTGTATCAGCCACAGAATAAAAAGTTCATCTGTTCTTGTAAAGCAGTCAATAAAGACGGAAGAAATACTTTCCCCTCATATTTTTGAAATGGAGCCAGTAGTTCAAAATATCCTTTAAAATTCTTTTCTCAATGTTTGCACAGATACTCACATGCAAAATGCTGAAAACTTATGCATTAAATAGGACAAAAATGATCCAGTTTTGCTAAAAAAACATCAATGACAATGACCAGACAGCCTATAATAAAAGATTATAGTAAATAATCAACAGTAGTAAGCTCTGAAATAAGGACAAGTCATTTTCTTAATTATGAAAATTACCGGAACCGGTGGTTTTCTTTCTGCCAAGTTCTTCTACCCAGATCCAGTTCGAGTGTCTCGAGAGAGAATTAAATGCCACGGCACTGGTAACGGAGCCCCCAAATCTTCACTCTGTGTCCTCATGGCCAGAAGAGCCCTCAAACAGAACGTGAACCCAGAATCCTTCCTAGGAAGACACAGAGCTCCGGGTGGAGAGCTACCCCAGCGTGAAGGAGCAGCACGGTGCCATCATCTGTTTCTATTACCAGCTTCAGAAGGGAGGTGACAGAGAGCTGTGAAATCTCAGACAACCAAGCGGAGAAAAAGCCATCAACACGTGTGCGGCAGGGAGGGAGAGGGACCGAGGCTCATTTAAAGCTGCCCAATTTAATAAAACTTTGTGGAAGAAATGTCATGTGAATTTTTACACACGTACATGTAAAATTTCTACATATGTATGTAAAGATACAGCTATATGTAAGTGTGTGTGTGTGTGTGTGTGTGTATAATTATTATTATTTTTTTACTTTCTGGCTTTGCAAATTCAAGACCCTGTGATGTAGAAAAGCCCAGGGCGTGGTTTCATCTTGTGCTTTCTCATCAGTCCAACCCTTGGGTCTGCTTTACTAAACGTTCTCAACACAAACAGGCTTCTCACGGCAGCAAGAGCTTGCACAGCCAGGCAGGACTGAGTGGAAGAGAAACCTCGGGGGATCACTCCGGGTAGGTCAAGCGGGCACACTTTCCTGTGGTGCATGAGTGTGTGCACGTTTTTGCCCCGTTCATGCTGACGCCAGTGTGTGTAAATGTAGCTACAGCGTGATGAGTGGACATGGCCACCGGCTAGCTGTGATCGCAGGCAAATAATTTTGCTCCTATGAGCCTCAGTATCCTCATTTGTATAATGGGTATCATTCCCACCCCACCCCCACCTCGCTGAAAGGATCAAAAAGGACCGCACATGTAGTGAACCCAGTTACAATATTTTGCATGTCAGCACCCAAATATTAGTACTGTCTCATCTGCAAAGTATTATAACTAATAAGCATAAATAATGTTTTTCTATGAACACACAAATTATGAAGGAACTATCATAGAACGTGTGTTTCTAATCCCAAGTATTTGCTTGAAATGTGCAACATCCCTCCTGTCCCGCTGTGAGTCCCTTCCCTTCTATGTAGGCAGGACAAATTCAGGAGGTCACCAGAACAGAAAGTTCTATAAGAAATGCTGCCTAACTGCTGGGTGCAATGCCAAGTGCCAGTTCTCAGACGGGCCAATCTGCTCTCTGTCCAAGACCAGGGTAGAATTTTCAGGTAAGATTTCATTCTAGTGCTGAATGAAACAAGAGGTCTTGACTCATAATTCCTGCGCAGACACACACACGCACACCTACGAGAAGAGAATAGACCATCTGATAGGAAAGAATCGGGGAAGCGTCTCTCTAAAGGATTTTGAAGAATGTGTTTCTCCCTTTATCGTGAAGTGGTAGGTAGAATCTCTGCAAGTCGTCACACTAGCTCTGGTCTGTCTGTATGTGAGTACTTGTGCATGATTCAGAATATTCATTGGAGACGTGGGGTGTTCTGCCTACAGCCCATCACTGTTTATATAGATAGCACTTACTTAGAAAAGGACCTATAAGATAAAGTGAGGGCGTTAAGGAGGAAAGGAAGAAATTGGCTCTTTTTTGCCCACTGCTGACTAACTGCATCCTCCAGGGTCCTTCTTCCAGACAAATGCATATGTGCAAAATACTGTTTACACTTTAATGGGATGCACTGCATTAGAAATGGGTTCTTTTCCCTTTTACAGGATATAAAGACAAACTCTGAAAAGGCACACGGTTTGCCTATCCATCTTCAGGCAAAAATCAATGGTTACTTCCTACAAAAACGGGAACATTTATATTCTACAAATAAAACACGAATTTAAGGTACTTCTGTTCAAAAGTAAATCTAAAAAAAAAAAATAGACAGCTGCTGTCAGTTAATTTGAAAAATAAGTAGAAATCGTAGTCTCTGACGGGGACCAATGCAAGTCATTCATCCTGCCAGTCTATTAAGACTTGTCATTTGGCGGTGAGAGTGTCAGCAAGTCTGACTTACGAGCGAGTGCCGTAATACACTCAGATTGGAATTTCCAAGGTTGCTTTGACAGGTGAGAGCAGGCGAGAAACACGGGAAGTCTCTGACACTCTTTCAGCCGAATTCCTCTAGCAACACTTCTGTTCTCATTACGCCCCCGAGCTCACCTTCAGCACGGTCTGCATTACCCCTGTGTCCCTGTCATCATAGAGGATCACAAATCCCCTTTCCAGTGCGCAAGTTGTTTGAGCAAAAGGGACCTTCAAGTGGATTCTGCGGTGTTCCCACGCCTCTGCAGGTTTCTGCTTACAGAGAAACTCAGGAGTTCTGGGGGCCGTGATGTGGGACACTTCCTTTAGAACTGGCAATTGTGCCTTCGCTATAATCCCGCCTCCTGAGTGGGAGCCTGGCCGAAGATCTCAAGCGTGGAGGTGGCGGTGTGTGTGGGGAGGTGCTTTTTATTTTATTTTAGCATTATCTACCATGGTGGACTTCAAGGCTCTGAATAGAAAGATCTATCTAGTCCATCTGTATATAGCCAAAAATATCCCTGGAGAGAAGCCTTGAATGAACTGAATAAATTGCTTTTAGAGGGGCCTTATTTTTTCCGTAGTCGCCACAGTTGAAACCACTGACCAGGATTCAACTAAGCACCCTTTAGAAAGTCTCAGATTTCCTGAGTTCTTGAGAGCATCACACTGCAGAGGGTAAGTGTGCCAACTGCGGAGTCAGCCTCCCTGGGTGTAAATCCACTTCCCAGCTGTGAGACCTTGAGCAAATTCCTTGACCTCTCTTTCCTTAGTTTCTGCATCTGTCAAATGGGTGCAGTCCCTTTTTTTTAATGGAGCTGTTCCGAGGGTAACTGAGTGCTTTGGACAGTAGTTCAGTACAGAACAAGCTCTCTATAATGTTTGCTATTATACAGAAAAGTAACTTCCCATTTCCATAAGCTCTTCCTGCTGTCGTTGGTAGTGGGATCTATTTGCAAAGGCAGTGATTCAAGGCCCAGCCTCTGAAGAAGTTGAAAGCCTCCATGGCAACAGATGAGCCTTTTTTTCTGGGTGTTGGCAGGGCTGTTTATACTAAGGCACACTGATGCAGACAGCAAGGAGTTAGGACGATGGGTGGAGTGTTTTTGCTTCACCCAAACAGTAAACCAGGGGCTTTGCCAAGCTGCACAGATGCTGTATGTATCTCAGAGTACCCAGATTTTTCATACAGTTGTCATTTTGCA
>CM053507.1:144455993-144490054 GCA_028627145.1 Eidolon dupreanum | reverse complement strand
GCTAAGCTGAGAATAGAGATTAGGAGAGAAGCAAACTGTGACAAGCCGGGTGCATCTCACCTCTGTGTCACAGCAATGCTGAGAGAAGGGTGAGCTGCCACAGGGTGGTGCCCCGTGAGTCCAGGACCGGAGTGGCAGCTGCTAGCGGGCAATGGCAGACCTGCTTCTACAGTCCAGTCACAGAGCCACACATACCAGGTGTGGGCCTCAGTCCCACGGAGGGAAGCGGTCACTAACGACCAAGCTGTGATGTATCAGGGGGCCTGGACCCCCTGGAACATGAAGCCCATTGGCAGACTAAACTTCCTGGGGTGGGAGCGTCTGACACAGACTTGCCTCTGGAAGTTGGTGGCGGTGGCCTCAAGCCTCTGGATGAGCAGAGTGAGACAGTGGAAAGATGGTGGGTTTCAGAGTCAAGTAGACTGGGTTCCAAATCTGGGCTCGGTGCCTAATTAGCTATGTGACTTTAAGCAGGTTACTAACCTCTCTGAGCTCATCTCCTACCCTGAAAATCAGGGATAATATCTACCTTGCAGGCTTTTTGAGGATTTAGTGAGTTAACATGTACAACACGCCTAGCACTCAAGAAGTGTGCCATGACTTTCCCTTCTCTTCTTTCCTTCTCTGGATTCTGGGTGATCAACTTGAGTCACAGGTAACAAGACAGACCCAAGATAGCCTCAGGTGCTGCTAAAAGCATCCCAGAGAAAAGTCCCAGATACTTCTAGTAGAATACCCCTATTCAGCATAAGGACTTGCCTGGGAAAATGAAATTCACCCGGGAGAGGACTTTGGGGAAACATATCCATCCATCCCTTATGGTGTAGGGTGAAAGCTGTTCACAGCCCTTCCGGCAGCTGGCTATGATCTAGGGGGAAAGGAGAAGGAGCAAAGCATCTGGGGGAGGCATCTTTGGGGGCCTGGGGTGCTGACCAAGAACAGGCGGGGTCTCTGAACCGAGAGTTGGTGGCAGTTTCAAAGACGGAAGGAAGGAGGCCTCTAGGCCCAGGAGCATCCCCCCTGCAGTCGCACAGTGGCGGTGGTGCCTGTCCTCTGAACGGGCACGGACTAGCAGGCCCGGGAAGGGAATGGAGACACACACGGTCACACAGATACTGCAAGAACAGAGTCCATTTCAAGGCTTACCGAGCCTCAGATGAGCAATTTACAGCTCCTGAAATGCGTTCTAATGTGTCTCTTTGCAAGGTCATCTTTTTTTCCATGCAATTTCAGTCCTTGGCACCATTACCGATGCAAGAGTGGAAGGTGAAGACTTTCCTGGGCAATGATAACATGAAATGTTCCTTCTGGGAGGTTCTTAGGAGAGAGAAGGAAACAATCTCAACAGACCCTTTATCTTGTTTGAAATCTCCCTACTCTACCCGGCCCTTGGTGCAGCTCAGACAAGAATCTTGCAGTCTAATTTGTAGCTCAAGCATGTTATTAAATGTGAGAATTAGAAGTGACAAGCAAAATGCCCCATGCCATGATGCTAATACTCATTAAACCACTGTTGTCTATTATTTCAGATAAAATATAAGTTCACTGAGAATATACCTAGCAATGGTCTGCTAAGATGTGTACCTAGTGATTTAAATTAAACATGGGGAGGTCTAGGTTGTTCTTGATTTGTCACATGGCCATTAAAACTACTGTTGCAGAGAAATACCATATTCTTTAATTTTAAAAAAAAGTGACTGGCGCTGGAAGAATGAAGCATCTGGATCAGGAATATTAAACTCTTCTCTCTCGCCTTATCAACCAGACCCTCTTCTACCCTGGCCTCTCAGATAGTGGCTGACCCTCTTCAGTGGCCAGCTGGGGAGATCCCAGGAGACCAGGCCAGAGCACCTAACCAAGAATTGGATGAAGGCTCTGGAGACGAGAACACAGAGGGACCTTGGCCACCATCAGCTCTCTGATGTGCACGGGACTGCTTCCTGCCAGGGGCTGTCAGTCTCCATGTGGCAGGAGCCACGTGCACGAGCTGATGTGGAAGCACATACCTGGTCTTCATGAAGTCCACATCGGAGAAACTACAACTCAAAGAACAAAGTGGAATCCTCGACATTGCTTCCTGAGCATCCATCTCTCCTCCACTGGAGCGTCTAAGGACGGAGCTTTTAAGTGGCACCTGCTCAAGGCTCCACAGCCCCACTGCAGTGGAATACAACTCAAGGACATGTTGCACGTCCTTGACAGAGACCCAGACAGGGAACACACACCAAGTGGAAGTGGGATACTAGTGATGAGGAAAGAAAGGCACAGATGTGTATGTCACATACAATACCACCTTGTGGCCTTTTTTTTTTTTTTAACTGAAATGGCTCTGGGCAGAGAAGTGCATGAGGCAGCAGGTTTGATAGACAATGAGTTAAAAATGAATGAAGCTGGTCAGCTGAGGTAGGTTTTCCTTTTCTAAAAGTGAAACCCAATCCTGTAATACTTAGTGTTGACTTGTCTTAAGAGACCAGACACCATCTTTCAGCAAAAAATGGTGACAGAAGAAAGTCTAGCTGATCAACAAGGAGAAAGCTCTCTCTGCAGACTTCGACCTCGCACCAGGTGGGTACTTGTCATATGCAAGGGCAAACTCTTCCGGTGTCCCTTCCCTTCCTCTTTTCTCCAGCCACCTTGGGGAGTTATACTACTGCCTTCTAAGTCCAAGTGCATGGTGCTGCCTGAACGCAATCATTGCCCTTCACGACATCAGCAAAGTTCAGCACGTAGCATCTGTCCAGCCCCTCGCTGGCCAGCCCCCGGGCACTCTGAAAAATGTGTCACAGGGGTGAGGATCACTGTCATCCTCACAGGGAGGCCAAAAAATCAGGGATTTTATACAAGGTATCTAAGCTTACCACGCAAGAAGAAAGTCTGACTAGAAACAAAGCCGTACATGTTGATTTTTCTTGATGACATTTTAAATGCGACAAGTATCCACGGAGTGTTTTCCGCATCCAGTAACAGCATACTAGGAACTTATTAATAAACTCTTGGATAGACTGCCCAAGGTTAAAAATAAAAGGATCGAGAGAAGCACTTTTACATTATTTTTAGAGGTGCATGCAGTATAAGAAGTGACTTTCCTTGACCTTGGCCCACTGAAGCAGACTTACAGGCATTTACACACACACCTTGGCCTGAAAATCTCGTAGAGAATTTTAGAGAAGAAAACAAGAATCTAAAGAAAGTGTTTTTTGTAGGGAAGCAAGTGCAATTCTGCATAAACAATCTGTTGCCAAGGCCATTACCATACAATAAGCCCAGAAACATCCAACAATGAAGCATGTACCTCAGAACTAATATATAAAAGCTTTATGATGATGATTATGTTCCTGAGAACCTAGGAAAAAAATTCTGTTAAGCCTCATGTCCCCTTTTAGTTTTTGTTTGTTTTGGCTCTTGGGTTAAATTTTTGTTTGAGCTACAGACAAGTCCTCTAGCACTGTGGCATATTCCAACTATGTCTAGGACCAAAATTTTCGTGCTGTGTGAATACACCCCTGTCTCCTGCCCAGGAGAGCACCTCAGAGTCCTAAGAACCTGCATGGAAAGTTACTAAGCTCAAAGATGGCTTTTAAGGGCTATAAATGAAAATGGATGATGTTATAATCTCTGCAAGTATCAGTTCCTTCAGCTACAAAATTGGAATACTGGCTCCACATACCTCATGGATGGCTGAGAAATTAAAAGAACATAATGCAAGCAAAAATGTTTCTTAAATTGAAGTGCTAAATAAGGTATGGCTGCATTCTTCTTAATGACTTAGAGTCCAGTTTGTTTTGGAGTCATTAAGACGTTGATGGCTAGCATTTCCCCCCATACTTCCTGTCCAGCTCTCTCTCCTGGTCACGATGGAGGGATCACAGGTCCTCACACTCACACATCGCCCTGCCTGCTGGCTGCTGCTCTCCTTGGGCTGTCTCCCTCGGAATGTCACTAGCATTCATCTAGGGCCGAGCTGAAATCCCAGCATCACATCCTGACTCCTTCCCCCACGCCCCACCATCCCCAGGTCTGGATCTCTCTCAGATCTATCTGTGCTTTTCCATTGCCATGGCCACTGTTGAGTCCAGGGCCCCGCCCCTGCCACAGATGATGGCACAGGCCTTTCTTGATGAAATTTCTCCACACTGCATCATTCTCCACGCGGCATCCAGGGGTGTCTTCCTAAAACATGAATCTGAGTGTGTCATGCCTCTGCATTTGATGGCTGTCTTTTATTCTTAAAAATAACCACAAATTCCTTAACTGGCCTGGAAGGCCCTGTATGGCAGGGCCCTGCACCCCCTCTGAGCCCCAGCCAGCTTGTCTCTGATGTTGCAGAATAGGCTCCAGCCATAGGGGTGCTCTCCAGTTCCCTGGCTCACACCTCGGGGCCTCTGGGCACTTTCCCAGCACTGATGTAGACTCTGTACGGTTCCGGCTGAGGTTTTCCCGTTTTCCCTATTAGATGCTGAGATCCTAGAGGGCAGAAGCTTCCTTTTGTTGTTCCTGGAAATACCACTGACTGCTCCACTACAGTCAGTGATGTGCTGGATCGGGCTTGTTCTGGCTCGAGGGAGCTGACTGTGAGCATCTCTTCTCAACCCGGCATTCAGTGACGACATATTGGTAGCTTCAAAGCATATATGGTGGGAGTATTTACACTATAGAAATTGGCAAACACTACGAATCAAGCTTTTTCTTAATCCCCCGAAGAGCTCGTTGTTAAACATTTACCAGGACACCGTTGACGCCAGGACAGCCCTCTTGTCTCAGCTTTTTAACCAGCCACATTCATGCTGGACAAATGCTCTCTGCAACAGAACTGAAGCCTGGAGTCTCCCGCCTTTCTTGAAGCAGACATTTCAGTCTGGACTCTTGGTTTCACGGATCTACTCGCCCGGCTCCCTCCCTAGTGACAGCAACAGTAACAACCGTCATCACAGCAGCTCACATCCACTGGCGGTGACAAAGGCCAGCTGCTGGCCTGAGCCCTGGCATATGTTTCTCACCATCCATAGTACTGTGAGGCTGGGACTGTCACACATGCATCTGACTGAGGAGGAAAGTGAGGCTTTGGAGCCTTGCCCAAGGGCAGGCGAGGCCGGTATCAGACACCAAGCCAACCCAGCCACACTGGGTCACTAGCCTGCTTCCCTCTCGGGACCTTCCTCTGTGGATGTCCAGCACTAGTCACTGTGGTTCTATTTTCATCCATGTAGCTACTGCATGAGGTAAGTTCATTGATTATGCCTTGTGGCACGTTATCGATTTCCCGACAGCTCCCAGCTTGCATCCTGGGCTGAGGGCTTGGGGCTGGCTTCCCTCGTCCCCACCCCAGAGCTCTGAATGCAAACCAGCCTCCGTGCCACGCTGAGACTGAGGCTCCCAGAGGCCACAGCTGTCCAAATTATTTCTCTGAACCTGGCCTTGGGGAACATTCACTGGAGGCCGACTGCAGTAGGCATTGGGCTGCATTCCCCCAAACCAGCATCAGTCCTATTGGTTGAGGGCTGGGGGACAGAGAGCTACTGAAAGCCAAGCCAGTGTTTAAACCAGGTAAGCCTGATAGCAGGGCCGATATTCTATCCACGACATCAAAGGTCCTGAGTGTAAGGCAGAGGACAGGCCTCTGGATGGCCAGGGGAGCCAATTCACACATCCATATGCTGGTACCTAGCCCACAGAGCAGGCAGGTCCCTGCCGGTGAACCTCCGGGAGCACCCTGCAGCTCCTCCTCCCAGCCTCCTCTCCAGCTTCCTGTCCCAGCCCCTGGCGAACAAGGCTCGTGTCCTGCAGCCCCCTTCTGTGCTGGGGAGGTCCCACCCACAGTGTGAAACCCCCACTGTCACAAAGTCTTCTCATCCCTCGATGGACAGCCTCCACAGAGAGAAAAGCAGGCTCTTTAACTTTGTTTTAAGAAGGCTGATGAGTTCAGTGTAGTTCAGGTCACACAGGGAGGCACGTGTGTTCCTTCTGAGTCCTTGTGGAACACCCTGGTTCTCACTTTGCAGTGAGAAGTTCTTGCCTTGGAGTCTGAACCGGGGCTCTACTGGAAAGAGGTAAAATTTTCCAAGAATCCAGAAAAAGAATTTCTCCAGATTTCGCAAATACTTCAGCAATTCTTTCTGCTATTGTTTCTTTTGTTTCTTGTTTGTTTGTTTTTTGTTTGTTTGTTTTTTTGTTTGTTTTTTGTTGTTTTTTTTCCCCTGCCTTTTTGTGCAATCCCTTGAAGGTTCCATCTTGATCGATTGATAGGGTCTTTGAGTTTATCTCTAGAGATTTTGCAGTGGTTGCTCTGGGTATTATAACACACATGTTCCTCATCACAGACTCCTGGTAGCGATATTTTCCCACTTCAAACGGAGTGTGGAAACCTCAATTTCATTCAGTTCCCTTTAGTTTTTCTACTTTTAAATATTAATATCTTGAGTGTCACATGGCATTATAATTTTCATTTCCATCATCACATATGATTTATAAATATAGTCTCTTATGTGCACCTATATTTCTGCTCTTTTCATTGATTCCTCTTCCTTCCTGGTGTTCTAAACTAATTACTTCTTTTATCATTTCATTTCTGTTTGAAGGACTTCCTTTAACCAATCTTCAAGTTTGTGTCTGCCAATTACAACTTTTTCAATTTTCCTTCTTCCAAAAATCTCTTGATTTCCCCTTCGCTCCTGAAGAATAGTTTCCCCAGACACAGAATTTACAGTTGACAATTCTTTCCTTTCAGCACAGGAAAAATGTGATAGACACACTGGTGGACACAGTTCATCCTTTTTCTAATCCTTCAACAAGCCTATGAGCCAAGTATCATTCATCTCCATTTTTCAGATGAGGAAAATGATGCTCAAGATGCTTGGCATCTGGCCAGTAGCCACACAGATATTAAGTGCCAGAGCCAAGGTTAATGTCCCCATAGATTTTTGAAAGTTTTATTTTATGGTAGTATAGTTTACATATAATAAAACACTAACCATAAGTGTTAACACTCAATGCATGTTTACATATGTGTACACCTGTAAGACCACCACCTAATCAAGGTATAGCATACTTAAATCACTTCAGGAGGCTCCCTCTGTTTCCTCCCATTCCGTAATCCCTCCTTCCCCCTGAAGTCAATCACTGTTTTGATTTCTTTCATCATAGATCAGTTTGAACACTTTGGAACTCAACATAAATCAAATTATACAGTATGTGCCCATCTGTGTCTAGCTTCTTTGGCTCAACAACATGTCTGTTCATCCATGTTGATGCACGTTATCTATAGTTCCTTCTTTTTCACTGCCGTATAGTATTTCATTATATGACCATTCCACAATTTGTATACTCATTCTCCTGCTGATATACCTTTGAGTGGTTTCCAGTTTGGGAGTACTACAAAGAAAGCTGCTATAGGCATCTGTGTGCATGCCTTTTCTTACAAAGGCAATGAGACTCCTTTTGCTCCAGTTCTGTCATGCAGTAAGAAGTCCCAGTTTTGTTCTACTTTGTTTGCTTTTGCTACAGAAATTATGCTTCTCTTATTTGTAGCCCTAGGGGCACAGGGAAGGAAGAATCCTACTGACTGAATAGGAAGGAGTCTGAGTAAGTTCTTAAAGTGCTCTCCAAGTAGTTTTCAGTCCTTTCTTGGTGAAACCTTGAAGCAAGTTGAGAAGGGATTGTTCTTAGCTCTTCAGTACACTGGAACACACCCTCACAGCTCCCCACACTTTGTACCATCTCAAAATCTACTGCTCTACTCATTCCTAAATTCTCAACATCACCCACCGACTACCTTACCAGCCTGTAGTAATGCACCCCATGACTCAGCCACACGAGTTCTGCTGTTCCTGAAAAAGACACAATCTTTCATAACCCTGCACCCTGTTTTACCCCTCCTCTGCCAGGCCTCATTCTTCTTACGAATCCATGCTTAAATGATGCCCTCCCTTTTTTTTTTTTTGTGAGCTGACAGAATTGTAAGTTGGTGGGAACATAAATACTAAATAAACACAAACTTTATTTATATGAGAATATATAACAAATTATGGTTCCCTAAAGGGAAGTTTTAAATATAAAGGACGCAATTTAATACATAAGGAACTTATAAAAGGAAAATCACTTCTGTTTGCTAATATATAATGCCCAAGACACAGTTTACCTACCGGATGGTATATTATTTTTCCAGGAGTTAGAGATATAAGCTAAAATGATTAGAAGCAATAAAAAATTTTTAGTGCTTTACGACTGCATCCGAGAGGCACAGCTGCCACAAAGACTATTTAAAGTTATTCATCTTATTTGGAATTTGTTATACTTCCTGAGTTTATAATGTCACTTCTATGTGTCTCTTGAGGGATCTCATTTTGTAGAGGCTGGAGTGAGCATCTCACTCCTCAGCTTGAACAAAACCCCTGAGGGACACATAGTCCGGAAAACGGCAGATGTTTCCATGTGGTTTCATTCAGATGAGGTTCTGGAAGCCACTTGACTGGGGAGCTGGGGTCTCTGATACGATCCTTTAGAATAAATTAAACCCCTTTTCTTAATGATCTCACATCCCCACTTCTACTGTCGTAAACTACAAGCCTCTTCAGTTCTTTCCTTACCAACAAATTTCTAAATACAACCCTGCTAATGCCGCCTTTAACTTACAGACAGCATAACATTCCCGGATGCTTTTATGATGATGCTGAGAGCAATTCACCCCACAGGCAGTATTCCTAGAAGCCCTCGTGGTGGTATGGCTTACAGATCCCAGGCCAAAGTAGCCCACTTCTCCAGCAAATGTGTTGGCCCTCCTAACAGGTGATGCTGAATTAAAGTTTGCCTTCCTTAGGGAATTTGTTCCTCCTCTCAAGTGAGACTCCAAGAAATTTAAAAGCATTCTCAGTAGCTTTGAATCATGACTTTATGAGCTGTGCGTTTATAGTTCTAAGAATGAATACAGCATCATCTTCTATATTTATTCCTGCTGAACTGAATTGCCTTCATGCTGAATACTGCCTTGTACAAAGTAGGCCTTCTATCTCTAGGATCTTTCTAAGGACTTATGTTTTTCAAGGTTTTTATAAAGTGAAATGGGTGTTGTCTACTGGCTAGCCTCCTCTTACGCGGGGGCAGCAAACCCTTCTTTTTGTTTCTTACACCGATGTTCTGGAGACCCTTTTGAGGGAACTTCAGATTTTTAACGCAAGGCTTATCCTACTCCCCCCTTCCCCTCACTTCACTATCCATTTTTGGTGTGCTCCTTCTAGCCCATGCACTTCTGAGCCCTGAGATCTGGCCAGCTCTCCATCTGACACGCCATGGTCAAGGTGCCTTGCACTCAACATGCGCAAAACCAAATCTGTCATCTTCGCCTTGTCCTCCCCATGGCACTTTACTACTGTTCTCTGACTCCATAAATGGGACCACACTTCCTCTCAAAGGGTAAGCCAGGAACCAGTGTGTCATCCTGGATCCCTCCCTCATTTCCCAATAGCCAATCCATTCCTCCAACTGGCAGTTATTTACTAAGTAACCACTGGGTGCCAGGCACTGTGCCAGGTGTTGGAGACAGAGCAAGGAGCCGAAAGAGACAAGGACTCTGGCTTCATGGAGCCTTATTTAGGGGAAAGAATGGAAAGATAAAATACTAAACAAATAGCTGGACACCTGAATATATAATTATAAACTGTGAGGTGTAATAGCACAGAAAAAGTTAAAGATACTACAGACCACTTTAATGTAATGGAGTAATGTCATTTAATGGAGTAAAAAATTTTTTAAATGTATGTTGTAAGACATAGAAGGACAAATACTGAATCTAAAGTAGCCACATTTATAGAGACAGAAAGTAGAGTGGTGGTTGCCAGGGGCTGGGGATGATGTGAGGATGGGAAGCTACTGTTTAAGGCATAAAGAGTTTCAGACTGGGATGATGAAAAAGTTCTGGAGATGGACAGTAGTGAAGGTTGCACAACAATGTGACTGTACCTAATGCCACTTAACTGTGCACTTAATGGCTAAAATGGTAGGTTTGATATTATATATATTTTACCACAATTTTAAAAAGTAAAAAAGAATGTATCTTGTGAGATTTGTTCTGGAGGTAGGTTGGATTAGAATCTGTTGTGAATTTTTCTTAGATAAAATGAACAAATGAAATCATGCTAAATAAGCCAGACAGAAAAAGTGGGAAATCACGTGATGTCACTTATATGTGGGGTATAAACCTAAAAGCAACAAATGAACAGGACAAACAAACAGAGACTCATGGACATGGCCAATAGACTAGTGGTTACCAGAGGGTAGGAGGGAGGGGGGAGAAGAAAGGAAAAAAAAAAAGAACAAATGAAAAGTACCTGAAGAGTCACATGGGTAATGGCAGTAAGGATATAAGGTGGGTGGCATGTATGGCTTCTGTGTAGCCATTATGAGGATATGGGGGAGAAGAGATATCCAGGTATCACCCTAAAATGGGTGACAACCTTTTGCTCTTCCAAAGGAGCCATGTTATTCAATCCACTTGATCTCTCCAATCATTTGTCCTAGAAGTACCAGCTACCATTACACTCATTTTCTTAGAAAGGCAGGCCTATATTACTATATCTTTAGATGTACACAGAACAAGCCGGGCTTTGCTTCTCAGTTTTTTTTTTTTTTTTTAATATAACATGGGGGTGGGTGAAGATGGGCTATGCCCGTGTTTTGCAGCCAGCGACACCCAGCACAGTGTTTTCAAATCGAGCATCTGCCAAGGCATGATGCCTTTACAGCCTTCCTGACAGCGTGCAGTGCAAATGAACACTCCATCCTGCTACTGTCAACACAAGCCTAAACAGTGCTCTGTACACGAAAACATAACCACTACATGCTAAACATTAATGAAAAACCAGCAAAGGGTTTGCAACTCAACACAACGTACTTTTTCCTTTTGTTTCCCCCTGACCTCAGTGAATCTCCGCCACCCAAGGGGACTGAGACTGGGGGTATTTTTTCCTTTGTCTCATGGGTAACTTGAATACCCTGTCCTCAGTTGATATGTATTTGATTCCATTTCGTATCTCCCCAAGGTGATGAAAGAATTAATGAATACAGGATTTTGTGCAGAGTAGCTGTTTTTGGCTTCCAGGGCTAAATAAACCTGCTGGGAGAAAACGCTGTACCATCTATCCTGAACAGCAACCTTGGTTTCAGGGTCACAAATCTGACACTACATCCCTAACCATTTCAAGGGGTTAATAGACTCTTTTAAGGAAACCAGAGGAAAACGTTCAAAATCACTGATCTATTTTACTCTCCTACAGCAAAATACTTTTTTATTCTCAGCAAACTTGTAAGAATGTTAAAAATGAGAGAACCTGACATTGGAGTTTGTGCTGAGCTTGATGTTTATGGCTGATGTCAGAATAAGTTCATCAGTTCTGTGAGAAAGCAATACCGGTACTATTTAAGAAGAGTCAAAAACTCATACACAGCCTTTGAGCCAAGAGTTTTACTCCTAGAGATTTTTCTTAAGAAAATAACCAAAAGCAAAAGGACATCTGTGTAAAGATGCTCATGGAAGCATTGTCTGTAGTTACAAAATAAAATTAGGAAAAGAAATGTTGATGTTCAAAATCACAAAAATGGGTTCATAATTGTGTTAAAATATCATAATAGACGATTAAATAGGCATTCAACTCTGAATATTATATAGAAATGTAGATTAGAATTGATATATTTAAGTAAAATAGCAGCATATAAAAATTAGGCATTACCATGATGATCACCATGTAAAATATAAGTTTATATAGGTCATAATATATAGAGATGAAGATAATTCCACTTAAGTGAGAGGGTCATGGGTGACTTATTCACCATGCCTGGCTCCTGCTAAGCACTCCATGAATGCTAGCGTTGACATTGTTACCACTTTGTCTTGGCCTTGTTTCAGGGCATCTAGGGCATGTCAGGAAGAGGAGGAGTTAGGCTATATGAGGACTAGCCCCCTTCACAACAGAGCTAACTGGGTCTGTCTACATAGAAATATGGCCTATCATTCATTCTAAGTATAATATCCACCCTGACTTGGAAGCCCCTCCCCCTCTTCTCTGCGGAGGGAAAACCCACTCACTACAGTTGACATCTGTTGCTTACCAGGACCCTCCGGGTATTCTGGAGGGAATAGCTCTTCTTGACCTGTAACTGTCCCACATACTGAAAGATGCCTGGTCCCAGGTACCAGAGGTCAGTAATAATCTCAGCAAAGCCAAGGTGTTCGTGGAATATGAGAGCCTCCTGGCATATTTTATAGCATGATTGGCAGGAGAGGGGCCACTGAATAAGGTAACACACAGGAAGCCATGTTGGAAATAAGCAGGCAGTCACTATGGCAGGATAAGGAGAAAGTACAGGTGGCAAGCTTCCCAAGAGACTCTACTCTGAGACAACTAGAAAAGTAAATGTCAACAACTCGTGCACATGCACACACACACACACACACACACACACTCACTCACTGTGAGCCCTTGAGAAAGTGTGCTGTGGCAGCAGACCAAAATCTCAGATTAATTACTATTCTACTTAGACTTTTTTTCAGGCACCTTTGCCACATAAATATTCTACAAAGCGTGGATCCAGGAAGAATGCTCTTCATTCAAAAAAGTGAAATACTTCAAAGAAATCATCACATGATTTTTGTGTAAAGACTCTTCAAAACGAAAAGTAGAAACAAGAACATCGTAAACAATAGCCAGACAAAGACCAGAAGGAAAAAAGTGCCAAAGAAGAGAATATGCAACAGCAGCAGAAATAGATAAAAAGTGAGACAGCGGCATTGAGGAAAGAAAGAAAACAAAAACCACAACTATTAGAAATGAAAGTGAACATGAGTGGTAGCAAAAGAAAGAAGAGACATTGCTGGAGATCCTGTCAAGGACATGGAGGACAGACTTGAGAAAATTAAGCTACATGAAAAGGAGAAGGACAAAGAGTTAGAAGGACTGGAAATAGCATCAGGAAGATGGAAGGCACATAAAGGAGGTCTACTATTCACATAATTGGTGTCCCTGAAAAAGAAACATTAAATCAATAGGAAATCAATATGTAATGATGTTTTAGAAAAGTGGTTCTCAACGCGTGATCCTTGGTCCTCGGGAATTTACTATAAATACAAATTTTAGTAGGCCCTTCCAAGGTGTACTAAATCAGAAACCCTGGGTTCAGGCCTAGCAATTTCTTTTCATAAGCTCTTTAGGTGATGCTGATGCCCACTCACGTTTGAGATTCACTGTAATAGAAAATATTTTTTTCCCCAAATACAGGAAGATCTTAATTATAGATTAAAGGACACACACACTGAGTTTAAGGGAATTAAGTACTGAATAATCAACATAAGACATATCTATAGGCATTCAGGCTTCAAACAAGAAAAAGGTAAAAATGAATTCCCCAGTAATGAAAGAATAGAAAAACTATGAGATGTATACTGTGACAGAGCACAAATAATTTTTACCCAATGTTAGTGCTGAAGCTGAAGTCTGCTGTGCACATTTTAGTGTATAGGGGCAAAATTTAGTGTAATTCACACTTAAGGCTATTAAATCATGATTTGAGTCTTAATATCCTCAAACATTCCCTGAGTGAACCTAGGGAATCATTCAGAAGGTGCACATGTCTCCTCATCTGTTGATTCCCAAGTGATGATCTCTTTAATTGCCTTGGGTCAATGCTAGGAAAGAAACTATGAGAATCAATTATCAAAATTAAATTACTTTTGCTGTGCTAAAAAAAGCAGCACTATAAATTGAGAAAACGCCGTCATGCTCATAGGCAATAACACTGTGCTGAATATTTTATAAAGTAAAGGAAATAATTATTTAACAACCTCAAAATGAAAACAACATAATAATAGCTACCAGTTACTGTGACTAGGCATTGCTAAGTGATTTACCTACCTTATCTTTCTTTTTCTCTATAATAACCCTTTTGAGGATTGTCTTGTTATCCCCAAACTCAAAAAGGTTGAAAAACTTGCCCAGGATCATACGGCAAATAAGTGGCCAGTACAGGACTCGAACTCAGGTCTGATGCAGACCACATGGATTTAATGAGTGAATGTAGGATGGAAAAGAACCTCACGAGATTACCAAGCCCAACCCCTTCCTCCAGGAGGGGCTGCCAACCGATGAAATTCTAGGCTTCCCATTAAACAAGGCTCCAGTGTATATATGATCATCTCCTTCTTGATAGTATATTTTAGGCACCATCACTCCACGTGTGTACCACCATGCTAGGGAAGGCATAAATTATGGGATAAGGATGGCTAAGAGGAGTCCCTGGGGTCCCTGAGCAGAACTTCTTGGGAGTCCCCACGGCACTTGATGACTATGCTCATTGGTCAGCATCTTTTTCTTCGCTAATGAGTGGATGACACGCAGAATCTGCCTAGATGACCACATATTGCTGTTCCGTTCCTCTCAGCATCTCTGCTGTGTTATATTTTTCAATCGTCCTTCTGTGAACTTCAGCCTGTTGAAAGATCAGCTGCCTTAGCCCCAGCATGCAATCCCAGTAACAAGCCTGTTGAGATGAGTCAGGCTAAAGGAAAATGTGAAGCTCTCTGGCTCCAGGCAGCCTGTTGCATAGACTTTGTTTAGTCTTATCTGAAATCTTAATTGAGGTTCTTCCTATGCTTCCAGCGCTCGCCAGAATCCAGTAGATAAGGAGGCAGGCATGAGGGTGGGAAGAGGAGAGAAGATGAGGGTTGGGAGTGGGGTCTGGGGAGGTCAGTACCGGTGTGCTCCACGGGCTGCTCCTCATGGTCCCTAGAGAAGCCAGCAATGCTATGATCATGACATCACCAAAGCAGTAATAACAGTAACCGACATATGCCTAAGTGCTAGGCACTGAAGCAGGTTCTCTCAATTTAATTCTCAAAACAGCTCTAAGAGGCGGGCATCATTATCTCTACCCTTTGCACAGTGAGTGGTGGATTTGAACTCAGTTATGTAATTACAGAGTCTGTGCTATTTCCAACACACCATGCAGACTGACTGATTTCAGTAAGGTACCCAACCTGCTTAATTTTATGATGTGCTGTAGTTTTTCAGCCCATCCAAAACCATTTATTGAACCAAAGCTGTTTAATGAAAACTAATCTATTTAACCTAAGTTATTTAGCTTCTTCGTGCCTAAGTTTCCCTATATGTAAAATGGGAAAAATGACAGAATCTACTTTATACTGTCATTATGAATATTAAAAGAGTTAATATTTATAATACTCCTAGAGCACAGCCTAGCACACAGTGTTATGTAAGTGGGTTGTTATATAAAACTCTCTCTAAATAAAGCTTGCCCCTACGGCAGCTGGGACAATGGCCATATTCATTGAAGAAAGAAAAACATGAGCTCAAAGGATCTGGGGTGGGGAAGACTGGGAGGACAGACAACATAAAAGGTTCTTACTGTGCTTCAGGATTTCAAGGACAGTGCAGGCCTCCCACCTGGAGCCAAAGGTTTAATGTCAACAGGTACTGAACTGAAAAGTGAGTCCATCTTCTCTACCAGGAAAACTGATCGTGAAATTCAAAATGTAGCATAAACACTGTCAAGAGGGAACTGAATCACAAGATACGTGTGGTGGTGGCAAAGGAAGCGCCCCACTGCCCTAATAACTATATTCATGTAGAGTTATAACCTAGGCAACAGAAAGAATGCCCGGGCAGGTTCTGGAAACAAGGATGATCTCCAAAGAACCACGGATGCTCTCCAAAGAGGAAGATCTTAATTATAGATTAAAGGACACACACACTGAGTTTAAGGGAATTAACTACTGAATAATCAACATAAGACATATCTATAGGCATTCAGGCTTCAAACAAGAAAAAGGTAAAAATGAATTCCCCAGTAATGAAAGATCAGCTGCCCTGGCCTCCGGCTCCCTCCCCAGACATCCTGGAAGCAACCTGCACCTTAGCTTCCTCCACTTCTCAAGGGGTTTCAAGCTGTGGTCCACCCCACCTAGCGCACCGATGAACAACTACAGTCCTACTGGCTTCTGGGGGAAGTCCAAGATCTAGTACAAGACCCAAGAAAACAGAAGTCTAACTGCTGATCCATTGGATCATACTTGATCATGCGGGCACTGACTGGGAGTAAGCCCTTCCCAGGCGGCCACTCCCTCCCAGCACCACGGCTGGGCCTGGCCCACAGCCAGGCTTCAGAGCTCACCACACGCCACCCGGGCAGGGGTGCAGGAAGACGGAAGGGCCCTGCTCCAACCCCCATGCCCATCTCTGCGGAAGCAGAACTCAAGAAAATATCCTCTGCCTTCCTCACAGTCCATGGGGCTGCAGATGGAGCAGAGGCGCACTTGTTGGCAGAGTATTTAATATCCGCACTTTGCTACACATCGTCCCTCACCCCTCAGTCCCCAGTGCTTTGCCACATTCTCCATCACCCTTTCAGATGCTCTCCACCCAACACATAGCGTTCAGTTTGCTCTTCTGGCCCGTAGCAGAATTCTGGTGCCACTGTGCCATGCTCAACCTACATCCAGCACTGAAGCATCCCAGTCAGACTGTGCAGGTCATGCCTGTCATGCTGTGTCTGGAACGTGAACCACAACCCCAGTCCCCTCGCTCAGAAAAATGAAGAATGAAAAAAAAAAATACTTTAGTTAAGGGAGAATAACAAAAGAAAGTGCAATACAGTTGCAGATAATGCTTTCCTTTATTGAAAATATAATTTGAAAAAAGTGACCTGTAGATATTTTTGCTGTTTGAATATTGCCCTCATGCAAACAGTGTAGGTTCACCCTGATTGAGAACATCCTCCCCTGCCCATCACCCAGCTTTCTGGTGCTCTCCTTATCCTCCAAGACTCTTTTTAAGTGTCCTGACCTCTCTAGGGCTTTCTCGGACTTCTCAAGTCAGAATTGATGGTTGTTTTTTTTTCCAATCATACCTTTTATACATGAACTCTAGTACTTACACAATTGATTACATTTTAATTGCACACTTATGCATTTTGGTTATCCCATCCCCACACCAATTACTCAACTGTAAGCTCTTTGAAGTCAAAGACCCTGTATTATTAATTGCCATATCCTGGACCAGTACGAAGAACAATGCCCGGCAAACATAATGGACATTAAGTATATTTGGAATGAATGTTTTTGAATGAGAATTCCCAAATGATAACTCTCCCGTTTCTCCTTGCCTATCTGATTCCCAGGTATTGCTCAAAGACTTCTCCAGCAACTGCTCCCCAAACTGGAGTTAACCCATTGTCTCACTCCTAGTGATATGATGCTTCCGAAGAAAACTGACCTCTGACAGGCATGGCTATTTTTCATCGCACAGCCTGGCACAGTACTGGTTGACAGATTCTGGAGTTCAGGACTGAATTCTATTCTTTCACAATTCCAACCACCAATACCTGGTGGCTTATTAGTGCCAGGAGCTGACCCCTCTGCTGAATTCTGGCTTTTGGGAACTCAGGAAATGGCTGCTAAGCCTTCATCCAACAAGTTCACCCTGTAAGCACGTGAACTGTGGTGAGTCCCTCAAGCCTCTCGACCTCACCCTCATTTAGGATATAGGAAACAAGACTGGCCCCGCCTAGATTGGCCAGGATCAACTGAGTAAATGTCATGCATTTTCAGTTTCACTTGCTTTAGAAACTGTTCACTTCCTTAAATGAAAAGCCCAAACTAAACATTCTGGTGCTACTGAAAACTGAAAACCACGAGGCACCTGCAGATGGCATGCAGAGTACCAGACAGCATTTTCGGGACCTGAACAAGCTTTAGCTGCAAGGAATGCTGGGTGAGCTCAGGGATCCACAAACCTGAGCAGATGCCAGTTAGAAGCAGTGGAGCCTGAATCTTTAGCGTCACTCCTATCAAAGACACTGTCTCTAAACTATGAAATCCCAGCAACTGCAGAAGGGCTGCAGTCTAAAGTGGTTGTGAAAACCCTGGGTTAATGAAACACTCGTTGTGCGGGTCAAGAAGGACTGAAGAGAATATGTGGCCAAACCAAGAACCAAGAAGATGAAAGGTGACAGATGTGAGGACTGGCTAAGCTTTTACCACTTCCTCGGTGTGAAAGGATTAGGCACTGGTATCAGAACCCAAGTGCACATTGTTCTGTATTTGTTAAATGATGTTTATGTTTATCGCATATGGTTTAGTCCATAGCATGGCTTCAGTCATTCTCAATTAATTCTGTTTCCATGTTATCAAGTTAAAGAGAACCTGTAGCTAACATGGAAAGTGAAATCTATTCTGGGACTTCCAGATAAGAGGCAATTTTACAAGGTCGGTTAGCTCTGGATGTGACTTCTCAACAAAGACAGTTGAAAACAGAGAAGCACTATGGAGAGGAAAAGCATTATTATGATGGAGATCATCTTTTGTAAGGCTTTGTTATGTCCTTGGTCTCGTGTGGCTGGTAAGGGAAGGCAAACCAGGGAGGTGGACATGTTCCATCCCCCAGAAAGTCACCCAACATCTGAGGTAGGTGCTTTTTATGTTTTCGACTTTTGATGATGACAAACTATTTGACTACCGGGTCCATTTTAAAAAACATTTTCTATTGATTTTCTCTTTTAATCATCAATTAGAGTCTAAATTCTCTATGACAGCAATTTGTTTCCTTTTTGATAGCCTCCTTTATTTCAGTATTTGGCCAAAAGATAAAACCTCCTTTTTAATTTATTTTTCCCTCCTAAACCTTTAAAGCTATTTGTAGCATATTTAGCACAGAAGCTCTTTATATTTTCAGGAGTTATTTTTATCTTAATGTCACTAAGACATATCAAGCCCTGACATAGTTGGTGAGTATGTACTCGGTTAATTATATGCTGAAAGGTGATGCTGGGAAATGCCCAATGGCCGTAAGATTGAGTACAAAAATCTAAATACCAGTCTAAAGTGGTTGTAAAAAAACTGGCATTTTTTTCCTACCATGTCAATGAGCAAAACTGATGATGGATGACATCTACTAAACTGGTCACTTTTGAAAGAAAATAGTGCCAAAGAATCCATAATTTCTTACACATCCTCATTGTTCCAAGGCCAGAAAGTATGGTCCTCTCAGTGGGGTTCCTTGGTCCACAGTTCCACAGCCAATTAACAGGAAAGGCGCTGCTGGCCTGTGTGATGTCTTGTCACTATTAAAATCCCCACGTACTCGATACTGTGCATCATGGCAGACATGGATGGTTGCCATCACATCCATTCTCTCATCGTCCTGGCTAAAGTGTCTCAGTATGTTCAGGATGGAAATGGGCTGAAATCTAGGTGATGGCCCATGATTGGTCTAAGCTAGGGGTTGGCAAACTTTTTTTTTAAACGGCCAGACGGTAAATATTTTTGGGTCTGTGGGCTATACAGTCTATGTTATACTTACTCAAATCTGCTGTTGTAGTTGAATGCGGCCAGAGACAATATGTAAATGCGTGGACATGGCTGTGTCCCAATAAAAATTTTTTTATAAAAACAGGTGACAAGCCAGATTTGCTCTGTGAGCCACAGTGTGCCGACTCCTTCAACAGCTGAAATAATTAACATTTTTCAGTTTTTTCCTTGAATAGATATTTTTATTCCATTCTCTTATAGAATTTTATTTCAATGTTATATATTTTTGTTTAGTTTTTTAAAAATTTACCAGTTATTATTTTTGTCACAGAAATATGTGTAATAAATTGAATTCAATAAATTTTGGGCCATGAAGCTCAAAGTGTCAAAATATTTATCTTAGCTCGAGTTATCAGTTTTGATTATTAAGGCACAATTGATCAAAAACAGAAATACATTAAAATTCTGATAAACAGTAACAAAACATATATATTTATTAGAAATATATCTTGCAATGAGATGGCTCTTTCATTGGTTCCTTTATGCATAAATGAATATCATTAATTACTAAGAGATAGTGTTCAGCACTATTATTATTCCTTTTTTTAAAAAAAAATGCAAGGCCTGAGGAAACATTCCGATAGATGGGAACAGAAGCAAGTGTTAATAGTAATGTCTTTCAACTCCGAGCTCCATCTAAGTTATATTTGCCAAAAATCACAATAGCAATCTATGATCCAACATTATTTTTAGTGGCCACTTTTTACATGCAAATTAGCTCTGTTTTCGGCTTAGTTTATAATTCAAAAAAACACTTTGTTTCACCTTAATTTGTATATTTTATTTATTTTTAGTGAGAGTTTTTTCAAGTGATTTATTTTATTTCATTATTACTTTCAAGTATACAGGACATTGGTTAGACACTTATACAGTTTATAAAACGATCCCCCCCATTTCTCTATCACCCCTCTGGCTCTACACAGAGCCATTACATTACTGCTGACTACATTCCTTGTGCCGTGCTCCCCATCCCTGTGACCATCTCTCAGTTAGTGGTCATGTAGACCCTCCTTTAATTTGGTTGAATGCAGAGAAGCGAACATCACCTGAGCTACACTAGGAGTCACTTCCCAGTTGTACCTTAAAGTGTTTGCCCTGCTCCTGGTCTTTACACAGACGTTGCATACATCCTCCCGCCCCTTTCATTCCTGCAGGGTTACTCTTCTCTTTGTAGCGCACATTTAATCAATGCCGTAGCTGAAGCCCATTCTGTCTGCTATGCACCAGGGATTTTAAGAAAATTGGAAACTCATGAACTCTTTTTCTTGCAGGTTACGCTTAATTATTGGGTAGGCCTGCCAATTTCAAGACAACGCATTTAAGTGTGGAAGATTAGAAAACATGTAAGAAATCACAACATTCCCTTCTTAGTCCTATATCAGGATGGTCACCTGCCTCTGCACCATTTCGGTCTAAATGTTCTATCTTTCAACTCTGATTGCATAATCTCTCCTGTTTCAGTGATGGTTCTTTAGGTTCTGTTTTAAGCAGCAGAAACGAACTCTGGATAATTACTGTGAAAAGGTAATTTAATGGAATTATCTAGTGGCTTAAAGAATTGGGGGAAAATCTGAATATCCAAGACATGAGGTGGCAGGATCAGGAGTCAGGAACATCATCCATGGTCAATGTTTTGTCACCTATGTCAGGATGAATCAGCTCTAACTGTCCTCGATTAACATGTTGCTCCACCCAGGATTCAAATTCCCAGAGAGAATCAAGTTGGCATTGTTTGGTTCATGGGCCCATCTACTGTGTGGGGTGGTCCATCCTCCAATTTTTCAATCTCCTAAATTTTCTTTTCTCTTGGCTTTGCCTAAGTCCACATTTTCTTTACTATTGCAACCTGAATTTCCCCAAGTACCACTGACCGATGGGATAATACACATACAAAGCAACCTTAATAACAATTCCAGTGTTACCAGTTCTGTGCCTCTGCCTGGACAAAGCAGGACCTCAGTCTCCACCCCAATGTGTCACCTAAGTCTTTCATGGAGTCCTAGGGAAGTCTCACAGGAAGTCACTGATGGTGCTTCCCTTTTGCAGTCTCTGCTAATGTCCAGTTGTAGAGAAACGACTGGGTTAGCAGTTTCTGCTGTCAGGCCCTGCTGTCCTTGTGAAAATGCCAAAAGATTCTGTCTGTCTGTCTGTCCATCCGTCCACCGCCCATCCATCCATCCATCCATCCATCCATCCATTGATCTATCTATCTATCTATCTGGAGATATTTGAAGAAATTGGCTCACAATTTCAGAGGCTAGCAAGTCAAAAATCTTCAAGGTAAGCCAGAGACCCAGGGAAAAACTGATACTATAGCTTGAGTCCAAAACAGTATGATGGTAGTACTCCCTCTTGTTTAGGGAAATCTGTCTTTTTTCTCTTAAAGTCTTCAACTGATTAGACGGGGATCACCTACATAGTGGAGGGTAATCTGCTTTACTCAAAGTCTACTAATTTAAATGTTAATTTTATCTAAAAAGTATCTTCACGGCAATATCTAGACTAGTATTTGACCAAGTATCTGGATAGCATGGCCCAGCTAAGCTGACACATAAAATTAACCATCGCAGTTCCTTATGCAAACAAACTCACATTAATAAAAACCTATGGGTGACAGCCTAAAAATGTGTCCTAAATGCTCAGGCACTGAGAATACTGAAGAGTTAATCTGAAGCCTATTAAACTTTGTATGTCAAGGCAAAGCTTTCTTCTTCTTTTTCTAAACCTCTTAAAAGATGTGTCAAGAGGCCAATGTTTTACCAAAATATCTCAAAGATTTAATTCATGCTCCTAACGTGCAGTGTCACACACTGTCACAGTCTGTACTTTTTCTAAAAACACAGACTTCAAGGATTCAGTCATTCAGTGGATACATCACCTACTTTTCCCCTGTGGTCCAGACAGGATAAATGTTAGAGCTGAAAGGCCTCAGGTAAGATGGACTGTAAGGAGCCCAGAGTGCTAAGGGAAGCGGGGTGGTGCCAATGTCTGACATGGTGGCATGGACTGTGAGGCCATCACACCTTGTCCTCCTTCCCTATGTTCATTCCTGTGTCTCAGTCTGTTCCCCCTGCTATGGCTACACAGAAAATGCAAGTGTGCAGTTAATTGCCTGTAGACACAGAGTTTTCAAGAGGAAAAGAAATCTCCACCATCCTTTTGACACTATTTAGGAACACAGACTGTCCGCTGCTGTACAGACTTAAAAATAGGGTCCAGGTAGATGGCTATGTGAGGAAGCCTACCAGGCAGCTGAAGATAAAGAGGCCCAGGCTGTATTCCTGGGAAGACTCCTGAACTTGGAATTGATAAGGTAACCCTAGCTAGCCACATACTCAATCTGAGTTTCAGGCTTTCCTGGCTCAAAAATGAAGCTAATCTCTCGCCCCCCTGCAGAGTTCTTATAAGGATTAGATGAAATAACTCATCTGAAAAGGCAAATTCAATTCCATGTCTTTAGTAGGCACTCCTGATATATTCATTTGTTATTTAATCTATTGACAGTAAAAAATTAGTGAACAGAAAATAGATGCTTAGCTTTCACTGGGGGCAATTTAAATTTTAAAGAAGTCCCATCAATTCAAATTTTAAAGAATCCCATCTGCCTTATGATTCAGGTCACTCTGACAATGGATAGACTGAGTACTGCGGTCCTAGTCTCTATGGAGATCTGTTATAGGCAGGCTGGTATCTAGAAGAGAAATTGTCCACTAACTGGGGCTTCAAAATACAAGTCCCCTTCAATGGCTCAATTTTCCCTAGGAAACTGGGTGATTTTAACTCTGTGGCATAAAACAGGGGGGCTGTTTGGGGATAGAGCAACACTGGATGATGTTGGGGGAGGGATTCGAGAATGAAGAGGTGAGAAAGGAGCAAGTCCTAGATTTCTTTATTTTTGTTTTATTTATACCTGGTTATAAAAGCACACATACAAAATATGGAAAACTTGAAAAGTAAATGGAAAATAAAGAGTTAAGAGAAAAATTATCCATAGCCTACCTGTCAAAGAACAATTATTGTTAACAGCATTGTGTATTTCCTTTCAGTTTTTTCCCTATATTTTCTTGATTACATAGTGACTATATATTTTGCATTGCAGTTTTAATTTAACATTTCAATAGAAGAATTCAGCCATGTTAATATCATATACACGTTATTTTAAAGGTCTCATCATATTCTGTCAAGTTAAATATGCCCTAATTTACTTCCACTGTTCTATTGTTGGGCATTTAGATTACTTCTGTTTTTTTTTTTTATATTACAAATAATTCAATGTACCTCATTTTCGTACAGCTTTTAAAAAATACCATATGATTTCACTTATATGTGGAATCTAAGGAACAAAAAGAACAAACTAATCAAAAACAGACTCACAACTATCATGGACAATTTGGTGACAGACAGAAGGGAGGGGAATTGGGGGGCTGGGAGAATGGGGTGAAGGGTTAAAGAAGTACAAATTAGTAGTTGATAGTTGGGCACGGGGAGCATGGCAGAGGGAATGCAGTTAGCATTAATGTGATTGCTAAGTGGAGGGCCAAGGGGGGGGGAAATTGAGGGGATCATTTTATGAACTATATAGATGTCTAACTAATGTACTGTATACTTGAAACTAATTTAAATAAATAATTTTTAAAAAATCTGTTGCCTCTTTAGGTCTAGGTTTTCAACGATGAAATTATGGGGTAAAAGGGTTTGGACATGCTGAAAGCTCCTGACACGTGTTGGTAAAAGGTTATGACCCTTTAGACTTCACCAGCAATGAATGGGAGTGCCTTTTTCAATCTATCCTTGTCGACATTGAACAGATGATGAAAAAAAATCACTAAATGAGGAAAAAATAGCTACTTGAAACATAAACTCTACTCCCTTGCTTTCTAGTGAAGTTTAATATTTTTCCACATATTCGTTAACCTGTGAATGTCCTTAACCCACCGTGCTAATGTTTTAATGTGATATCTTTTTTAGGGGTATTGCATTCCCATTGGGTATCTCTAAAACATCCCGTAGAGTTTATACCAAAAGGGCGGTATTTATGAATTTATCAATTTATTTGTGAATACCAAGAGATAAGGGATAAGATATCCAAGTTTTAAACTCCAAGTGCAAAGAAATCAAGCCTTAGGTTGTCTCAGAAAAATCAAAGCAAATGCCACAGGCATAATGAGATGTGTTTTGATTTCAGTTCCAAGCAAAATTTTTTTCTCATTTCCTGAAAACAATCTCCCAAATTGGGCTGTGTTAAAAATAATAGCACAAAATGACAAAAATCAGAGAGAACAATTTTTATAACGAAGCAAAGGACTAGGAAGCCAATTTGTCCCCAAGGAAAGTAGGATCATCATTCTTGAATCGATTCAACTGCAAATGATAATGGCTGATATGTATGGGCCGGGTTCATTCTGAAAGTTTTGTTTCCTGCTGAAGACCTTAAAATGCAACTACCATATGTCCTTATTTATAACGTTTGAATGAATCTGTACAATAAATTGCCAAGAAGATAAATTTATGGATAGTAAAAAAATGACAAAGTAAATGGTTCAGCAGTATCCCATTGGCTATATAACTTCCAAAATAAGTAAGCCATCATTCATTCTATAATCAATTCATCTGTTAACCACCCCCAAGTTAAAAATTTTAAACTAACACTGACAACAGAAATACATTTTCATGCAAAACGTATGAGCAAAAGAATGAACAAAGAACTAACTATATGATAATTACAGCAATGACAATTAAAGGGGAACTTTCATTTAAAATTAAGATGCTTTTATTGTAATAAATGACCAAACAGAACACCAAGACATGTAGGCTCTTTTTCATTGAGATGAAAAAGAAGAAATATGCAGCTACAGATACCACCCTGTTTACAGTGACTAGACACTATCTGGGTCCCACCTGACGAACCCTACATTTCTGATAGGAGTCACTCAGAACTATGCCACAGACAGGTGCTTGATACAGTTATTTACTTCTAGTGCAATTTGTTAATATTTTTGCATGAATGTCTACCTTCAACTCCTAGCTCTTTAATTTTTTTGTGGATAAGAATTTTTATTATTATAATTATTCATGGCTCTACAGTATCTCAAAAACATGCCTACGATAGCCACTGGATAGACAACTGGGAATTAAATCGATGCAGCAAAAACAGGACTAACTTTCCTAGGAAGGGAAAAGTACATTGTGGGCGGTGGGGAGTGAAACATGGGTTTGAAAGTTGCTTCCCAAAAGTGGGCATCTCTGTAACTTCACGGAGCTGCCATCAACTGTTTTACTGAGATTTCGCACTCGCACGCACACACACACTATGTGTGTTTTTCATGGAATCTGACATACACAAGGTTTTAAAAATCCAATTGCTTGAATATGAATATGCTGAAAGAACGTCCTGAAGACTAATTGATACCCAAAGCAAATCACTTCTAAACCAAGAGGTGAATTTCGGATTGCACGAGGAGCAGAGGAGTTGATGGACCAGGTAGATGATAGCACAGAGAGTCCCACAATGCCATTCCCTAGCGTGACACCTGCTTGGCCAGAGGAAATCTGTATTTAAAGTCTAAACAATCTGTTGTCAACTATTTTTTCTGTTTCAAGAAATCGGGCAGGTTTTAAAAGTTGTTATTTGTCTGAAGATTTCTATACTTGATTCAAGTCAAAATAATCCTTAAATGTTTTTGGCACAGTAAATTTTGCTGTGTCTCTTATGTAATGCTGAGGGCTGATACAGCTTGCTAAGAAATACACAAAATAGAATCTTCTGAGGTATCCTTCAGGCCGTACATCTAAGGTACTTTGACTCAGACACACTTCTCTATCAAATCGGGCCATAGCAAAATTTCAGGAAGCAAAAACCTGCTACATGTGTCATGATTTTTTTCCTGGTCAGGTTCCAATGATGGACTTGACTAATATGGAAAAACAGGAAATGAATTCAACTTTTCCATCCCTTTTGAATTGAGACAATAATAATTCCAAGACTTCTGAGATGTCCTTACGAGACACCATACAAGATTGAAACAACAAAATTCCCACCTTCTCCTCAGCAGCCATTTCTGCCAATTTTGATTAAAGTTGGGGTGTGCTCTATCTAGATACACTAGACACACTGAGCATGGAAGACTCCTCAATAACTCTCCCCTTTCTTAAAAAAATTGGAATAGATATATATTCACTTTTTGGATGTCTTTCCAGGTATCCTTCTATGTATGGTCTATTATTTTCTGATGGCCTACTTTGAGACTCAGAGAGTTGTCATGCAATATTCACACAGAAATGATGCAAGATTAAGTTAAATGGGATTACCTAAGCCTCCTGCCTCCTCATTAAGTGACTAGAAATGGGAAAGGGAAATTTAAAATATAGCCTTAGGAACCATCTGCTGCCCTTTTTACAACTTATTTTTCAATATCTGGCCACTCTTTGAGACAGTAAGTGATACGATCCTAGTATAGTTGTCACTTAACATTACTGCTGTTCGATGAAAATAATGTGTCATTTCACTGTAACTGATAATGACTCAAACACACAACTCTGAGTAGATGTGGAGTCCAGAGGCTGAGACTCAATGCTTTATTGCTATTAACTGCTCAGTAAATTTGGAGATTTTTTTCTGATCCATGGAGAAGAGGAATAGAAAAAAATTGAAAGAAGATCGTGTGGGTATTAATGTTCCCTTCTGTGTGTGGTGAATATATTGGACAGTAAAGGATAGCATTTTTTAATCGCTGCTATCGCAATGATTTTCAACTGCTGTTTTCAATGATTTCACCACCCCTTGAAAATCAAACCCAGATTCTTCACATAAACTGACCAACTCTGCATGTCACCACAAGAGTCGTCACTGGGGAAGAATATCAGTGTGTATCTCTGTGAAACCCACCGCTAGCCATTTCCTTCACATGGAGATCATCATCCCCCCCTTTCATATTATTAACTATTTTTAAAATCTTTTATCATCTGCCTTTATTTCTTATCCTCTCTGAAGGTTTCTCCAAACTCTAGAGCTAGTGACTCCTTGTTCTATGTCCCCACAGCTGATGCGCGAGTTGGTCAGGCATGTGTCACCATATAGTGGGATCAACACTCATACATCCTGTCACCACCTCCCCCCAAACAATCTGCCTGATTCACCATCATGTTTCCTGCATCCAGCATAATTCCTAAGAATATAACGTTACTTATGAAGTGAACGAACGAAAAGCTGAGACCAGGTGAGACCCGCAGCCCTCCTGTCCTCACCTTGGTAGTCTCTTCACTGCAGTCAGCACTCTGGGCTGATCAATCCCTGCTGGTCCTACCTGTTGAAGGAAGATGGGTGCCACTCACCTGGCTTGCTGGCAGACGCAGCAGACCCAGACCTTCTCGTGCTTCTGGTAGGAGCAGCAGCTCTTACAGACGTTGAACGCGCAGTCCCCACAGCGGCGCTTGCTGTTGACCAGGAAGGTGAAGGGCGAGCAGCAGCGCATGCAGCAGTGCTCCACGAACTTCCGGTGCTTCGCGAGGATGCTGCACTTGCTGCCTTCTTCGTCCAGCTTCTGCTTCAGCTCGCTGGGAAAGGGTGAGGAGGAGAGAGGGTATCAGGTTAGGCGGCTCTCCCGGGCATCTCCCCCTTTCTCCCTCCAGCCCTTCCACAGGGTGAGCCACTTTGCGAGTCTTCCCGTCCGACGATGAAACGCAGAAAAATCAATTGCTTGACATAATATCCAGAGAGGAACCCCCCCAATGGTAAATTAATTCCGCGTACTTCCATATGCCATATTTTCTATGAGAAAGTATGAAAACCTTACTACCTATATTTCAGACACTACATGGAGATACATCTTATTATAAAACTAAGCACACCTTAGAAAAAGAAAATCTTTCACTTAATTAACACCTTTTTAAAGGAGCAGGAGCTCATGTTATTACGTTAAAACATTAATCCTCACAATAGCCCTGCTGGGAAAATGATCAATGCAGTCCTGGCCTGATTTAACGTTCCTGGAAATGGATGCACCCAGGGATTTTAAAAGCTTTCAAATCAATGTGAGTCAATAGAGATTCTCTGGGTGATGGGCAAATCCTAGGCACTGGCAATTTAGAGTCAAATAAAAGACAACCTCCTTCTTCCAAAGAGTTCATGGTCATACAGGACACAAGGTCAGGCATGTTAATGCAAAACATGATATTGCATGCACTTCTGTCTACACTCAGTGAGAAGAAAAGGAGAGACCCTCAGAGGCAAGGGTACACCCCAAGCAGACTGAGTTATCTAGAACTGAGTTACTCTGACACAAATTTGCGTGGTTTTTGCTGCTAGAAAAATGGATCCCCACAAATAGTAACAGAAAAAGAATTTATTTCTTCCATACCCAGTTTGTGATGGAGCTTCTCATCCTAGATAAATCTATGATGTATGTGAGAAATATTTTCTATTTTGCACATATCTTTTCAACTTTGCTTATGATGTCTTTCATCACTTGGAGTGGTTTAATTTCTCTGTAGTTAAATCTGTCAGTCTTTTCTCTTACGGCTTCTGAGTTTTCTGTATGGGAAGGCCCATACTACCTTTATGAGTTTTATACATATTCAAATAGCCCTTGTAGTGCTGTTGAATGGTGGCCCTCCAAAAAGATATGTCCATGCCCTAATCCCAAAAAGATATGTCCATGCCCTAATCCATCATAATCTGAAGTGTTACCTTATTTAGAAAAATAATATTTGAAGACGTAATTAAAGGATCCTGAGATGAGATCATCCTGGATTACCCCGGTGGGCCCCAAATCCAATGACAAGTGTCCTTACAAGAGAGATGGCAGAGAAGACAATTTGAAGATGGATCTAAAGTCCTCAGCCATCTCTGCCTTTGGGATTCCTCCCGTGGCCCTGTCACTGGCCATCTTGCTGTCCCATCTCTACCCATCCAGGCTCCCTCTGGACTCCTCTCTTTCTTTCCAGGGTCCTTCATGGCTGGCCTGACCAAAGTAAAATTCTCAAAACCAATGACCTAAATAGTAAACAATGGCTACGTATATGGGAGTCACCCTTGCCTGACACATTAGGCATGGGAGTAAATTAATCAGGACATAGATAAGCAAAGTTGAAAAATGTTACAATTACTTGTATTCTACTACTCTAAGCTATTCATGTATCTATCCATCTTCTCCTTTCCTTCCCTCTCTCCCCTGCCCTCATATTATAAAACAGGATATTATGAGTATTGTTTTGATTCTGAAGCATAGAAAATTTTTGTTTAGAGTTTCAAGTGCATTGGCATAAAGTGGTTCACAGATGCCTCTTATGACTTTAAGACTTTTACTGTATTTGTAATCATGTCCCCCTTTCTTCTTGAATAGTGCTTATTTGGGCCTAAGCTTTTTACCCTGATTTTTATACAGGTAACTCATTTTTAGCTGCTTGTCTTCCAAACCCTCAAGGCCCACATCCTGCCCCCAGGCAGAAATTAAAACTGCAGCCACCAGCCAGCAGAGCTTATGGCCCCTTTTCTCCCATTTGACTAGGCTGACCATTCTGGTTCCAAATTCCCTCTTCACTTCTAGGACTATCCCTTTCTTAATTTTCCCCACGGCTTAGAAAAAAATTGATTTATACTCCAAATACCATAAAACTCACCCTTTTATTAAATTGCACGATTCAGTAGTTTTTTTTATATTCATAAAGTTGTGTAAGCACCACCACTACCTGATTCCAGAACATTCTCATCAACCCAGAAAGAAATCCCATATTTATTCAGTTACTCCTCACTGCCTGCCTCCCTCAGTCCCTGCCAACCACCAAGCTACCTTCTATTTCCATGAATTTGCCTATTCTGGACATTCACTATAAATGGAATAACACCATATTGGGCCTTTTGTGTTTGGTGTCCTTCTTTGCACGTGTTCAGGATTTATCCATGCTGTAGCATCCATCAGCACTTCATTCCTTTGTAATGCCAAATATTATTCCATTTTTAGCTATACCATGTTTTATTTATCCATTCATCAACTGTTGGACATCTGGGTTGTTTCTGCTTCTCGGCTATTAAGAATAATACTTCTAATAACATTCATGTACAAGTTTTTGTGTGAACATATCTTTTCAATTCCAGAAGTGGAATTATTGGGTCCTATAGTAATGCTATATTGAAACTTTTAAGAAACAGCCAGACTGTTTTCCCAATGGCTGCACCATTTTACATCTGCATCGGCCGTATGTGAAGATTCCAAATTCTCCACGTCTTCACCATCACTTGTTATTGTCTGCCTTTTCTATTATAGCTGTCCTAGAGGCTGTGAGGTGGTATCTGCTTGTGGTTTTAATTTGCATTTCCCCAACAATGAATAATGTTGAGTATCTTTTCATGTACTTATTGGCCACTTGTACAGCTTCTTTGGAGAGAAGTCTATCCAAATCTCTTGCTGATTTTTAAATTAGGTTATTTGTCTTTTTATTGTTGCGTTGTAACAGTTCTTTGTGTATTCTGGATGCAAATCCCTTATTAGTTTTATGACTTGCAAATATTTCTCTTTCTTATATTAAACCTTAAATTTTATTGGTATTTTAAATGTGCTTTTTAGTACAAAGGAGTGTCACACTAGCTCACCTCATCCTGTTTTTAGAATTGAAAGCCTACTTATGGTTTTATAACCTCATTTTCCACTTAACAACGACATATCATAAACATGACAACTCAAAAAATGTTTAAGCTTTAGCTTCCAGGTACCCTGAGCTGGCTTACGCATCTGCCAATGTATGAGCAGGGCTTACTGCTCTGTATAGCAGTCCCCAAAACTGATTTGTTGCTTGAGCATTGGGTAATAAAGGGAGGCTGAATTCAGTATTAAAAGGGGAGGCCACATCAGGCCTGCTAATAATTCCAGAGGGCAAAATGTTATATTTGTGAATATAGGGTAAAATGTTATATTTGTGAATCTGGGTGAACAAAATGTTTACAGGGAAACAGGACAGGGTATTTTTGTTTGTTTGTTTTTCCTCTTAAGGCATGAAGATGTTCTTTTACAGTCCTCCGGATTTAGAGCAGGAGAAGAGCTAAGTTATCAATGGCTCTGACGTATGTAAACAATATAAGAACAGCCTTAGAAACTGACAAGCTTCTATTGATATTTCAGAGACACTAAATTAAATGGGGTAAAACATCCAGTAACGAAAATCTTTGGGGATCAAAAAGGCTCTGTGAACTCAATCCACAGGATTGCTCTAGCTTTATGAGTTTTGTTTCCTGATACAGAACTTCAAATGCCAACGGCATTTTAAAACTCACCAGGTGTCTAATAATAAAACTGTACCAATCCTCCAGAGTTTGTCCAAGCAAATGGGGTGTTTTGAAACACAGGCTCTTTGGAGGAGTAGAATGCCCTCCTTCTGAACTATCTCTGATTTATCAGCTTCTATTTCCCTGCAGTACCTCATGGAAGAAGTCACTGGATAGAATTATATAGGATAACTTACAGTAGCTGATTCCAGAATCATCCAAGAATCATGCAAAACCATGTACCTGCTTCAGAATATCTTAGGAAGGATCAGGCCCCCAAATGGCCCTTTAAGTTAGAAAAAAGTGATGGGTTTAAAGGCAAAGGCTAAGGCTGGGCTCAGGCACTTAGCAAAGAGCCTCTGCTTTCTGAGTTGGAATGAAAATTCCTACTTCATAGAGTTGCTAGAGATTGTAAATGAGCAAAACAACAGTAAGCAAATACTAGTTATTCCTTCGGATTAGCAAAAAAACATAGTGGTCTCCATACCTATAACGTTTGATCACACTTGTTTATATGTCGAGAAGGTTTTCGTGATAGGATTTGGGCAAGAGTGCCAATACTTACTTGTTGCTTGAGCCCTGGATCATAGCGGGTGTGAAGGAGCATCTCACTGTGGTTTTGGTTTGCATTTCCCTAATGATTAATAATGTGGACATTTGATGAGTTGGTCTTTAGCATGTCATCTAACATCTGGTCTAGCCTCCTTTTGACACATCGCTCTGAAGCAGATATCTGAAAAGCCTATCAGCGTTTCATGGTTTCCCGGTCCACCGCCATGCCGACTCTGCTAGGTCAGTAGTGGGGGAAGCACCATGTGTCGAAAGAATGCACACAGGCTCACTGGGGACAGTGTGTCTTGATAAGTTAGCAGTGTCTGCCATGAGCACAGCAGGGATAAGTAATGGCATATATGTCACTTGTTTTCTATCAAAGAGAGAGTGATTCTGATCCATAGCTATAAGCCACCACTTCATGGTCACAGGCACTATTGCTTCAATTGCCGATTACTTACTCAATTCACATTTGTTGAACATCTATTATTCCAGGCATGGGGATTTAAAAAAACACATTCTCCTTTCCCTTTATTGTAAAACATGTATTAGAGTGAAGATTCAAATGATGAAATCTTAAGCAAAATATAAAATGATTCTAAGTTGTAAGGCATTCCATTATAGGGTAAGTCGAGTACTTAGACCAAGAATAACATGGTGACCTAGTTTAGATTGGGTGGTGAGTTAACTCTTCTCTGGGGAGGTGACATTTAAGTTAAGACATAAGGTGAGAAGGGGCTAGCCCAGTTGAAAAAATAGCATAACAGGCGGAGGAAAAAAGTTTCATGTTGAGGGGAGGGGAGAGAAGCACAAGAAGCAGGTTCTGGAAAAGAGTTTGAAAGTTTTTCTAAATGCAAGGAGACTTTGTTGAGGAATGTGAGCAGAAAAAGAGCAGGATCCAGTTTCCACTGTGATGTGACAGTAACACTGATGTCCAGAGGACCACACGTGAAAGCAGAGAGAACACTGTAGGAATCTAGGTAAAGGTGAGTGAGGTCTGGACTAGGGTGGGAGCTGAGGAGATGGAAGGAGGTGGACTGACGCTGGCACACCTGCTGAAGGGTTTGATATGAGGGCCGATGGAAAGAATGAACCAAGAACCATTCTCAGGTTTCTGGCTTGTGGAAGACAAGGGTAGGTAGGAGCATGTTTCAGTGAAACCTGTGGGATATTTGAAGAGATTTACCAAGTGAACAACTGGATGTGTGTTTGAGCAGCTGGACCAGCTATGTTAGTTTGGGGTTCATCTTCATAAACATCTTTGAAGATATGGGTATAGATAAGCCACCCTAGGGGAGAGGATACGGTAAGGGGAGAGCGAGAAGGCCTAGAAACAAGCCAGGAAACCCCTAAACATTTCAACTCAGACAGAAAGACTGGAGAGATGAAGACAGACGAAGAGACTGAGGAACACCAAGGAAGATGTTTCAAGGACTGAGTGGCTGACCGTGTCTGTCATGAGGGCAGAGAAGCGTCCGCTGGGTTTGGCAACGTGAAGGTCATGGGTGACCCTGACAAAAGGAACTTTGCTGGGAATGTGGGGCAGGAGCCAGTGAAGAGTGACCAGGAGGTGAGGGAGTGGCTCGATCATGGAATGCTCTGCCAGCAACATTATAAATGCTTTTAAGCACAAAGCTCCAAAGAGTGAACCCAATTTACAGGGCAATTAGAGTCATGATAATTTAAAAGTATGATTTGCTTTTAATACGTCATGGGTAACACTGCTCTTTCACTGTGCAATTTCAGGCAGAATCATTTTGTTGTCCCCTGACGGTGTTATCAAAATTCATTCAAGGCTCATAGAGGTGAAGGCACCATAGTAAAGAGAATAAACATTTAAACATTCCCTCTGGATGGCAGAGTTAACAGATACACACCAAATGCAGTGTG
>CM053507.1:144408813-144455893 GCA_028627145.1 Eidolon dupreanum | reverse complement strand
TTGGGGAAAGTCATTTGTCAGGACTCATGCAGCCAAAATCGGGTCTGTCAACAAGGTGATTTGATTGAAAGAACGGTTTAGACAAAAATTAATACCCCTAAGTGCTTTCTAAAGGAATTAGTGATTTCTTTTTGTTCCCAGGGGGCGAAGGCTGAAATGGCTAGAATCTTTTCTCTATGAAACATTTTTGCTAGTTACTATCTCTCTCTAAAAAAAAAATAAAGGGACTGAAAAAAATTCGAGATCACTGAAGAGAACCATAGTTTATATTTAACAGGAAATTACAATTATAATTCAGAGAAAAGGGTTACAAGATGAGTGCACATTTACATAAATCACCTCAATGGAACCCACTGAAATAAATAAGAATAATGGGAATAGACAATAAGCCCCATGTGTAATAAAATGAAGGAATTCCCACACACACCCCGCCTCTGCCTAAATAGACGATGGAGGATATTTCGTGCCATTTGGACATTTGGAGGAAAGAGTGAAATCAGACACACTAGCATCCTGACCTTGAGCAGATAGAGAGTTCCCTATAAACAAACAGGGGCACCCCAGGGGCATTACAATTCTTTCCTTGAAACAAAGAGGAAAGGGCCAGGTCACAAGAGAACACGAGACCTTCATACTGCACGCTCATATCAATATCACAGTATATCAAACGCAGACGTCCACCAGGAGCATGCAAAATAAGAGCGGACGCACCTCCAAATGGGCAGGCTCATCGGATCAGGTGGGAAAGTGTCTGGAGTAGACACACCCCGCTGCAGCTGCTGCTGTCCCAGATCACTCACTCTTCCAGAACCATCCCCTCACCTCCAAACGGCCCCAGGTATCTCTGCTTTCTTCACCCCATGACAGCTCGGGACTGTGGCGTCACAAAGCAGTTTGACGATCACGACCTTCAAAACTTTTCTTCACAATACTGGGACGTAGGGAGGTCAATCATAGTTCCCACCTCCTCACATCGGCCACGATGCACACAACGGAACAGACCCCTCATTAACAGCTATGAATGACACTCACCTGAGCAGTAGCCCAAGAGGAATGAAGGTGTGGGGGCCAAGAATAAAGGAAGCTGATAGAAAATGTTCTAGATACAGGTGGAGGAAGCTTCCTTTTCTGTAAAGTCTGAATTCTGTACATGTCTTTGGCAAAAATGAGCATCTTATTTCCTCCTCCACCGCCCACTTCCTACATGCGCCCAGTTCTTCCTTGTGTTTACTCGTAGATCACATTATGCTTAGAGAAATGAAAACTGTCTCCTAATGCTTTATTAATCATCAAAATAAAAATGTAGACAATGGCACAAAAACCATGGACCACTGATGAACTTATGACAGACACCCTGTCATATCCTGGATAAAGCAGTACATGTTACACATCATCATTTTTATAAAGGAGAAATAACTGCATGCAATATCTAAAATAACTGCCTTCGGCCTCTCCCCCAGATATCTATTGTTAGAACTGAGCCTCTTTCTATTTTCTCATAGTCTCCTCTGTAGCACAAGGGGCTGGAAGCCTGGACACTACATTTCCAAGACCCCGCTGCCTGCTGGCGTTGATTAGGCTCTGCAGGTAGCAGGCATTTGTCTGAGACTGGGAAGTGGGAGCGAGTCGCCATTTCTCTGCTTTATGTTCCAGTAAAGGCAAGCGACTGTGGTTGAACGTTGCTGGTGGGGTTCCTTTCTCGCAGTGGGGGGGTTCCTTGGATAACAACGGGACAGTAGCAGTGCCTCCATCCAGTGTGGGCTTCCAGTCCTAAAGGAAGAAGCAGCTCCCAGGTAACATCATGTGCTTCCTGCTGCTTTCCCAGCTCTTCCGATAAATTCGTAACCAATTCCCCCAATTAAAACCCTCTGTATGAAATATGTAGAGGGTTTCTATCTTGGTGGGACCCCAACTGACATCTTCAGAGAGTGGAAGTCACATACTGTCGTATCCTCCACATGACCTTGACATCTACACTCTTGACCACTCTGTTCTCTCAAAATTAGTGACCCTCAGAACGACCCGGTTTTCTCTCCAGATTAATCCATGTTTCATTACGACTCTCTCCGAGTTCACTCCTTAATCCTCTTCTTTCCTCGTTCTACATCCCCCACTGAGAAATTTAAGCCCTATGTCTGTCATATATTACCATACACATGCCAGTGGTTCTCACTTCTTCAGTCTCCCTTGCTCTCCTAAGTCTCAGATTAGGGTTTGGGACTGCCTAAATCTTTTCCAAGTCACTATCTTACATGGGAGTGAACTCAAAATATCTAAAATTATAGTTGTTATTTCTGCCTCAGGTCTTTCCCCAAAGAGCCTAACTTCTATCCTGAGGCCCCTCTGGAATCCTAGGAGTCATCCTCAACTCTCTTCTAACGTCTGCTTTTAATCTTGCACCAAATCCTACCCATTTTGCCACTTACATACCCCTTAAACACATCTTGTCTGCTCTTGCTCTGTCACCGTCATAGCTCAGACCCTCATATCACCAGCCTGCAGGGCTGCAGAAGACTCTTGACTTCAAGTCGTCTGCAACAATAAATGCAGAGCGATCCGCCTCACTCTGACTGCCTCCCACTACTACTGAGAAGGGTTTGATGAAGACTTCTGAACCGTATGATGCTCCCTGGAGCTGTAGAACACTTTCTCATTTCTATGCATGCTTGTGATCTTTCTTCTTCCACATGCTGCGTCCTTCCTCTTTTCTTCACTGGCAAATTTCTCCTCTTTTTCCTTCAAGACCCACTTCAGATGTCACCTTCTCCAGTTCTGCCAGGCACAGTTAGTACTCTGAACCTAACTCTATCATGGCACTTACCCTACAGAATTTTAAACATTTGTTTATGTGCCTTCTATAGGACAATAAATTCCTTAGAGAGGAGAACAATGATGGCCTCCTTTCTCTCTAGTACGGAAGGACTGACCTGGATTATGTGGTTGGCTGTGTCTGCTCCTTCTTCTCAAACAAGTGTTAGCCAATGAGTGAGGGGTTACAACAAAACATTAACACTGGCCAGATGAAAATAAAACTTCTAACGAGTAATTGCTTAGGTGTCTAACACTGTGAAAAACACACAGGCAAAATAACCAAACATTTGGCCAACTCTCATTTTGAATCTGTAAATTTTGATCATGCACAAAGCAAGACTTTCTGCCTTCTGTTGTTTATAATTTACCTGAAATAAAGTCCCATAGGAAAGTTCAAATAAGAATTCAAATATATATAATGAGAAAATCTGGAAAGTAGGATTCTTCTTTTTTATTTCTGAATAAGAGATAAATATAATATTTCAGAATTTTAAGTGTTCCTATTCATTATTTAAATACTGATATATGCAAATAAAAGTTCCTTTAGTCCAAGCCTGTAGCTGGGCACAGACACTTCTAAAACCAGCCGAAACCTGCAGCACTTGGCATCCACAGTAACGGTCATTTTTGCCCAGAGACTTTTCTTCCTGTTGTTGGGCTTATTGATATAGATCAGACCTTGAGCGAAAAAACGATCTCCCAGGAGCAGCAGAACTGTCATTGTTCTCTAGGTTGTAAACAAAGCAGAAATGTTCCAGACTTCATTCTCTCATGTACTTAAGGATGAACGCAGGCTCAAAATCCTACAGTTCAGGTCATCACGTATATTCCGACATTTCATGTGTCATGCATGGAAGGTAAACTCCTATTTTAATTTCATTAATATTCAATTTCTCCATCTAGAAGGGGTCACTGTACAGGTAAATGCCAGCTTGGAGAGATGCCAGATTTCGCTGGTGACGCACTGTGGCTGTTAAGGCAATTTCTCCTGGGATGTTCGCCCACAACTGAATCCTCCCGACCTGGAACTCCCCTTCTTACTATGAAGTGAACTTCATCCTCTAATTTTGGATACAGAAAGAAAACTATTGGAAAACCTACAGACACATTTTTAAAAGCATCTAAAAATATATATTTTTGACATCTCCCTTATCAGAGCAAAAGGGAGGTAAAGACTCCTTTTCTTTACTCATGCTTTCACAAAAAGGAATGGCAATCACCTTTACGGAATGCCTACTCTGTGTGAAGCAGAAGAGATCTATATGAAATCTGAGGCAGAGAAGGGGGGGGCTCCCACATGTTCCTCCTCATGGTCTCTGGAGAACATTCACATGCACCTATATTCTCTCTTTGGATAATGAGCAGTAGACAGACATGGCTGTGGACATGGCTGGAATCCCTTGATGGCACAGCATCTAGAATCACAGCTTGGTCACGTGAGCACTTGGTAACAATGTCTGGCTTCAGCAGGTATTAGTATACCTGCAACCAGTTCTAGAACACAATGTACCAATAACGAAATTGCAAATGAGAAAAACCAGGACAGAGATTATTTACTTAACATGTAAAGTATATTATTTGATATACTCACAGCTTTCCCTGGATGCATCTATCATACTTGCAACTGATATTCTAAACCCAGAATGTTTGAGCTTGAGGAAAATCTTGTAATTTCCTAGTACAGCCCTCCTCACCCCATAGACAAGTAAACAGGTACAAATTAACATATACAAGATCACTCAGCTGGTTACTTGTCTGCTTGTGTCTTTAATGTTCATCTTCACTTGAAATTTAAGCACCATCTAGTAGGACTTATCATACAACAGCTGGCCTTGGACCAAAGGCAACACAGATTCGCAAAACTCACGGTACAGGTAATTAAGTATACGTTTCGTTTCTGGAAATAAAGTCAATTGAGTAATTTAAACAGCTGCAACTATTTGTGGAATCTATATGCGTCTAAAAGTTAATAATAGGTAAGAATAAATAAATAAAACCAAACTGATTCAAACACAGAAGCAACTTAAAAATAAACTTAAAATATGCCAGTTTAAAACATATATCTGTAATCTATCAGATAGTAATTGTTGTGTTCACTAACTCCATTTGAACGTTGAAAAAGTTTTTCTTGCCAAAATAGAGTACCTCGAATTAACCTGAATCACTTAAAGCACTTCTGCTCACACTAAAAATATAAAAATACACTTTACATGTGTTCTCTAACCAAAAAGATGTTATTTAATTGGTATATTTATTCTGGGAACATTCATTCATTCATTTATTCCTTCAGCCAACACTTTTAAGCTCCTATTATGTGCCTGGCTCTCTGCCAGCTGTTGGGACATAAAGCAAATTACAGCTCACAGCCTAAGGGAGGAGGAAAATATAAAGACATAGCTACAGAACAATATTCCAGATGCAACAACAGACGAGAGTGGGAAATGCCAGGCAGCAGACCAGGAGAGGTGGAGCGTGGTGCTTGACATAGGTCTGGAAGGATGCACAGCAGTTTAGAGCAGGAGAATGGAGATTTTTTCAGCTTTATTGAGTTCTAACTGACAAATAAAATTGTTATATATTTATAGTGTACAACACTATATTTGTATGAATACGTTATGAAAAAACTATCAACCACAGTTAGTTAAGACATCTAGCACCTCACATATTTACATATTTTATTATTCTTTTTTAATTTTTAGTGAGAACACTTAAGTTCTACTCTCAGCAAATTTCAGTGATGTGATACAGTGTTACCAATTACAGTCATCATGCTATACACTAGATTCTCAGAACTTACTCATCTTCTAACTGAAAGTTTGACCCTACTTCACCCATTTCCAAGTCCCTGGCAACTGTCATTATACTCTCTGCTTCTCTGAATTCAACTTCTTAAAATATTTCACGTATAAGTGATATCAGGCAGTGTCTGGAGGAAGCTATTGCAGTGGGGAAGACGGCTTGTGTAAAAGTGCAGCCACATCCCTGAACGTGCTGTGTCTGAGAACGGATGAGTTGTTGGTTCAGTGGCTGGAGTCAGAAATAGAGGGGACAAACCAGGGGAGGAGGTTCGTGTTGGGTCCCAAAGGGTCTCAGAGGCCCTCCAAAGAATGAGCGTTTGTCCATGTCAATGATTAGAAGCCAATGATGGTCAAGGGAACTCCTGGCACAGAGGGCAGGCCAGAGGGTGTCCACTGGCTGAGAGGAAAGAACTTGAAGACTTATCGTCACAGTGACTATTACTGAAGCTGAGACTGCAAATGAAGACCAAGGGAATGGAAATTTAGAGGAAGAAACCAATTCGAGAGTTTTTTTAAGAAGCAGGCGTAATAGGGATTTTTAGTGGTGAGACGCCAAAGGTGGCAATGGAGTCTCTGCCCTGGGCCTCTAGGTAGGTGATGTGTACTGCTATGTGGGATCATTTCCTTCCAGTCTTTTTTTTTTCCAGTCCATTATTTATTTTTTTTGAAACCACCTGATTGATTTGATTGTCCATAACGTTACAGGCGTTGCACAGGGAAGGGCTCTCTTCCGGAATGCCTACACTGGTATAATTACCAGGCCTGCAGGAGGGGTGCAAACTGTGAGAGGAGAACACAGGACCAGTCCTGCCCAGGCCTGGATCAGGGAGTGGCGGCTGGAGCAGAAAGGTTGACGTGGGTGTGGATGACATTGTGACAACAACATTCTGAGAGGACCTGGGGCCTAGAATGTCAGAATACAGGAAATGGGGGATCCAAAGACCGCTGCTGTCTTCAGTTTTCATGATTCATCAACAAAAGGCTGGTACTGTGGACACTGAGAATAAAGCCTGAATGAAGACAAGGTGAGCATATGGTGGGTTTAAGTCTGACTCACTGAACTCCAAGCGGTGAACAGAACAGAGTGAACACGTTTTGATGAGAAAACAGGCCAGAACTCTGGAGAGAGATGCAGGCACTAGGTTTTTATCAGAGCCTCGTCCTTACAAAAGTGGGAGCTGAAGCCCTGTCAGTCAATTTCAGGACATGAAAGAACAAAGAGGAAGTGCCGAGGACTGAATATTGGGGAACATCAGCAGATACGGAGCAAAAGAAGGATACATAAGCATTGATAAAACTAAGAAATCTGTCAGTGTTGAGAAGGACACCAAAATAATGCAGGAATATAGTCATTCATATATGTCTTGATGGGCTGGACCCGATATATTCCACATGGGAAAGAGAAAGCTTCTAATTTAAACTTCACAAGGGTCCCAATTTTTTAGGACTCATTTGTATGAAAAATTCGTTTCTGCTTGTTTCTACTTAATGTTGTTACAGACCAATGAAAATGCATAGTAACAGCCAGCTAGCTACAAGGGAATGGTCACAAATTAGCAAAAATCAAATGAACAAAAAAGCTTCAACATGGTGATCACTCATTAGGCTAAATGGTGAGAAAATGGAGACTTCACATTAAATATCTAAATTTTAATCTACTAAATTGAAAAACACATTGACTCCTCTTCCAGAAACTCGCAAAAAATGGCCCTCTTAGGCATCCTAGATTTAACTGAAACTCTCCGTGTAAATAATTTCTTTCTTCAACTGCTTGCATTCAGGAAAAAAAAAATCATTTGTCTTAGATTCTTTGCTGTTTTCCAGGAAATCTACCTGATTGAGTGGATTTAGAAATTACACGAAGTTCCTGCAGGTATCTTTGTTAGCAAACCTTCTACTGGAGGTTAAGTATTCAAACAAAAGGGAGAGAGGCGTAGGATGTTCAAAAGAGTACAGAGTCAGTGGTCAGTAGGGCTGGGTCTAACAGGCTGCCTCACCCTGGGCAAGTCACTGATCTTAAAGAGAATTCAATTTACTCGTGTATTCATTCAATCAAGGGATTGACTCTGAGAAGGGTTATAAATGGGCTTAATTTATATCTACATTTCAATTTAAATCTACATCTCTATTTCCCTATGTAGCTATCTATATATACACTCATGGATTTGCAGTGGTCATCTGGAAAACTGTATTAAGAGGGATTCTGAGGGCACATCTAGACACACTAGGAAAGCATGTCATGTTTGATTAATGATGTCTGCTCTGCGCCTGTCTAGGGAGTGGGATCTTGCATTTGGCTTTGCTTATTATATGAGCTCTAAGTTCCCTTTAAGATTTAAAGTTTTATAGTCCATGAATATATGTCCAACATCAAGTTGCTCTAGATAGTAAGTTCCAAAAGAGAGAAATCAGAAACGACAGAAATCCAAGATACAATGATTAAACCTCCACAGTTATGTCAATGAAGGGAACTGCATTTGGAATCCAAGAAACCATTACGACATCAGCTTCATATGTATCTTCTCAGAATCTCAGTTTTACCGTCTGGAGAAGAAGGTAGTATCTGTCCATCAACCTGGGTCCGGTCTGTACAAGAAACCTTCCTGGGCTATGAAATACAGAATACTCTTGTCATTTGACTGAGGCACCAATTCTACCTAACTGGGTGTGCTCCAGGTATGTGCATATTAATAAGACGCTCTCTGAAGGGCTGGGGGACATTTAGGTTTTAGATATAGTAATTCTGAACTGTCAGTATGACAGTTGTTATAGATCAGATTTTAGAAGCAGAGGCTGAGATGGGGATTCTCTTGAAAGTAATTCCTCCAGAAGGAGGGAAGTAAGAGAAAGGACATGGCAGAGGATTGGGCTAAGCGAGGGCTTAGCCTGATCCCATGGGAGCCCCACCTTGAGGCGTGACCCCATGTCAGCTGGTCAGTGGCAGAGATTTCCCTTTGCAGTAGGGAGGGGTAAGGCATAAAGGAGACAGATCCTGTCGGGTGGAGGGCACTTGTTAGGAGAAGAGGCTACTAACAGCTCACAGCTGCCCAACTCTCATTGTGTGGGGGGATGGGTCCACCTGGCAGTGATGGGGATGAGGGATGGGCACCAACAGCAGCTTTTAAAATATCGAAGCAGAGACCTCTAAAATGCAAAAGGACACAAAGGTCTGAGAGTCAGAGGAGAGATCTAGGCAGAAGAAATAAATATAGGAATCACCAGCAAGGAGATGGGAATGGATGAGACCATCCAGGGAGAGAAAACAATGGTAAGATAAGAATGAAGTCCAAGACCAAACCACTTCCCTATTGCTAAGGCTGGCAGACAGGTATGAAGAAACAGGGGAGTGGGTGGGTGAAGAATCCCGCAAGGATGGCATGGTCGGTTTTGTCCAATGCCACTCAGAGGTTGAGCAATGTTAAAACCAAAACGTGTCCACTAGAGCTATTGAAATTGGTGATCTTCGAAAGAGCACTTTCGGTGAAATGGTGAGGATGGAAGGTGGACCACAGTTAAGAGTGGTTTGTGAAGGAAACTTTCTTATGAACTAAATTAAAAAATAGGCGTGTTACGATGATAACTGTTGTTCTGCCTTAAATGTTTCATTTATTAGCATCACAATAATGTTTTGAAAAGACACAAAGTACAAAACAAAATCCACTGCCAAGCTCATGGACAAGCTCAATGGACATGGAAGGCCCAGGCTGAGTCAAGAGCAGCCAGTGGCAGACCGCCTGCTGCAGCTGTCCTGCTTCTGGACCTCCCCAGGCCATGCTACTCCGCAATGTGCTGCCCAACCCCTGGTGCAGGGTCTGGACCTCCCCCCACCTGTCATTGCCCTGTCAATCACTGCAGGTCTGGGTCCATGCCCATGCCGCACGTGCTGTTGGAACGCTGCTGTCATGAGACTCAAATGTTACTCAGGGTCATATTTTGACCCTGACCCAAGCCTCTCTCAGCTGTGCTTGTGGCAGACTCTGTTCAGCTCCCTAGCCTTCTGGTGACAGGCCACAATCTCTTGGCCCTTGCTCCTCAGGGCTCTCAGGTGGACTACAGTGTCCTACAAAAACTCTGAACCAATTAATAACTTACTCCCCTGCAGCCTGAGTTTCTTAGACCAACCTACCCACACAAGCTGGAGCTACCCTGCGCAGTTCCAGGAGGCATCGGCAAAGACAAAATGCAGCTTTGGAAGGCAGGGTTGTGCTGTGAAGCTTGTGCTTAATAAAATGGACTTGTGAAAGTTAAGATGATCTCTTTCATTAACTTTTCACTAACAACTGAAACTCCACTAGGAAAAAAGAAAAGAATAGATTCTGCTACTGTACAAAGATCACCAAACTCCCGCTGGCCCAGGTCCTGGGCAGGTGACTTGGGTGAGCCTGGACCGGGGAGTAGGAGAGCCCAGATTCTCTGGTTCAACGAAGGGGCGGCTGTAACTCACGCCCAGACAGAAGTTGCAATATAGAGCCAGTGCTGCAAATCCCTTGATTTCTCAATAAAGGCTCCCAATTGGATATTTATGTAAACTTTCCAGTTTCAGAATACTGTATGGATAGAATAAAATGTGTACATTCAGGTTCAGATCTGAAGGTTACCGGTATTCAGACCCCATGATGACAGGAAGAAGAGGCAGTGGGGGAGGCTAGAAGCTCGGTGTCTTCACTAAGCATGTGGGGAAACTAAGGCCCAAGAGGGGTGGGGCCCAGGGAGCGGTGGACTCTGGGTGTGGACCCAAGTCACCCCCTGCAGAGCCCAGGTTCTTCCCACTGTCCTCCCCACCCAGTGACCCTCAAAATAATGCTAATGGGAATCATTACTCTGTTTCTAAGACCCTGGGTTATTTTTTCTGCTGAATGACTGCATGCTTGCAAGAAAAAAATACGCAAGGTGGAAATCAAAGAAATTTAAAATCCTTATTTTGGCAAATTATGTAAACAGGTTCACATTAAAAATGTTGGTTTATTATTTTTTTGAGCTTTCTTTGGCACAGAGACAAAACCCAAATAAATTATAGCAAAGGAGCATTCTAAGACAATATTTTGATCTTGGGAATTCTGGAAATGTTTATAAATTACTCATAATTTTTTTCATATGGGTAAAATGCCCCAAATATATTTAATTAGATCAGAATCTTAAATCATCACATGGTTTCACAGACTCAAAAAACAGCTCCTTAAAGGTATCCTCCCAAGCGTCAGCGTCTACAGAATGCCCAGAGATATCTGTTTTCCCTCTTTATGAAAATGAAGCTATGGCTATGAATAAATGTACTGCTTGTATTACATCAATAGATTTTAGTGCTTCTGGCATTGGGGCCAAATACAGTATGAGCTGTGCTTAGAATATGAACCAGACAAGGATGAGGAAAGAGATGAGAATCCAAGCATCTTTTATGTTTTAAATAAGCTGTTCACTGGCTCTCAAATTTGCCCACCTGCCTAAAACGACCATGTGGAACCCCCAGAGGTATAAAGAACTGTCACAGATGCCGAGTCCAGTTTGTTGCCCAGCAACCACACGTGGTCGAGGCAGGCAGCCATCACTTTTCCATTTTACAGATGAAAAACCGAGGCATGGAGAGGGGAAGCAGCTTGCTTGGTCCCACAGAGCTAATGAGCGGTGGACCCTCGACTTGAGTCCAGGCTCCCCACCCTGAAGCCCCAGTTTCCCTTCCCACAGCAGGCCACCACCCATGGTTGGTGACATGCCACGCAAGACAATGAAAACGCTTTCTCTTTCTAGTAAGATGCTTCTGGGCAAGGGCCCATGTTCTCATCTCAGAGGATGATCTCACACAAGTCAGAATGAGAATCCTCCAGTCCTGTACACACAGAGCATGGCCGCCTAAGACATGGGTGTTCCGTTTTATAAACCACACCCACGGCCTCTCCCCTTCCACGGGAATAACAGTGGCAGAAACCGGAAGGCAGAGACTAGTTTGCATGTTTGGTTCTCCACGTGCACCTCAGAAGGAAGATACCGTCCAGGCTTTTACTTCTCCAGGGTCTATGCAGAGGGTAATGAAAGGAAGCGCTCCTGTGTGCTTCTTCCTGTTCACCCTGCATCCTGCCTGCCCCACCCACACCTCCTCCCCCAAGGACACACAATGGAGAAAACACAGAGTCCCCAGAGAGAAGCCGTACAGGCTGGAAATCAGAGAAAGGGAGATACAGCAAATAGCAACGGTGCTGGCAGGGAAGGCAAGAAGGGGGTGTACTAGTCTCTCTGTCGGATGCGAAGACAAGACACACCTTGAGAAGAAGCTGTGGGGCAGGGAAGGAAAGGAAGTGGGATACCGGCAATTTTGGAGACGAAGTCATGATACCTGGAGATACTCCCATGGACTGTAGCGATCCAGGGGTTCCATGGATGTTGGGTTTTATTTTGCTTTTAATACACTTAACTATTTATAAATTTGTAATGAAAAACAATATTGCATTCAAACACAGCGTGTAGTCTATTTTAATAGTCTGAAGCCACCAGTGGGTTAACTTGAACTGTCAAGGGTCATTTGCCACCGTGTGCTGGGCAGACTCAGTAAGAAATCTGCTCCTGCTGTGTATTCTAGACAGAACTATATGGCTGACGGTATACGGAATATTAGAACTACACTATACAGCTTATCTCACAGTGCATAACTGCAGCTGCAGGAGAAGCTGTAAAATGCTTCCATTTATAACCACTGATTTGTGTGCACCCAGGTCTCCATGATTCTATGAAATACATTATGAGATTATATATGAAAATGCATCCAAAATAAACTAGATATTAACATTTTTGTGTGACTGCACCTATGAGTCCTGAATTCAAAAAGTTATGCTCATTAATAGGGCTTCATTTCATTGTTTAACTAATGGGGTTTATGAGTAAATGTTATACTCTTGAATGTATACAGTAAATTTATGAAAATAAAATGCTACTTTTATATCTCCGCGTATTGTGAATTGGCCTGAGGTTTCCTTTATAAGCTGCTTCCTTTACTCAGATTGAAAGTCACTGCATGAGGCTACCTGGAAGCTGTTGCTTTTGAGCCTTTCCATTTTGTATATTTATTTACTTGTTTTTGTCTAAAATAGCTTCTAAAGTTGGAGTGGAGATTGTCTATCTTTTACATGCCCTAGGATTTCTATTTTCCTGCTTCTAATTCTAGCTGTAAAGTTCGGCTCATTAAACAAAAGAAAAGAGAAAGAATTCAGGACAGGAAGTGCATCTGTCTCCAGCTGTCATAGTGCTTTGCCTCCCTGGGCATCATCACAGCCAGAAGGTGTCTGGGGCCACACTGGGGGCTCGGGCAAACACGGTGGGAAGTAACACTGTCCCTGCCAGAAGAGGGACAAGCTCAAAGCCCAGCTATGACCTTGTACTAAGTTAAGGTTAGGCATGTGTTAATTTTCTTCCATATACTGGCAGCCTAAGACACTGAACCCAGAAAGAAAACTCAAAACATGACTGAGGGTGAGCCTGCTCACTGCAGAGGAGAGATAGGAAGAGGGGACCGAAAATATCCATTCTTCTCTTCTTCCTCAATGATGAAACCTTGACTGACTTGTAGCTGGGCCTCTGCTTCTGAGAATAAAGACCATTCTTCCCAGCTCCCTGTGCAGCTAGGTGTGACCATGTGACTAAATTCTGGTCACCAAGATAAAAGTGGAAGGGACGTGCGGGGCATAGGGTGCTCAGAGGGCACTCCCTCAGCTAGGAAGGCCACCTTTTTGCCTTTCTACTTTTCCTCCCCTTTCTCACTGTATTCATGATGGCATGAGCTCTAGCTGCCATTTTGATCTGTGATTCGACCTTGGGAACCTGTGTGGAGCAGAAACGTAGCAGCTTTGGTCCTCAGTGATGTGAGGGAGTCACTACCCCAGTCCTGAACCCACCCCTGAATTTCTTTCATATGAAAGAGAAATAGACTTTCATCCTGTTTAATCTCTGTCTTACTCACTGTTATTTTGAGATTTTCTCTTATATGCAGATCAACTTAACTCTGAGAAAGAAGGGCAGGGCCAAGTGTCAAGTAGAGTGAGACCAAGGTAAAGATGGAAAAGGAAGGCTGGGTGATGAGGTAGAGAGCAGCCGGACTCAGAGCAAGATGAAATGGAAAAGCAGTCCATCCTAGGACCACACCTGAGATCCCCTCTAAGGTGGTGGCGGGTGGAGAATGTCAACTGACAGGGAGCCCATCGAATGCACAGTGTTATATGTAGAAACACACTCAACCCAGCACAGAGTGGGGGTGGGTATGAGGATGGTCAATGAATGACCCTGCTGTGGGGCAGCTGACGCCTCCTCGCTCACTGACTTGCTAGAGGCTGCTTCTGTTCTTCTCTTGGGCCCAAAGGAAGACCTGGATCTGTCTATCAGGAGCCCTCATTTCACAGGCTTGTAGGGTTTGTAACTGATCCCTGCTACTCGTCACCTCTGTGGCTCCCTCAGAGTGGGTGGCCAGGGTTCCCCTGCCCTTTCTCCTCCCTTCCAGGCACTGGGTGGCAGAGGCAGCTCTGCTGTCACCTTGGCTACCACACTCAGAAGTCAGCTTTCCACGAGTTCCTGGTGGCCTGAATTCCTCAAGTCTTGGAAGTGCTCTTTCTCTTTGGCCCTGATTGTCCAGCAGAATTCCCAGAAATCTCCTAGCTATGCGCTTCAAAATGGCCAGCACTGCCCCATTCCCTCTGGCCTTTCCCTGCCTGGATATAGAGCTCCCCTCTTTGGCTGGCCACCTTCTTCAGACTCTCATTTACCGTCCTTCCTTCATACAGACATCATTCCTTTCCCTAGACTCATCTTCCCTTGGAGGAGAAAGGAAACTCATCTTTAGATTTAGCACAGGCATCAGAGTCATAAAGACCTGGCTGAGAATCCCAGCCTGGAGAGTAGTTTAGCTCTCTGACCTTGGTTTCCGCATCTGTAACGTGAGGCCAACAATGCTCACCTCATAGAGTTGCTGAAGGAACAAAAATGGAAGGTGCATTCATAGTACCTGTATATCATGGGCATACGATAAAATCACTGCTTTTATCATTGCAATGGTAATAGTAGCTTCGGTAAAACTGCTTAGCGGAACAATTGAGAAATGCAGTCTCTTCCTAGGTCATGGCGTCTCCAGTGACAAAGAGGGGTTTATGACCCTAGTAGATAGCCCTGTCATATAGAAGACTCGTGTCTTCTTGAAGCCCCTTCTCAGATCGCTCCTCTGTGAGGCTGCCCAGGAAGTCCTAAGCCTCCACACTGGAAAACAGCTGTCTTCCTTCCTTCCACTGTGGCGACCCTGCCCAGGACAGACTCAGGAGTGGCAGGGTCTGGCCAGCTCCACATCCAGGCCACAAAGCTCTGGGCTCCCTGTGTGCCTGTCCCAGCTCCTGGCCCCGCCGGCAGCCTCACTCCAGCAGAGAACCTCTGTGTTGCCATTTCCTTCCCCTCCACCCCTCCACTTGCCTTGGCTGTCCAGACAGTGAGTCCTGCCACCAAACCCCAGCCCTGGGGCAAGGACAGGCAGGAGGAGCTTGAAGCCAGGAGACCGAAAACACTCAGGGAAGAAACTGACTCGGCGGGGCCTCCACCAGAAACAGCATCCCATGCCTGCATCGCTAAGGCAGCCTGGTTCTGTCTGAACACACGAAAATGAGAAGAGGCAAAACCTAACTGCAGAGCACCTGAGATTCTCCACGCTTCTCATTCCTTTAGCAATACTGCTCCGGGGGGTTGATTGGAACGCGTGCGTTTCCTGGCTTTGGAACGGTCAGGCTTCCTGAGGTGGAGTGTCCACGTGTCGGGCGTCTCGCAGGGTCCTGCTGTAATTACCAATATCTCTGAAGAGCTCTCTCCCTCAGCTCTGCCTTCCGCGCACGCTCCTGCGTGTCGGAGCCGCCTCTTGATTCTGGAATCACAGTGACAGTGCAGTGCCCTCTCCCCTTCGTACCACACTCCCCTGTTCCCTGCAGAGCAAACTGGGGCCAAAGTGGAGACGGACAAGCTGGCGGAGCCAGAGGACGTGGTCTGAAACTTAATAGAGAGAAGCCCATTTGAGAAAGAAAAACAGCATTAGTTGAATAGCCTTCATGGGCTTTGGTTGTATATTTTTATTTTAACAATATGTAAAAATGTGTGCCCTGAAGCCTACACCTAAATTTATCCATTGCTTTAACATACTTACTGAGTAAATAAATCCACAGTTTGTTAAAACCTCTATCTTTTGCTTGTATAAATGAATCCTACATAATTTATGTGGCCCTTTATTAAAGAAACATATATGGAAATGCTATCTTGTGCTGTATAATGTCCTAAAAGCAGAGGGCAGTGATTCAGAGACAAAAAAGGATGAAGTCACAAAGGCAAGTAATAAGGAGCTCGAGGGTCTTCCCAGGGAGATCTGGGAAGTTTAAAACAGAGAACCTGTGTGATGCTTAGCCTTAGATGCCAGCTTGGCTAGGCCGCGGTACCCAGATATTAGGTTGAACATGTCTGGATGTTGCTGTCATGGTATTCTTTAGATAAGAATAGCTTTTAAACCAATAGACGACTCTGGGTAAAGCAGATTACCTTCCATAATGTGGGTGGGCCTCATCCAATCAGTTGGAGTTTTAAGAAAAAGACTGAGCTCACGCAAAGGAGAGGGAATTCTGCCAGCAGACTGCCTTTGCCCATGAACTGCAACTCTTCCCTGGGCCTCCGGCCTGCTGGCCTACCTGACAGACTGTCAATTTACCAAGACTTCCAGAATTACATGAGCCTATGCCTTAAAATCTCTCTCTCTCTCTCTCTCTCTCTCTCTCTCTCTCTCTCTCTCTCTCTCTCTCCCTCTCTTCCTCTCTCCTTCTCTCTCTGTCTCTCTCTCTGTCTCTCTCTGTCTCTCTCTCCCCAGATGCAGGCAGACACACACACACACACACACACACACACACACACACCCCTATTGGTTCTGTTTCTCTGACTACTTCCACCTGCTATGGGCCAAGACTCATGTCAGACACGCTACCCACATTGCCAGCATGCGCAGAAGGAGAAACTGAAGCTCACACAGGCTGAGTTATCTGTGTCATCACGGTGTCTATGAGGGATGGAGGGAGGTTTGACGCAGGGTGTGTGTGCTGAAGGGGAGAGGACATCTGAGCTCACACTGGAAGCATTCATGTGTGTTAGCTTTTCTATTCCCTTTCCTCCCAAAACTTCCTCGTTGCATTTACTATTTCAAAAGTGACTGTGAATGTTTTTAAAAATATATTTAAACAAATGCAAAATCAGAGGACAGCCTGCTCAGATGCTCTCACAGGAGACCGATGACAGGTCATGGCCTCGGTGCAATTGTCTCAAAACAAACTGTCCCCCGACAACTGACCGGGTCTATTTTAAAACTGCTTTCTCCGTGGCTGGATGTGTTAGCCTGAAACAGGATTCTAACAAAAATACAGGCTGCCTCTGTCTCCAAGTGACTCGAAAGGCTAAACCAATGTGAGTTACTTCTCCAAAGCTAAGAGCTTTCCCCAAGCTTTTGCTGAGGCCATCACACACGCACACAGATAAGAAACTGGTCCTCACAGCAACACGCCCCTGTTATTAATTTGGCTACTTAAGAGAAACACAACCCCAGCAATTTTTCATTTAACCCAGCACGACCCTCCTGTCTTGAATAGTGCCCAAAGCGAGTGCGAACGCCAGGCGGTGACTACTACAAACACAAAATGTTCTGTGACTGCCTTGGTCTTTATCATCACAGGGCAGCACGATTAATACTGAACACGAACACTGCCAGGAAGGGTGGGTGCTCAATCACAGGCTCCTGAAGTGAGAACATGACACCATTTCGAAGACACCTTACATTTGACATGGTTTAAAGTTTGATCAGTCCCTACAAAACCGAATCTCCCCTAAGCCTCCTGGGCTCCATTCATCCACCTGCTAAAGCCGGACACGGGATATTTTCTTGGTCTTGTTTCTCCTTACATACCACAGTCAACCCAGGTTCTATAAGTTTTAGCTTCTAAATATGAAATATCTTGGATCCATTTACTTGTCTCCATCTTTGCTTTGCCCTGCTAGACTGACACCAACTTCACCTCCCAGAACCCGGGCAACAGCCTCTTGCAAAACTAGGGACACATCTCCCTCCATCTCAATCTCTTCTCTAAACTACAGCAAGAAAGACCTTTAAAGTATGAAAATGTGACTGGGTCACCTACCTGCTCAACATGCTTTCACAGACTCCAGACTTTCTCAGGATGTGACAAGAGCCCACATGGCCTGTTTGTCTCCAACCTCACCCCCTCTCCTCATGATGTGCTAACCACACAGCCTGTTCGATTTCTTGCTGTTCTTTGAAAATGCCATGTTCTGCCTTCTTTGAGGCTTTCCCACGTGATCTCTCTTCTTGAAAGCGTAACCTAAGTCCGTTCTCTCTCCTCTATTTCTCTAGGAAAGGCCTTCCCTCATCCTTCAGAGTAAATTAAGTACCCCCATCTCGTGATTCTCTCATGGCACCTTAGTTTTCCCTTTTGTAGACTTTTCACAATTTCTAATTATATATGGGTGTATGTGCATTATATTTATATTTTAGTATATTTTGTTTAATGTCTTGTTTCGCCACTCTAGACTCAGTTACAAAGGAGATTTGGAAAGTAGTACATGATGTTATATAGACCATGTTGCAAAATATAGACAAGATATTCAAAAGATGAGGATGATATGTGTCCAAGACAATTGGCACCTCTCTGTTGAAAGGTGGGCCTTAACAGTGAGGAGCAATGCTGCCAATGTCCCCATCGCTAAGTATGTCACTTAGATGCCCATGAAGTCAAATCACGTTGCTTCAAATCATCGCCTATGAAATCTATTTTCCATGTGTTAATACTCTCATCTGTATCATTTTGAAAACATGATTATTTTCATGTTTTGTTTTGTTTTGTTTGTGGCTTATTAATTCTGTGCATCTGCTTTTACCTTGGAGCAATTCACAAAGACAGCTTAATGGCCAATAGAGCCAGAGAACTGATTAATTATCGAAATAATACCCGACTGTAAAACTAGGCCCAAGACACAGACATGTTATGCTTTTGACAAATATTGACTTAGTACTGACTTTCTCCCAGTACTGCGTCAGGTACTGTGGGTCACAGAGGTGGATTAATAAGACAGGAGCCTACAGTGTACAGGAGCAGATGACCATAAACCACACATAATATGTGGGGATTAAGAAGAAGCAGGATGTGGATGACCTGGGGTGGGCTCAACATGGGTGGGCTGGATTCAACGGTCCACAGAACACTAACCCCATAGCACAGCTAGTTTCATTTTCATCCTGGCTCAGCATCCTGGTGGAGGGTGGAAACCCATCCGGGCATCACAGATTCCTTTCTAACAAGGCTTCTGTTTTGTGGATCTAAGTTCTGTCAAATGCAGCCCTTCTAATGTTTCTCCGGCTCCTCTGTAGTATAAGTAAGTCACTTGGGGAAAGATAAAAAAACAATACTATAAGAGTTGTTTGGAAGAGAGGACATCATAATGTCTTTTTACAGCAGAAAGCTTAGGAACTCAGAGTCAAACACGCCTGCAAGAAAATCTACTGGATGTACACGTGTTCATGGACACCTAAGGGTTTCAAGAACAGAGCTCCTAGAGTGTGATAAACTCTCTGAAATTATCTGGAAACTTCCACATAATAAAAAGATTGTCTAAAGAGACGGCAGATGGGCACAGCAGGAAGTTCATAAACTTCGCAGTCGGACTTGGGCTGAATCAACTATGTAGCACTTACCTGGACCTGAACAAATTATTCAGTGTATAAACCTCTCAAAGCCTTAGTTTTGAGGTCAGGAAAACTGTATGAATCATGCCATGTGGCCAAAGGTCAGAGTGTGAGCCTTTCAGAAACAGAAGCGAGAATACAATAATCCCGATACTAAATAAATGTGGATCTGACTTAGTTCATGAATCACCTTTGTTCCTATCTAGAGTTCCAAAAGACCTGAGAAGAAAGAACTACAGAGCTCTTTATATCTTCTATAGTTTATATAGATCTAGCCAAAAAAGCATAGCATCTCCAAAAATTGTTAGGCTCGGGGCATTAAAGGGAGCTGGTCCATTGTCTTCTCTTCACCCATCATGCTTCCTCCAGAGTTGCCATTGTAGGTGTGTCTTCTCCAGCCTGTTAAAGCTCCAATACCTGAAGCAGGCCAATTTCCAATTCTGGTCTCCAGCACTAAAGCTGTTCTGAACCAATGAAATTCTGTGTCAAAAGACTCGACCCAGGTACAAGCAGGTCTTCAGCACCCCCATCATTTCTGGGGACCACAAAGAAGGTCTCATTCACAAGTCTGTTTTCTTTCTCTGGCCCAACTCTCTCTAAATTCCTTGAAGATGTCTCACCGTTGAAGAGTGATTACCAATTTCTACACAGAGCCACTCAGAAGTGTGGTACAGGTTGCTGGCTTGCTTTACATCCCGATGGGTTGTCCTACACCATTACCTTCATCATTGTTTCCTTCTCATCTCCCTTGCCTTGTTTCTTTTCATCGTTCTCTTCCTGATATTACTCTGCCTGAACATTCTTCTGCTTCAAATACCATTTACCTTCTGAAGTGACGATAAATCATTTAAGATTCGTATAAGGGAAGCGCTGACATAGATTGATTAGAAAACTGAGGCTTCATTTTTCCAGAGAGTACTTGGTAGAATTTAGCTTCATAGTGCTATTAGAATAAATTATCTGTCTATATAGATATGGGTATAGATATCTATAGAACATAGATATACAGGCATTTCTTCTAATAGTAATGGCTATTGATTGGCTTTAATATATGGCTTGGATTGGTTTTAATTTCCCTCTTATTATCTTGGCACCTCAAGCTACTCACCTGGTCTCAGCTCTGCCTGTCACCAAGCACATTCTTACGTCCCCAAGGCAGAAGGCTGAGGCTTCTGTTGTGTTTATGTACAGGTCTTTATTGTGGCAGGGTGATACTGAAGTCCAGTTTCAAAGTAATTTCCTCAAAATGAAATTTGAAACAGTGCAGAGGGGTCTGCTCCACACCACAAGTCAACCACCCACATGTCCATATGCCAAGTTCTCAACTAGTCCTTTAGTCACATTGACCAAATGCCTTTTACATGCTTGGCCTCACACCGGAAGAAGAAGGCACCGCTTGTGCCACTGAGGAGGGACCGACATGCAAGCCACCAAATAAATTTTCCTAGAGAATGTGATACTGAGACTCCACAATGTGTCATGTGAGCTCTGAGGACTGGCCTCGCCTTCCACAGGCTCAGGGCTTCCGAAGCCAAAAGCCCAGGGTCCTCCCTAGCTCTTCTCTTTCTCTCATCCACAGTGTTCGATCGGTCACCACGACATATTAGATCAGGAAATACCTCTTGAATCTGCTCATTTCTTTACACTGCCACTGCCATCACGCTGGTCTGAGCCACCATCATGTCTTATGGCCATTAGCTCTTCTCTCGTCTGTCCAGTCACAGGAAAGCTGGGATGATCTTTCAGAAGTGCTAATATGATCGATCACTCCCAGGCTTAAAACCTGGTGATGCATGATGGCCTTCTCACACTCCTCTCATCTCGGCACCTGGTCCGGTGCCCGACACACAAAAGCACTCTGCAGTGTTTGCTGAGTGTATGACTGAGGGAATTCAGTTGTAGGAATATGACTATTTCCCAATTCTGAAAGCAAAAGACTGAACAGTTCCCACCACTTCTTTATGAGACAAACCCCCACAGGCCCAGTAAGATAATCCCCACTCTGCGTGGATGACATCATTCAATGGCAGCTGTACTTTCCAGCAGGGGAAACTTCAAGTGCCTGAGAAGAAAAATCTCTCCATGTGGGATTATGCCATGTTGTCTCATTTCATGGAACCATCTCCAAAAGTTTCCATATCCTTTGCCATTTAAGAAACTGTCTGATGGCCTCTGTCCATTGAAGACATCGCTGTCTCACTGTGCGTCTGCAGGCAGTCGCTTTCAAACATTTTGCTAAATGTTTATATCGTCTTTTTACTATTTACTTAATATTTTTCTTTTAATCATCTCACCTGAAAAATATTAAATATCTTCATTTTGACTAATTCTAGGCATTTACATCCATGCAATATCAGGTTCAATATGTTTGTTAGCTTTTTTCCTAATACATTAAAATAAAAACACAACTATTAATATAAAAACTGGTTAGCCTTGTACCACCCACATTCATCTGGTCTACCGGCAGTGGTCCACACACCTGGGCAACTCTACTAAAGAAATTTATGAAAATTACAACTGAAATGCAGAAGCTCCTAATGTTTTCCAGTTATTCACGTCCAGAGTAGGAGAATGGAGAAGGTAACATGCCATCCTTCTCATCTAGTAGAATCGTTAGGAAAAAGGAACAGGCATGTACAATCTCCATCTGTGAGACCTGGCAGGAGACTAGTCCTCACAGCTGTGGGCTGCCCGGGCTGTCTATGAGGATGACCAGCTACAGGGGAGGAACTTTACACTAATCCCATCAGTTTTATTGGTTTATAGTCTGGCCTTTATCTCACAAAATTAAGACTTATACACACATCCCCCCTCCCAAAAAAATTAGGGAAGTAAAAGAAAGAACCTTACAGATCATCAATTTCAAATCTTTCAATTACCTCCTGGGTGTGATTCTGTGTAAAAATATAGTATTTTCCCATGACAATATAGTATGTTTCCCAGAAGACCAGCTTCATACATGACTAAAGAGACTTCTGGCGGTCTGGATGGTTTTTTTGCTTGATATTCTGGCTTTAGAATTTAAGACACAAGTCGGCCGTGCCGTGGGAAGGAAGGAGGCTTTCCTGGGAGGAGCAGATGCTGTTTGCAGCACAGCCTCTACGTCCTTCCTAGCTGTGCTGCTAAAGTGAAATGTCAATGGCAATTTACTTGGAATTATTCAGAACTGTCAGAATTTCTAGGTGACAAGATGGCAGACTGCAGTAAACAGGAGGTATGCATTTATTTATAGTCATTTATAAGTTTACATTTGTAAGTTGTCTTTGGGACTTCCCTTTGTTTGAAATGTTTACACCTTAAGTTATTTAAGTTTATACTTTAAGGTATAAACCCTTTAAAAAGTGTTTAAGTTATAAACGTTTATAGCTACACTTGAAGGTACCCTTTAAGTAATTAAGTTATGCCCATTTTAGCAGGCAAATTAAAAGCAGGCACACACGATTTAAAATGATGTCCTTATTTGACTGAAATCATGGTAAAGAAAGTGACTGGAAGATTGACAGTTTCTGAAGGTTCAAGGGGGTTAGCCCAGAGTACAGGTCTTATAACCCAAAGGGTGCAGGCCTCCTTGACCCATCCTCTCAGGCTCTGAACGCTGGATTACTGCATCTGCTCACACACTGTTGATTGCTTTCCACATGGAATGCCCAGTCATCTGCTCTACGAGGGAAGACGGCGGATTCGGGGATAGAAAAATGAGGCAGTTTGCTTTTGATTGCTTTTTTTCTCACTGAATTAAGAAAACATTTAATTTTGAAATAACTTTGGAACAATAAACACCAGAATGTTAATAGTGTTTATTTTTTGGATAGAGAGGAGTCCTCACTCTCTTTAAAATAGAAGTTGCTCTTCTTTGAAGAGAGGCAAAGATGAGACTATTGTAACCTAAGCCTTAATTTTTCTATAAAAAACGTAGTAGAAGAGGGAAAAATTGAATAGTGGCTTTTAGAGCCTGTTTACCTCTAGTTGGAATTTCTATTACTGTTATTAATAAGGTTAATTGTTATTAATAAGGAACTATGCTTGAGAGGATGGAGCTCCTCTGTTAGTAAATTATGCAATTTTAATCTTAGGCCAAAATAAATAAATAAAATTAATCATCAGACAAAAAGAAAAGAGAAAAGATTTAATTAACTGATGAGGAGGAGGTAGCAGGGGTGAGGAGGGTCGAGAAGAGAGGACAAGGAGTGAATAATCGACATCTTGGAGAGTGGAAATTGACTAGGGAAATAATTTAGGATTACCAGTCAGGGCCCACTGGTTCTTATGGTCATAAATTTAAGTTGAAGCAGTCAACATGGTGGTATTCCCTCCATCTGCGCTCTGCTGCTCAAAGTGCAAGGGAAGGTTCAGAGGGTGACTGGAGATTAAGTAGAGTTTGGGTTTGCCAGGCATACATGGCTCAAGGAGCAGAGACAAAAGGATTGAGGTGAATGCAAGGGAACAAATATACTGATGGAATCCAAGCTACGTAAGGATGAAATCAAGACAAAAGATTGTCTTGACAATGAAAAAGTACAAGTCATTTGATCCCAGGGATGAAGAATTACTGGAGTGGGGCCACCAGGAGACAGGACCTGGTGGTTAGAGACTGGGATGCTTGAGGTCACGAATTTGGAGGCTGGGCAGTGCTGAGGATGACAAGGACTACAGAAGGTACATGGATGAGAAGATTAATAAAAGGCAAAGAACTGAGTGGCTAGGATGCTGGATGGGTCACCACAGGGATGCTGAAGTCCAAAAGAGGAGCAGAAGGGTCACAGGAATACTGGGAGAGACTGAGGCAGTGGTCCATGAATTAAAATGTTCTGTGAATGAGCGGGGCTGGCTACAAGTCGGACAGATGGCCAGAATAAGAATGGGTAGCAGGTAGTACATTCAGGTGACAAGGGCTCCAAAGAACCTGAGGTTCTGGTCTGGAGTATAACCAGTGAACAGTGGGGAAAGGAAGAAACAGTGACCATTTGAAAACGCTTTGGGATAGTACTGTCTTTTGGGGAGAGGCATGCTTCAGAGCAAAAGAGCAATGGCAACTCTCAGAGAAGAGGCCGAAGATGAGGGGACCTTTGCTGATAATGACTATGAGTTCCAGAGGGCAGAGCAGAGGGTTTTGGGGGCTGAGGTTATGGAGGTGGAGTCAGAGAAGAAGTTGAACTGCACTGCATTGGGAAAGAGTGCAAAGATGGAGGCGGCCTGGCCTTGTGGGCATGAGAGGCTTGGTGGGATGGCTCTTGGAGGCTTCTGAGGACACAGTGGATAAGGGGTTCTGATTACATCCTCCCACTTGAGACGGGTCTCTTGGGTTAATCATGATGGCAATACTGGGTGGTGAGCAGAGTGAAGGCCGCAGTGGCCTGGTCTGTCGTGGAGAATAGAAAGTTTTTTTCGACCTTTCTGAGCCTTTAGAGAGAGTTGTGCTTCTTCACTGCAGCAAGTGACCCTCCCATTAGGTGATAAACTCGTTTTGGAAAGTTAATTAATTCAACACATATTTATTGAGTCCCTATCATGTGCTATGCACTGTTCTAGGCACATGAACTATGTCAGTGAACAAAAGAGACAAAGATTCCTGCTCTTAGGGCACTTAACATTCATTATACTACACAATGAATCACAAAATCATATAGTATAATAGGAAGCACGTGTTACGGAAAAAAAGGAAAATTTGAGCAGTGTAAGGGCAGATCTGGAGGGCTGAGACTCGTTCACCACGGGACAGTGAACAAGTCACTTCACCTTCTGAATTCTGAGTTTCTTCTATGGAATGAGAAGTTGGAGCAGAAATCCCTTTAAGCTTCCCCCAGGTTCTAAACTGAAGCCTCAAGGGAATAGGGCCACATGTTCTAAGGACAACTGGTTGCAGGAATTTGTCTTTCGAGGTCACTAGAAGCTTGTTGATACTAAAGCTTAGACAGATCAATCTTCACACAGTTTGCTACGTGGCTGCAAGGGTTATATTTTATAACCTGTTATCTTCAATTAACATTTACTCAGAGTCCACTAGAGGGCAGCCCGGCACTGAGAAATTAGAAAGTTTACACTCGGCAATCGGACTGTGTGTCATCTATTGGGCTATGATGACTAGAATGATCAGAATGAATAACAAGACACTCTGAAATCTTTCAGTAAGGTTTCAGTTGTTGAACATTTCCTTAGCCATGGGTTGTGGCCTAACATCATAACAGTTAACACTAGCTCTAGAATGCCTACCTTTTAAATCTATCTTCCCTTTACAGATAAGAAAGCAGAGGCCCAAAGAGCAGATCCAAAGAACAGGGATTCTTGTACACATGATTTATCATGAGAGTGCTCTCAAAATAAGGGAAGAAAACCAAACAGAATAGGAAAGGGGATAGAGGGAGGCAGGGATGTGATCTCAGCTGGAGTCTGCTACAGTCTGATCCATGGGGAGCTCTGGAGCATAGATTACACTGCAGAGAAAGTTCTTTTTTGAGAAAAGAGGATAGATAGCCTTTTATACCCCTGAATTCGTCCTGCCTGTGGGAAGCCACTCCACCCCTGATCCAAAGGAAATGTAATCTCTAGGGTGAAAAATTCTCCTAAGATGGGAGCAACTGTGAGCCATTAGCAGCCAAAACTCAGAGCCACTGGGGTATGGGTGCCCGGCACTGGTAAAGGGCACCTGGGCAGGGCACGACAGCTCCCATCACCAAGCATCTTGCCCAAGGACATTGCTTGTAGATATCAGAGGAAGGATTTAACCCGGGTCTGTTTGCGTATCACACCCTAGGTTCTCAAGTAAATTAAGAGAGCGAGAGCGAGAGCGAGAGAGCGAGAGAGCGAGAGAGAGAGAGAGAGAGAGACACTTGTTTGTAGTTATTACCGATGTTCTTATATATAAATGTATAAATATAATAAAACAATAAACTAGGGGGGAAATAGAATAAGGAAAAGACCTAAAAGGATCAGGAACCAAATACAACCAGAAAGAGGCTGGCTTTTTGGGACATCTCCTCTAACTGTATGGCCAGTTTTGGGCTAGCCTCAACACATGGATGCACCCCCAAAACACAAATCCAATTCTGACCAAATAGTAGAGAGTAATGCCAATTTTATGAAGAGTTTTGTGCAGAAATGGATGTGTAAGTTTTGTCACACATCATGCTGAGAAGCTTTCTCTTAAAAACTCCCCTTCAAACATCTCCATTCTGGCCTGAAACATCTTTTCTCTGGTTTGTCTGGGCTGGCCCTGGACTGCTTGGAACCACCCACTATTTTATACACACATCCTTGGGATGGGGACACATGGGCCAGGGGATGGTTAGCTCATCTGCTGCTCAAATACACTAACCAGAAGAGAAAATGTAATGTTTTCATTGGGCATCAAAATTTTCTCTAAGTTTCCTGGAAACCATAGCAAGAAAAGGGAAATAGGGTAAATTAGAGAACTCGCAGTTTCACAAAGAAGGAACTCACAACAATTCTTCACAGCAGGTAACATTTCCTGGAACCTAATTCTAAATTAAATTTATCCTGTGGTGTTTACACCAGGGAATCAAGTGACATAAAGGTTCATGTTTTCAAATATTTTGCAGAGAATGCATCCCCATTCATGTCTGTCTGAGAGTTCTATTTCTTGCTTTCCCAGCCCTTATCACCAGCTGTAATTAATGACTTCATGTATCTATTCATTTGTAAACTTGTAAATTGTCTGCTCCACTAGAACTCTACGTGGGCCGAGCCCTGTGTGGGTGACTCACCGCTGAGGCCCAGCCCTGCCTCCGGGCCCAGGCTGTCAGCTGTTTGTTGAATAAACAAGTAGAATAGGTCAAGCACCAGGGTGATGTGTAGCAGGAGCGCTTTTCTGAACTATAATCAGCGGGGTCAAAAGAGTCCAGCATAACAATCAAAACTGAATAATTTGTGATAGAGAATATTTATAATTGGTAACTCACATATGACTCAAACTTTAGGGTTAAAAATTATGTTATACAGCAAAGAAGTATAAATATCTATACATATACCTGATATCCTATGGAGAAAGTTTTGACCAAGGAATCGAATATTATCTTTTGTCTTGTTTAGCTTAATATTCTCTTTATGCTATTGCAGTACTACTTCACATTTTCCTAATGATGTTTAATTCCGTGCCCTATATACTGCACAGGCACGGGCAGGGATTAAAAAAAAAAAAAAAAAAAAAAAAACAACTGGATGACATAAGGGCTGAAACATAATCCAGGCCCACCTTTTCAAATATCAGAAACTTGTATTTCAGGTTTATATTTAGCAATGGTATTTGGTTATAGATTAAGCCTCGTCAAAAGTAAAATTCCATAAAGATTTCTGAAGAAATAAGTTCCTATGATTGCCTTGGGCTTTAAATATTTCTAAACTTTGGTTAAATGCTTATACCCATTTGTCATCATAATAAATGCTCTTCCATATTATTTTAGACAACTTAAACTTATGGTAAACAGAGCTGATATATCCTCTTGAGTTTGACATTACTGGGTGAATAATCCTGGAGGAGTTTTTGCTGAGATACTATGATATATTTTTGCCTAAGAAAATAGAAAGTGTTTTTAAGATTCTATTTTCAGGAGAAACAAGCCTAGTAATTAGGATCATGATTCAGGAAACAACAAAATTAAATGTAGAGCAGATACTAAACACACACACACACACACACACACACACACACACACACACATCTTTAAAATGTTTCTTAAGATTGATACTATTTACTGGTTAGTATTCCCTAGCAGATATTTTATGATGTGAAATTACTAAATTTTTTATGAAAATATTTCGTGTCATTTCCAAGAGACTTGGCAGGCCCTAGGCTTCTGAAACAATAATGATCAATTATTGTTGTTTAACACAATCAAGGCCATTGAGTATTTGTAAATAATATTTAACTGCAGTTGTAAGTGGTTTCTTTGGTAATTTCCTCTGGCAATAAGACTGGCAATTCCAGGGATGAAAATGTCAAGCAATGGTAGGAAATCAAATCTATCTACAGGGGTCTAATTTCTCAAACCGCATAAACATATATGTTGTCACCAAGAGACATGGGTATTATTGCCAACACAGATCATGAATAGATGGTAGGTCCATGAATCCTTATTCAACTCTCAGGCACCAACTCTATTATATTTCCTTGGATACACTTATCCACCCATTACTCTCAGAACCAATTATTTTCTCCCTGTTCTAAACATATCCCTACTAAACAGCACTCTAACATTAAGTCTGTCAGTTTGATAAGCACTTTATGTGCATCATTCATTTAATACTCTTAGAAGACAGATCATGTCCCTAGTTTATAGATGAGGAAATTGAGGCATATTATAGTATATTATAATCACAAGTTTGCAGGTCTACCTCCCCTTCTACTATTTTGAGTTCTTCAAAGCCATGTTTTGTTTATCTTTGTATTCTCTGAACCAGCCAGTTTACTTTTATTCAACCTACATATATTTCCTAAGCTCCTTCTATGTGCCAGAAGTCCTGGAAGCACACAGTAGGCCCTCCACATACATTTGCTGATGAGAGCTAACATTCAATGTTAAATGAGTCCTTAGATGTATGTCTTACAAGTAATTTGTCAGATAAAATTGTCTCTTCAGAAACTTGGCGATGTTTCAGATCTAACAGTCAGGCTAATAATGAAAATGATTCAAAGCATCTCAAATAAAGGATCGCAATGTCATCCACGGAGGGTCGCTCTGTACCAAGACCCTCCTACAGGAATGTGAGTCATGCAGGAGGCAGTATATTATTTTGACAAAGAACCAGATTTCGATAACCTCCCTTTATTTGCTATATAATGGAAACCAAGTGCTAATATAGAACTCAGAACGGTTAAGAATGCAAGAAGAAAAAAAGAAATAGATACCAAATAACAAAGAGAAATATTAATACTGAAAAAAGTTGTGAAAAGAGCCCAGACAGTAGAGATCTAAGAGATAAAGCTCAAGTGGAAATAAAGACAAATGCAAAGATACAGCCCAGATAAGAAAACCCACTGTATCTAGCAATCTTTTTGTCTGAAATTAAAAAATAAAAAAAAGATTTCCATCTCAAAGACTTTCTCTTTTATTGTCTTCTACTCTGAGCCAATTTCAAATAGAGACAGTAATTCTGGACATGCTCAGTGAAGGAAAAAAGATTTCTCTGGAGCCAGAAAAGCCATGCCATATGTCAAGTCTTAACTTAAAACAAAATCCTAGGGCACTTACAGATCTTTGGAATAAAAATGTAAGACAATGAAACTGGGTACCTCAACACATGCTGATGAAATGTGAAACAATGTCCAAAATACATGTTGTTGTTTAAATTGAAAAGAACTGAAAATCCAGCTAGGACAAAGGTTAGCTAGAGTAACAGCGAGTATCCCACTGAACAATGAACATTGACCCGAAAACATGCATGAGAGAGGGTCAGAGTGTGCACCAGGTCCCACGGGCCTGGGCAATCCTTTTCAGAGAATTGGCTCTTTTTCTGAGTGATATGGGAGGCCATCAGAGGGCTTTGAGTAAACAACATGGTATTATATGCTCTGTAGTGGATGTCACTGGTGGCACACCCAGTGACCCTCACAACTTGATGCCCTCATTCTCTCACTTGCTGCCCTCCTTTTCTGGGAAATTGCCCTTGGCCTTACAGAAGGCCCCTTGCCCAGGGCCATGCCCATTCCAACCCCTCCCCCCTTCCCGTCAGACCCTGGTTAAGGTCTGACTAGCACAGCATGGGGAAAACTGCAAAAGACCATCCCCCTGCTTTAAGGTGGGGCAAATGGGTGGTGCAGCTCACACTCTCAGCTCCAGTGGGATCTGGCCAAAGCCCAGTCCAGTTGAGACCTCATCCTTCCCAGCCTCAGTCTGATTTGGATACGCCCCTTCTCTTAAGGGCACGTCCCCAAGGAATCATGGGCATCGGAGTATCTGTCCATGGCTCCGCTTACAGAGAATCCATCCTAGGCAGCACTGTGACCCTTCTCCATCATAACCTGTGCTACAGGTGCAATTCTACACTTCCTTCTGTGATTCTTTGATAAATTCTGCCTCCCCACCAGCGTGTGAACTCTTGTGTTCACCTTTGGTACCTCAGCACCAACCACAGTGACCCACATTTTAAACAGATCTTGTGAAAATCTTTTTCACCACTGATGTTAATTTTCATTGCAAAAGTATCATGTTGATGCTAATTAAAGGTGACAAAGTATTTCTCTGGTGGCTGTATTCCTTTGAAAATATCATCAACTGTTAATTTACCTGCCATTTAAAACTCATCTATTAAATGCCATGAAATCAAACGTTGCTTGCATCCTCCAGCAGACTGCATGACACAAGGTTGGGGTGTTGGTTCACCTGAGCATATCTGGCAAGCTGGCTGCTTACTTTTAATTACTAAACACTTCAAATCCCAAAAGGAACAAACTCATTAAAAATCTGGGTTGAGTGCCCCACGAAGCTCTAGCTCATGAAAAACTTTAGGCCTTAAGCATCCGTAGCTACTGAGTTAGTTTTCATTCAACAGTCATCACTAACGTACAATGAACTCACGGGCCATTTCTATAGAGGGCCTCTTCTTCCTCCTGTGAAATTTCCTCCTGTTTTGTACCTTTTTTCAAAAGCAGGTTGATGAGCAACTCCCGCATCAAACATCACGTTGAAGGTGGGAAAATGCTACAACTTAGAACATAAAGAGGTGATGTATATACATGAGGATTTCGGTCACATCAAAAAAAAAAAAAAATCAATACAGAGTTCAACAAAACACAAAGATAAGTTATCAATCGCGCTGCTTCCAAATAAATGTCTCTGACAAGGTTATGGAGGCGCCCACTTAAAGATGAACGCATTCAACTGAAATTCAGTGATCTGATTGTGGCTGGAGTTGAAACTGATTTCTTAGTGATCTCTAAGAAGTCCTGTTCCCGATCACCACATGGCCAAGCTTGTGTCAAATCTCTGGGGAGACTGTTTAGGTCATCACACACATACGGCATTGAGAAATCATAATCCTAACCCAGGGGTATTTTTACAATGTAAGAGAGACTAGATGCATTTAATCAGGGAGGGGCTGTACACTCACTCTGCACAGCCTCAAGGTCACTTAATGGCAGGCAGATAAAACAGACTTCAGTGGGAAACATCAGCCAGACTCCACAGTGCAGACCCTCCGATATCCACAGTGCTCAGCACCCACTTTTAACCTCAATGTCTCAGAACTGAGATGCTAGCTGTTCAGTGACTTTATGCCAGTACTCTTATACAGATAAAATAAAATCTCCAGTGTCACACAGGTCTGATATACACCAATGCTCCAAATGCAGCTTGTCTGAATTTCTTCTTCATACTCGGGGTCTATGATAGATATTGATAATTTCATGGATGCATTGCACGCTGCCCCAGATCACAATTCAAGGACATCAGTTAGTACCGGCCCTCATTAGTAGCAACATGGTATCAAGCCTGGGTCTAGAATCACATCCAGAGGATGAAGGTTAAGAGCTCTAACCACACAGCGAACTCATCTCTAAGGGGTCCTGCTAAAATGGGTGTTGGAGAGCCTTGCTGTTAACAAATGGAGGTTGCTTTTACGGATCCATGAGGACATCTACTCTGCCCAGGACCTAAGACATATTCAATAGGTATCAATAGATGAATGAATTCCTGGGCCAACACAAAAGACGGGAAAGCTGGACTCCGTATTGAAGGTGATAACCAGCACAGATCATCTAGGAGGAAGAAGGGAAAGAGTTTTATATGAGAAGCCTGGAAGTTCCAGTCTGAAGAAAGCATGAAGGAAGTGGTCAGAAGGTGTAAAGGACAGAATAAAGGTTGACCTAGAAATTAAACAGCCTCTGGGATTGTGGTTTTTTTCTTTCCATTTCGATATGTTCTAGACAGATCTCCGTTTCACGAGGCTAGCTTCATCCCAGTCACGTTTAACTGAATGTCCTTGTGCCAAACACTTCAACAGGGATAGTGCATCCCTCCACGGAGGTGGATGCCGAAGGCGTCAGGCTGTGAGAGCGAGAGCCTTGTCTGGCTCCATGTACAACAAACGAACCTCAGGTCTGGACCTAGCCCGGCAGAGGATGAACCAGTCAGGTCAGCATCATTGTCTAAGAGGTGGTAATAGCCCCAACATCAATTGGGGCCCTGGTTCAATTTCTGGGAGCCTGGTTTGGGTGAGCTGTCCCCCCTGAGAGATCTGCTTGGTGTGCTGATTAAACCAGTGCCTGGCCTGAAGGACCTGCCACCTCGCAACCTCCCAGTCCTTGGCGTGGACTCCCCCTCAGTGTGCACCTCCTCTTCCCAAATTCTGTAGTGCTTTCTTCAGATGCACTCCTTAGCTAAGGTGTGGAGGGAACTGAGCTCTTCTACCTATTACCACCTGTTTAAAAAATAATCTTTTTTTATGACTAAAGGAAATTTAGAAACTAAAATACAAAAGGAAACACAAAAATCACCCAGAGATATCATTCTCAATATTTAGCAATATTCCCTCCGGAGCTTTTTAAAATCAAGACAAAACCAGATTCATACATTCTCTATTTATTTGCAAAATCAGAGTCTTATACATGCCTTTTATTATCCTTACTTTCAAAATACAAAGATGGTCTAATAAACAGAGTCACATTACTCAAGCAAATTGAGAGATAAAATCAAGACACTCGGGGTATGAACCTTTTTTCCGGTCCAAAAATGATGCTCACCAGTGGACTCTAATTTCACTGCCACTAGGAAAAGAAGGGTTTATTCTCTCATTTCAGAAGAAAAAAACTGAGGGGCGGAAAGAGAAGTGACTGGTATGTTAGCTGTGAGCCTTGAGGTTTGTACAACACACATCTCTACTTCCTAACCAATTCTCGTGCATGCTCATTGTCATCTGCCAAAGGGTAATCAGAGCATGTCCCTATGTCAAAAACTGGTGAGAGTGTTCAAAACAAAAACGTCAAAAGATCAAAAATCCGACTGGGGTTTGATACTTTTAAAGTATATTTATTTCCTTATTTTTTTCCCAGCATGATCAAGATGTCCTAAAAGCCAATATTTATGACTTTTGAAAGTAACTCGGAATCATAAGAGTTAAAGTTTAACTCCACATTAAAACCATTTTGTGTCAGTGATACTTCAAAAGCATATCCCTCTGCTGATAGGGTGCTATTTTCACCCAATAATAAAGAAGTTAATATGTGAATAATTACATTCTGGGAAAGAAAGCAGCCCTAATAATAATCACTTCTTCAGTACATTCTGAATAAGAATTAAACTGCCAAAAATTACTACCTCAGAGATGAAACTAGTGTTGTTAATAATTATTGTCATTAAAAGAGAAAATTCCAGGGTGAATATCCCTATTTATTCCAAATCGTCTTTGTGAGTCACTAAGTCTTGCTCATATGAATATAAGATATTATAAGAAGTAAATGAAGTTTAACATGTTGCCAGCATTTTATCACCAACAGTCCTAGAAATGAAGATACCTGATACTTTGCTTTGAGGTAATCAATGCTTAGAAATAGCAAAGACCTGTAGCTGTCAGTTATATTTTTACTGGCATTTTATTGCTTATGAAGGTTGTAAATGCCACTATTGCCCTACCCTAGGAAGTGGAAATCACACATTTATTAGAATTCTTCAACTGGCTTTATGGTCAACAGATGGCTCATGAGTTATTCATAGATGTAATATGATAAACTATAGCAAAACCTCTGACCTGGTTTTTTTCAGGACAGGAGTCTCATCCATGCAGACAGCAAGGAATACTTGTCCTAAGGAATGAGTAAGAAATGCCTTCAAAATCATCACCTTGAAGGTGCATATTTCATTTTTGAGATGTTTCCACCTGGCTTTCTAATTGACATATGATCTAAATCATACTTCTAAACCAGCGGTCCACAACCAAGGACTAGTGCTTCTATGAGAATCTAATGTCTGATGATCTGAGGTGGAGCTGAGGCGGTGATGCTAGTACTGGGGATACAGATACAGGTGAAGTTTGCTAGCTCACCAGCCGCTTACCTCCTGGTGTGTGGCCTGGGGGTTGGAGATCCCTACTGTAAATGAAGCATAGTAATATATACTATCTACATACACTGTTATCTATACTATTATATCTGTAAACCTTACTTTATAATCCTAAATACTATAGAGAAGTTATAGGTATGGGCACATTTAGATCACAGTACTATTACCTGCCTAATATATTAAATTGTAGAAAGAGTGAAGTCAGGCAATGTGCATTAGTCTCAATTTCTCTCCACTGATCCTCAATCTTTTGGCCATTTTCCTTGTTCTTTAATTTAAACTGGGGTAGTTTACTAGTTTTCTTTTTTATGTCACAAGGAGCATATAGAAGAGATGGGAGTTTTGTCTTTTCCATTATCAGAGTTTAGGTTATTATATATATATATATGTATAAATGTATATCTATATCTATACATACACATAAACATGTGTAAGATGCCACAGTTACTCTAAAACAGTTTAAAATGCTTTTTGAAATCTTACTTCTTTCCCTATTGGCTTGTGAACCTTATGTCTATGTTAGGAGTTAGTTGAGATAATAATGGTGTGGTGGCAATTATAATAATAACAATAGCAGCTCCTATATTAAATGCCACCTATTGCTAAAAGTAATTTACATATACTACCTACCTTTAAACTAACCTCTCTGGATAACAATGATTATACTATTTTAAAATGAGAAAACCAAGGCTCAGAGAAATTACACAGCTTGTTCAAGAACACATACCTAGGGCTGTTTATAACATGGATGGAGTCACAATCTCCTGTTTGTTCCTCCGATCCACTCTCCAGTGTACCCACCAGGTGACTGACTTGCAGGGACCATATAGGCACCCCTCCATCCCAGATCTTATCTTCAGACTTCCAGTCACCTCTCCATTCAGAAATGCCCCAGACTGGGGATGATTATGACTCTGGGGTCCCATAACATCATTTGGGGTTTCTCTAGAGCCCACATCTAATCCTAACCCTAACTAGGCCATTTTGTTAACCCCTCCTCAAATTATCCTAATCTGAGTACATTGTTTCCTGCTGGAGTCCAAGCTGATACCTGTGCTATTCACTGTGACATGCTGTGAGGATAGACAGTCTGTGCCTTTAAGAAGCTTTATTCTCAGAGGCAGAGAAGAAGCAAAGAAATATGGAGTGGTCATTCAATGTTTTCAAATGCCTGCTATCTCTAACCCCATTTTCTGGCAATTGTTGGGGAACCACTCCTTCAACGTCACAGGCATCCATGGTAAAGCTCAGGGTGCCTTCCCTTGGCTTCTAAAGCTTCAGGGTTTAAGCCTGGCTGTTTTGGACAACCATTCAGTCAGTAACAGACACACTCTGAGCAGCGGCCAAGGAGAGTGTTCTTGACTTATTAGACAGAGCCTTCGGAAAGGCTAGTTCCAAGGAGCTTAGAGAGAAGATAGAACATCCCCGGGTGGACTTACCTTGAAATCCTGGAATTATGCAACTGCCTGCCTGCCTTGGCTGCAGGACAGAGCAGCTGAGGGACAACCACCCACGTCATCTCTCCCACGCCCTTTTCCCAGCCCAAGACAGAAGGGGCTCGAACATTTACTTTCACAATGTGCATTTCATTGCAATGCTAAAGGAACAACGGGTTTCCACTGATAGCAAATGAATACAATTATGCATAAGCTGATATTACTTTTGCTGAATTTGAAACGTTTTGCATTTAAATACTGTAATAGTCCATTTTATGTATCCATTTAACTAGGCGACAGTGTTTTAGACATTAACCTGGACGTTACTGTGAAGGTATTTTGTAGATGTGAGCAGCGTCCATAATCAGTTGACTGGAAGGAAGGGAGATGATATTAGATCATATGGGTGGGCTTCATTCAATCAGCTGAAAGATCCTAAGAGCAGAACTGAGGCTTCCATGAGGAAGAAGAAGTTCCACAGGTACATGAGCTTCAGCTCATGTACGAGGGTCCAGGCTGTCCTTCGGGATCGCCAGCCCTATGGAGTTTGAACTTGCCTTTCCAGCTCTCATGATCACGTAAGCCAGTTCTTTGCACTAAATCTCTTAAAACATATCCCCTAGTCATTCTGTCTCTCTGGTTGACCCTGACTGATACAAATATTTAGTAGTAAGAACAAAAAGAGTTGAGATTTTAAAAAATATTCTTTATTTCCATAATGAAGTAAAAATAAAGCTATACTGATTTGGGGTGGGGGAGGAAGGACAAAATAGCAAGTCATTGAGTAGCACCAAATGGGAAGAATGCAAAGTTTAAGTTGAGAGAAGTCACATTTAGTTCTATAAAATGACTTTTTCCTCTGTTTAATGAAATTTAGTTATGTGGCATCCAGAAACTTGTCTTAAGGAAGGTATAAGAAGTCATCCAAATAAGTTTACCTGGAGGCTTCTGGGATCCATAGATATACACATAAAGAAGGTCAAATCCAAGTGGGTCATAATACTAATTAATTCAATAGAACAAAATTTAATACGTAACATGTCCACTTAGGGGATGTATGGAAATACATGACAAAAATTATAAAGAATAATTTCTAACTTTATACTTATACATAAAATACTTTATCAAATTGTTTCCCTGTACCTCAGACTTAATTGCAAATATGAACTTTATTATAAATTTCTTTAAAGTATTTACTTATAGTATTTTAAAAGATATGATATTAAAGCATTGTGAGTTTATAAATCAACTTTTTATTATCACATTTAGTAAGTGTCCTATCCTTTTTCCTCTCAAAACTAGAACATGTCTACATCAAAATGACCCAAGATATTTATTCTTGCCATAATTCTGTGAGCAGTTATACTGATCAGATGACTACAAATCTTATAAATGAAGATTACAAGAAAAATTTTAAGCTTCTTTAACAACTGTCATCTCCCATAAAAAACTATGATGAAATTTTACTACAGTCTATGCTATGTTCCAAAGCACTAGATTATTCCAAGTTCTTTTCAGGAAAGATAGGTTCACAACAATTTCCTGGAAGTCCAGGAGCTCTTGTGGATGACTTTTACCTGCAGCCTGAGATTTACCCTGCAGTTTCATAAACAGCACCACAGTCAGGCCTCAGAGTGATCTGGCCATTAGCTGAACATCTAAATAAGACTTTGCCACGGGCAAAAGTCAACCTGCATGCAGTTTCTGAAGAGGGGAACCCAAGAGCTTGAACAGATGTTAAGAATTTATCTATAACACCTTAACAACTAATGGAAAAGGCTCTTAGAGAATAGAGAAGTTCTTTAGTCTCACTTTCAGGCTAGAATAATGCAGTCACGAGGAATCTCTTTACTGAATGGTCCACTGCATAATAGCTTATTGTCCCTTCGTTTGGAATTCATGCCAGCAACTTTTTTATTATCATGTATATTATCAATGTACACCATTAAAAAAACTCTGCGTACTGCTTAAAATATTTGGAAACAGCTTTTCAGGTTTTCTTTTCCTGAAGCGAAAGAAACAGAATTGAACTCAAGTTGCTCATAATGGTAATTAAGAGCTGAAACTTAATCAGGAGAAGCAAGCTAGAGAAGGATGAAAATATTTTGCCATTTCAAACACACCAGGTGGCACTCTTGGGTGGAATGTCAGCACTGACACAAGAAATGAATTTAAATGCACAGGGAAAGAAGAAATCTAAAACATACAGCATGTTGCTCAGCACCTAATACTGGTCCAGACATAATACAGGAAATAGAAGACAATAAAGTAGTTGAATACTGAGTTTTAAAATAAAGAATGGCATGTCATTGCTGAGACATATAATCCTTGCAGACCTATTCTTAGGTTTATTCTCTATAAACCTAAAATAACTGATCTTTGGAAATACAGATTTCTAATACAGAATGTGAATATGCACATTATTGGTAAAATAAGCAGTGTTTACTGAGCAACTGAGGCAGATCACATGGGAAAATATTTAATACAGGTAAGTGATTTATAGAAATTGAGATATATACATGTTCATATATATGTGTATATATGTGTATATATACATACATGTATGTATGTGTTTGTATGTATGTATGTATGTATGTGTGTATATATATGTATACACACACACACAATTTTGGACACATGTAGAACATCAAGCCTCTTCTGGTATCTTTGATTCTAGGACTAAGGTTTACGTTTTTAATGTGATCATGTTTTTATATTTAAACACCAACACACAGGAGAATATTTAAGATAGCAAGATGCCATCTTTGCAGTCGCACATGATTTTACAAACTCCAAACAAAACCACCTGTTTCATACCTGCATCGATAGCGTCTTGTACACTGCAATGTACTCAATCAAAATGGGCTGGGTGAAAGAACAAATGAATGCATGCATGCATATATGAATAAATAAGGTGAAAGACACCCTCAGCCCATCTTCCACCAGGGAGAGGGGAGGGGGGATGAAAACTGACTTTGCTCGGCAGTTCACAAACATCATCTCCTTTAGTCTGCACATGCATTATATGAGGTAAGCATTGCCCATTTTACAGATAGGAAGACTGACATGCCTCAGCCCTGGTCACTCAGGAAGTGCTGAAGTTGGATTCAAATCTAGGCCTTTTCTGACACAAAGTGTGTGCTTTTTCTGCTTACATTTCTAAAACATCTAGATGATATGAAGCCCCTCTCATATACATGAGTTTATCTAATTATTTGTACATGACTGTATTAATTTATCTTTGCTTTGTTTGTCTTATGCATATGTGTTCTCACAAGACTGAGGTAGGATAACTTTATAAAAGAGTAACACAGTTGTTTGGAGCCTCTGTTGAAAAAAAAACCAATCATCTGTTATTCTACCACTCTAACACAGAAATTGTTTCCAAGTCAACTCATTGTTGGCTTCTATACCCGGCATCTTGGCCAGAAATGGGCTGGCAGAGACTCTTCCATGTTCCTATACAGTGATTCTTAAATCACGGGCACAGTCAACAACTCAGGACTGTAAAACATGACGCCTTGATTCCGTAAGACTTAGGGATGCCCTTGGCCTTTCGTCCCAACAATACAACGTCCTGGGAGTGGGGAAGCTCTGGACCAAAGTCTTCTGCAGAGGTAATTTCACCAGAGCCCTTGAACCCCCTCCTTCTAGAGTACAATTGAGGGCCTTCTCAGAGGGGATGTGTATCCTTGGACAAGCGAACTGCACCCTTTCACCCACAGAGTATTTTCACATTAAAATTGACTTTACAGATGCTCCATTCCCATCCCTTCACTGGCCAAGTGAAAAATAGCTCTCAGAGAATATATAGCTAATAGTGTTTCTGGGTGCTTCTTCATCTCCAACTTGTTTTCCAGCAGACTGACAGGCAATTTTATTCCTTATAATTGTTGGTCAGTTCCATAAATAATGAAAATGCAAAGTTACAATGTAACAACAACAACTTCAGGAGTTTAGACACGATAATTTCTGACATTAATGAGGGATCGCCATGTGTCGGGTGATGCCTAAATTTTTTACAAGCATAATCCTACTTCACCCTCATAACAAGCCTGAGATAGGTAGCATTATTATAGCTGTCTTACAGATGGGGAAACTGAGGCTCTGAGATATTAAGTTACTTGTTTAAGGTCATACAGCTAAAAAATGGTAGATCTGCAGTTTGAACCCAAATTAATTAGAAAGTTAGACATCAAGTGTCTACATTACCTTGCTATACTATCCTGCTTATAACCAGTCTTGTGATATCTTTTTATAAAGTCCATTTATCCTCTGTTTATGAAACAGAATCATAGAGTAATAATTTTAACCTTGCTGGTCCATCCATGTAACCAGCCAATGAAGACACTGAAGCTGTGGGCCTATCCGAAACGCTTGCTTTTAATTCTTTTTACTTTCCCACTACTGGTCTACTGCAATACATGTGGCTGACCGCTATGATAGGAAGTAGGTATCTCACAGCAGATTAGGAAAATGTGCCTTGCTGAAAGAGCTAATTCCAAAACTAGACAAGATAGAATAGGATTAAACGATACAGATGGCCCTCTGACATTGAAGACTAGAATGGAAAGGTTAGTTTCAGATCTGAGTCTGGATACTTCCATTGAGGCCAGGAATGAGAGTGTTGTGGCTGATCTTCTTCTGCAAAGCCGACGCTGAACCCTTGGGCCTCAATCATCCAGATTCAACACTTTTCTTTTCCTGCCTGGATTCCCAGAACACTGGAGGAAAATGGACTTTGAGTGATAATCTCCAATGATTCACTCTAGAATAATGTCAGTTGATCTCTTCTTGTTTCTCCAGTCTTATTTCCCTTTGCTTAGTTCTTCTAGCTGAATTGTGGTTATATCAGTAAGTCATTTCAAATCCTTTCTGAAGTATGATTGAGACGTACATGAATAAAGTAAATCTCAGGAGAATTTCTGTGAGTCTCTTTGCTCTCTGGGTCTCCTACAATCATTCCTTTCCACCTAAAAGCACCAGTCTTATCTTTTCAGCATTAAAGTCAAGAAAAACTGCCTGGAAAACGTGTGTGGGAAACAAGGTCCTTGATTGCAATCCTGAACATAATGTTCTAAGATGTTTTTTAAAGTTAGGTTTTCCTTCCAGAATTCAACTTGCACAGGTCTTGCCAGATAAACATTTTGGATTCAAACAGTAGTTAGGGAAATGTTTGTATGCTTAGATTTGAATGAGAAGAGGAAACTGCTGTGGTCGAGAGATTGCAAAGTGCTGCTCCATTTTGCATGACATTAAAAGCACAACAACAATCAAAGTGACACTTCTCACCATGAAGTTTCTGCCTGCACAGCATACCTCTCATGAGGGGAAAGGCATTGCTTTTCAAAAGGAAGATACAATGTACAACTTGGCTTCTTAAGAAATGCAACTGTTTAAAACCAGCACTGACTAATGTGGCTTATGTAAGCTCACATTAAGGCAACGCCTGCCTCTGTCTTGATTCTCTCATTAGCAACCTGTTATGGCTAACCCACCACATGGCGCCTCAGAATACTAAATTCTTTTAAGTTGTAACTTTGCCAAAAGAAACATCCACAAATGTATGTGGTGCCAATAGCATTATACTAATATACAAGCTAGTCAGGCTAGTTTAACTGTAGGTACAGTGCTGTCTTAATGTAATGTTTTCCTCTGCAAAGCTGTATGGAGTCTTACAATTCTGTTTGATGGAAGAAAAAAGGAGAGAAAATCAATCTGTTAATGACTTATAAAAGCTATGATTAGGGAATTAAAGGGAAAAAAAAAACAATCTTATAATCGTAAGCAAAAACAGTTTACCAAATGCCATCACTAAACTTTGCCTCCCTGAGTAAAATGAAACAACTGCTTTATTAACTGGGCTCATGCTTTTTACATGAAGGTCTCAAGAACGAATGCTCAATGAGAGTTGATTCCTACTTTTGACGTGATGGCCATTTGGGAGGAAGATAGGGGAGGAGCCAGAAAGAATGAGGTGGGAGAGAAACACTACAAATAGACTGAATCATGGTCACAAGGTGAGACTCGAGGTTTTCGCTTTTCATGTACTCCTGAGACTCAAACCCACTGACTGTCTGGTGTTCCAGCAATGAGGACTGGAAGGGCAAGTCACTGTCACATCTACTGCTGGTCTGTTTTCCTCCCAGAGATAATGCCAAAACCAAGAGAATTTAGGACCAGGAATGAGAGATGTGTGGGGGCACAGGAAGCTAACATCAATTCCTACCGGGTCTACTGTACCCATAGTCTTTTTTTCCTACCATTTTTGTACCTGGTATCATGAGTTTTCAATTCAACCCGCCCACTTTGGTGGACTAGAGAAGACAAAGACGAACTGTTTTTCACCGCTCTTCATTCCTCTGGCTCACTCAAGAATTTGGTTCCAGAAAAAGAACTAAATATGTGATAAGGAAGCACCAACCATGGATGCTAGACAGGATCACTGCCATTCTGAAAGAAAGCTATTTCATGCATGAGTCTACTTAATTCTATCTGTGTGTGCATACTTGATCATTTAATAAATTTCATTTTTCCAGAAAAATCTTCTTGCTTTTAGTGGTACTTTTGATTACCACGAACAAAACCCAGTCAGTTTACTTGATCTGATAACCCTGATACATATTTTATTGATAGTAATTAAAGAAAACTTGATTTTCCATAGGCTACCTAAGAATGGAAGCATTCATCAATACAATATAAACATCGTAGTGCAGGACATCTGGAATGGCAGCACAAGGAGCTTGGCAAATTTTCTCTCCAAAAAACAATGATGAAACTCAAAAAAATGTTAAAAACAACTGTTTCAGGACTCAGACCAAAGGCACATAGCAAATTGAGAATAAAACTATTGAACCTCAGGTAAGAACAGCGGGTGTCTATGTGTTTTAGCTTAGGGCTGTTCCCATTGTCTCCCTCTCAAATACACTGCCCCACACACCTGCCAGTTGGTAATTCTGCCGGGGTGAGGTGAGCCATGAAAACCTGTGGTTTTTCTGTCAAAGAAGCCCATTTGATTTGGAGCAGAGCATGGCAAAACCTCATGTCCTCAAGCATTGTCAGAAAGAGCAAAAATCCCAGAGGGAAAAGAATAGGGAACAACTAGGCCATAATCCTATTTAGAACAAACAACAAACCAGCAGACAAGCTAGACATATACTGATGGATCTGGGGAATGTGATGGCCACAGTGGATTGTGTTTAGCTCCCATATATTCCTGGGGTCTAGAAGGCTATGCACCTGTGCAAGGCTGCACACATACTCAGGAGAGACTGGAGAGGTCTCTAACTATTCCTATACTGTCAACCAAGAATTCAATAACCAGCCAAACTATCACTTCAAAAATGAAGGCAAAATACAGTCCCAGAAACAAAGATTGAGAGAATTCATTGCTACCAATTCTTCATAAACCATTTAGAAAACAGAGGAGAAAAGAACACTTCCCAGCTCATTCTATGAGGCTAGTAATAGCCTGATACCAAAGCTACATGATGGCATTATAATTAAAAAAAAAAAACTACTTACAAAGCTGCTTAAGAATATAGACGTGAAGATCCTTAGCAAGTATTACAAACCAAACCCAGGAGCACATAAAAAATTATATACCATGCCTAAATGGGATTTATAACATCTGAAAATCAACTAATGTAATATCTTATGTGGAAAAAGGACAAAAATGTATGATCATTTTAATAGATGTAGAGAAAGGATTTCGCAAAATCCAACATTCCTTCACGATAAAAACTCTCAGTAAACTAGGAATGGAGAGGAATTTCCTCATAGTATTAGCCATAACAACCAGAGAATTAAAAAAATTCAGGAGTGGAATAAAGTGAACTATATCCACATAATAGCATATTATGTAGTAATAAAAGGGAATAATTATCTATTATGATACAACATGGATTAACTCAAAAACAGTATGTGGAATGAAAAAAGCCAGGTGCGTAAGACTACATATTATATAATTCTATATATATAAAATGTCCAGAAAAGGCAAATCTACAGAAACATATAGATTACTGGTTGCCTGGAGTTGGGGTGGGAAAAGAGAATGAATTCAAATGGTCATGAGGGATCTTTTTGGGGTTATAAAAATATTCTAAAACTGGACTGTAGTGATGATTGTACAAATCTATAAATTTACTAGAATTTATGGAATTGCACGCTTAAGATGGGTTAATGTACGGCATGAAAATTATACTATAAGAGAGCTGTTTAAAAGAATTTATTGGTAGCAATGAATTCTTTCAATCTTTATTTCTGGAACTGTATTTTGCCTTAATTTTTTGAAGGGATAGTTTTGCTGGGTATTGAATTCTTGGTTGACAAAAAAATGATGACTTTTTTTTTTAAAGATGATGAAAACCTCTCCCCAGACCATGAGAGAAGTATTTCAGTAGAGATAGAGACCTTTTGTTAGAGGTGATCTAGAGCAGGATCAGCAAAATATGACAGGTAGGCAAAATCAAGCCACCACCTGTTTTTATATGGCCAGTGAGTAAAGAATGGTTTTTATATGTTTTAATGGCTAAAAAAAAAAAAAAAACTCGAATATTTCATGACATGTGAAAATTAATGAAATTCTAATTTTAATGTCCATAAAGTGTATTGGAACAACGACATGCTCATTCGTTTATATATACCTATGGTGGCTTTTGTGCTACAAAAGCACTTATGGCCTTCAAAGTCCAAAATATTTACTATCTGGCTCTTTAAAGAAAAAGTTTGCTGACCCCTGTTTTAAATTAGTGCTTCTCTACTCTGAACGCACATTAGATTCTCTTGGGAGCTTTAAAAAATATTCCCAGTTGAATTCCACCAAAATCCCTTCCCTTCTCCCAATTAATTACATGACATCCTAGGACAGTGTAGTTTTTTTAAAAGCTCTCTAGGTGAGATCCTAGTGTTTCACCAGGAGTAAGGATCACTGTTCTGAATCATCCATAGAGCTAAGACCAGGGAGTTGGGTTTTATGTTAATACATTGACATCGCATTGAGTTTTGAAAATTAGTAACCAGAACAACTGGAGATCAGTAATCTAAATCTAAATCACCGGCAAATCAAATGGTCCTATCTGTGACAAAATTACCTTGTTATTCTGTCTCGTGAAGAGAATGGACCATATGGCCACTGTGCCTTGGTCAGTGTTTCCAAAATATATTAACTGAGTTGATTATAATAACCAACCTCTCTATGCCAAAGCATTTCCAGAAGGAGGATTTCCGCTAAGTGCACTAAACCCGAAAACAAAGAGAGACGATTGGAAGTAACATAAAATGTCAAGATTTTGATGATTCCACTACTTTTACTTATTTTAGATCTATATATCATGTAGCCCAATGAGCTCAACAACTATTGGAAAAAAATAAGTAAAATTAGATGACAAATGACACGTATGGTAGATTAAATATGGCCATCAGTTCTTTGCAGTTCCTCTCCTCAAGAGCTGGTGTCCCTTAGCCTAACCCCGATCCTTGACATCATGAGTCGTTGCAGCTTCTCCTCACGCTTTTCTTGATATCCTGGGACTATCACACTGCAAAGAAGCTCAAGATGAAAAATCAAATGCAAAGAGAGACCCAGTCATCTCAGCTGTCCCGGCTGAAATCAGATACCAAAAATTAAAAAGTCATTGTGATGCTGAAGTGAAAGAAACCTTGAAAGAAAGTGATCACGTTATTTTAGAATATTTAACAGTGAGGAAATGAAAAGCTGGGCATAGTCAAATGCTGAAAAGGACCTTTAAAAAAGTATATTTTTCTAAAACATGTCAATGTGAGTGTTTTAGAAAAATATATGTATTATCAAAAATTCAAATCCATGATGGAACACAACTCAAAAAGAAATAGTATGAATGAAAATTAAGAATATAATTGTGAGTGATCTTGACCAGGAGGTAAAGAAATCTTAAGGAATCAATGTGGCTATGTAAAAAATTATCTAATTCATTCATTCATTCATTCATCCATTTATTCACACAAGCAAACAAACATAGAATATCAACCATGTGAAAGTGTTGTGCTCTACTAAGGTTGTACTTTTAAAAGCACAAATTAAAGACAGAAGAACTCATATTTTTGACAAACATATACTAAAGATAAAAGAATATACAAAATAAATGACAGATCTATCAGAATATTTACAGAAAAGCTCAGGATAAGCTAAGACATTAAAAGTAAGTGGTGTCTGAAATTATGTTCTGGGGCAATAGAAGAAGAAACAAAAAGTGATATTGCTTAGGGCAGATGGTATAATGCTAGCTAACAGATGCTAGTGGGAAACTCAGAACACTTCAACATCTTTTTTCTTCCATCTTCCTCACTGAAGAGACTATTTTCCAGTTAAAATAAGAAACTGGAACCCAAGACAAGAGATAAAATTAGTTAAAACAAAAAAGCACACAGGTGGCCTTATAGCGACTTCAAGTTGCCTGCCTGAGCCAAATTACATACCAGGGCCGAGGAAGAACTTGCAAATGTGATTACAAACCACTGTCAATAGTCTCTGAAGATAGGCACCAGGAGCTCTGAATCAGATTAATAGTACTCCACTTTTCAAAAGAGAGAGGGTAGATTCTGTTTAAATGTAAAGTTTGAAATCAATGCCTGATAAAATCCTAGAAAGACAGTTAATGAAACAGGTGGCTAATGAGCACTTGGAAAAAAGGTGATTCTGAGGAGTTAGGAATCACTAAAGTGTATGGCATTTTGTATAGCAAAGGTTTTACAGATGTAACACATCTGTTAGTTCTCACAACACTTCAGTGAGGTATATTATATTAATGCCAGGATACAGATGAAGAAATTGAAGTTCCTAAGCATTGAGTTGTGTCTGAAGTCATGTAGTTAGTGGCTGACGTACAACTCAAAATCAGTTCACATCAAACTAACTTTATTTCTGATAGAACAAAGGATTGCCAGAGATATGGTATAAATTAGTTTCAATAAGACATTTGACCAAGTTCCTTGAAATATGTTTTTAGATAAGATAGAAACCATGAGCTACATCATGGGATGGAAAATGAAACTCGTCTTCTTTTAGATGTCTCAAAACATCTCAAATTCAACTTGTCTAAAGCAAATTCATGAACTTCTCCCTCCAACTTGGCTCTCTTTGCGTATTCCCTTGTCTCAATGAAGATATCTTGTGCATTCCAGAAACCTGACACTCTTAAAATGCTTCCTCCATGATCCCATATTCAACCCATTACCAAAGCCTATCAATTTTATTCTGAAATAGCTCTCAGCACATTTAAGGTATTATTCCACTGCTATTGACAATCAAGT
>CM053507.1:144335353-144408313 GCA_028627145.1 Eidolon dupreanum | reverse complement strand
CGAGTTTCAGAAGGAACAAACATAAATTGTTTCACCAGAGAGCAAACACTGGGTGGGTAACGTGGTGCCCCCCTCCAGAAACCAACTCGGTGGTGTGTTTCTGTAGCCTGGAAAAGTTTTATTTCACACATCATTCTATTTTTTGGAATGAATTTGCAAGATAAAAGACTAGAGAAGACTACAAAATATGATGATATATGAAGATGTTCATTGCAGCATTCTTTACATTATAAACATCATAAACAACCCAAATATCCAATAATCAGGGGATTGTTAAATAGATTAAATGTATTCATATGGTATCATGTGATATGATTTATTCTATGATGTGATGTTACAACATAATATAATATAGCCATATCTAATGACATAGTATACTGCTGAATATAATATTAAGTGGGGGAAAACTATATAGAATGCCAATTTTATTTTTAAAAACCTGTCTACTATATATACACATACACACACTTTTTAAAAAGACTGTATTTCTCCCATAATAGCACTTCTCACACTTAACTGCCAAAGCACTTAACTGTTTTGCCTTCTACTCACTCCGCTGCCTCTTGTATTCCACCCTACACACACACACACACACACACACACACACACACACACACACACACATGACCCCCCTCCAGATAGTAAGCTCTGTGGCGGCAGGGTCTTGTCTGTCCTGCTCACAAACTTTCCCCACAGTACAGCAGTGCATAACACGCAGCTCAAAAAATACTATTGAAGGCAGTAACTTGGTAACAAAGGCTGAAGGTCTAGAAGGCAATTTACCACTGTTTGTACAGTGGGTATTTCTAATGTATGTAATTACGTATAATTTCTATTCTCTTTAAACTTCTAGGTCCTTTTTATAGTTTTCCATATTGTCACATGTTTATAATCAGAAAGCATTTTTTAAAGAAATTAGTTGTAATAAATGAAATAATACCTATTTGCTTCCTAATGCATTTTTATTCCATTGTTCAGTTTGATAAATATATATGTACACAATGAATGATATCTCACCATCCATCCAAGTAGAGTGTGACATTTGCACGCTAAGAAGGAATCATGTGCCACTAAAAAATAAAATGATTAAATTTCTATCTGTCAAGACAAGTAAAAATATGGGGTCTGATAATCCGTAAATCTGGTAGAATAAAAACACACCATTGAAAAGAGAACAAAGCCAAGAATATGTTCTCATTGTTAGCAAAAGATCTAGCACAACATTCAAAATTCTGTTACTATATTACCTATTTAAAAACAGAGTTGTGGTTAGAGCAATACAATTCAATAATCCTTTGGAAAATAAAGGACAGCAAGATGTCTCTATACCACAGCCTCTCCCGCCGCTCAGCATTCTTACCCACCTTACAAAGGGGACTTGCAAGTTTCAAAGGACCTTATGACTTTTTTAATTTAAGCGCTAGCATATGTTCATCATAAAAATTTTGCAAATACAATAAAGTCTAAAGGAAAACTATCCATAATACCATCACCAAAAAATAACCTATGACATTATTCTGTGTATTTGTGTGAAGATTTATGTATGTATGATTCAACTGTGTTAAAATATACACACATATAAAATGTGTACTTTAACATATATATTTTATTGACTATTATCTTTCTATTAGTATGCATATTTTACTTCCCAATTCATTAGCACTCCTACCTATCTTACAAAGGGGGGTACTAATAAGAATTAGGACTAACAGCCTGATAAATAACATACACATATATATGTGTACATAGTCAGTTTGAGTATATATGTATATGTATGTATACATTAATACATACCCATTGATACATATATATTACACAAAGAGATTATAGTTTCCTTAATTCTACTTCCAAATTAATATAGACTTAATCCCTTATTAGATTATGGGCTATGAACTGTCATTTATTTCACCGTATTATCCTGCCATTCATTATGCTTCTATGATTTTTAAATATAATAAATTCTCTAGCTTCAAAATGACTACAGTTCTGTTATCTTTCCCAAATAGGCAGCAAAAACATGAAAGAAAAAAATATCTTTTTAGAAATTATAAATCTGAATTTTTTTCTTTACAAAATATAAGCAATTTGCAAAAATTCTGCAAAATAGAAAAGAGAACTATAAACACATGCACTATCCTATCAACCTAAGGTAATCACTATTAGTCTTTTGCTTTTTCTTTCTAAATTATGCACACATGTTCAGGTGCCTGTGTGTGTTCTATTAGACGTAATACCAGTGATCATAACGTTTTACGCCCTGCTTTATTTTTTTTAACTACTCGTTGCCCATTTTCCCATGTAGCTACATAGTCTTCATGAGAATCTGCAAAAGAACTGGACCATACGAGAATGTGGTCCACTCTGGCAGCTTTCCTGCTGGAAGGCTCCGCTGTGAGCTGACTGCTCTTCTTTCTCTGTACTGATGGAACTCGCCTTTTCCCTCAGAGGTTGGCCAGAGGAGACAAAGAGATGAACCCAAAGTGAGCCGATTTTGTGGCTCATCAGGAAACTCATTAATGGGACTTCAAATTTGAAATCTGAAGCCAAAGTGAGATTTGGGGGCAGCCTGCAGCTTTCCCAGGTCCAGAAATCATATTTTTAAAAATGGCTCGGCAAGTAAAGGGCTGACATTTGAGATTTTGTTAAAATATTTGACATGGGGGCCCCTAGAGGCTGACTGAGCTACCAGCATAGTAGCTGGCCAGTGCTGACCAACGTGGATCATCACTCAGGAAATAAAGCATCTCCTACGAGGAATGGAGGTAATACAGTGGGAAAGGATGTACTCTGGTGCCAGGGTACAGGGTTTCAAACTCCAGCTTTGCCACTTGTAAGCTACAGAATGTCAGGCACTGTCTGTGCCCCAGCGTTCTCATCCGTTATGTGAGCATCTACTGATCACCAGAATAGCTAATATTAAGACAGTAGGATGGATCAATACACTGAATACTATAGAGCAATGAGAATAAACAATCTCTAGCTACCTATAACGTGTGGATGACTCTCATAAACAATCCTGAACAAAAGAAGCCAAAGTCAAAAGAGGATACACTGTATGATTCTATTTGTTCAAAAATAGGTAAAATTGATCATGTCACTAGAAGTCCAGATTGGCCTTGTCCTTGAGGAGTAGTGACGAGAAGGAAGCATAGAGTGCCTTCTGGAAGCTGGCTGTGTTCTACTTCTTGACCTGGATGCTGGTTACACAGCTGTGTTCATTTTTAAGGCTGGTGCCAAGCTTCCCTGTTTCTCTCGGGCATGGAGATCACAGTGAGATACAGCTGGTTAGCAGCTGCTTCTCTAGACCCTCATCCTTAATTCTCTCTCCTTCTTCTCATTTGAATCCTCCTCTCTCCCTTTACAATTCTACCTATGATTTAATTTACTACAGTTCTAAATTATCCCTCTTCCTCTCTCCAAAGCTCACATCTATCATAAATAAAAGGAAGTTAATTCTCCCCTGGTTATAATTCAGGGAAACTGAAAGCTCTCTTAGAGCTACCAAACAAAATACACCATTGTTACGAAACTTAAAGTCAGCCGTCATCATCATTTAGCAGTTAGCCTATCATTAGTTCTTTTCCTTTTTCTTATTAAATTACCTCTTTCAGGCCTCCAGTCATTTTGTAGCTCTTACTTGAGTCCCTTTCATTGGCTTCCTTTTAATTTGGGTTCATGCATGAAGGCCAGGCCCTGAGAAAGGACACATTGATGCTATTGGACAAACTCCAATTCCTCTGATTGGTGACAGGCCCAGAAATATAGACAGCACCAGGTGGCCCACATAACAAGAGACTGGCTTGACCTGAGGATAAAGAGCGAGACTGTGTCTGAGCCCCAATGCAGAGGCTTCCCCCCGGTCTGAGATGCTGTTCAGGGACCCTTGGCATGGAGAAGACACTCTGGGAATGTTCACACCTTTTTCCTTCTTAAAAGTGGGGAGACAAAGCACATGAGCAAAATGCACTGGATCTCTGATTCAGAAACCTTGGCGAAGATAAAATGTCAAAGACCCTGACTTAGAAGAAAAGAAGATTGTCTGTCAAGAAGAACAACATACCAGTCATAAGGAACATACTAGCTGTTGTCCTGTCAAACAAGCATCTTGCCAAGTAAAGGCAGCTCTGTCTTTGGAAGATGAACACACCATTGTCAGAATGTTGTTATTAAGGAAGCAGCCAGATTCATGCACCTGATTTTAAATATTGTGCTGAAGGAAGAACCCTCACTGTGGGTGCATTAGAATACAACCATGGTCAATCATGCCAAGCAGTGATCTGATAACTAAAGGGCAGGAAGAAAGAATGTGTCTGGCCTGCAATGACCTTTCCAAATTGTCTGTTGATCCCTTAAGCTAAACTGTCCATTCTTAATGGCGAAGGCCAAGAAAAGAGCAGCATGGTTTGGCAGAGGGAACTGGAAGACTGTAGTTTCTCCATTACATTTTACTCTCTGGTCATGTGCAAGGCACATGCAAAATGCTAACGCCTCAGACAGCTCTTCTCTAACGTGGGGATAAAAACATCTTGTCTGTGGGCAGGCAAGGGAAGGGCTACCCACGATCTCTTGAAAGCCCTACCAGCTCTAAAATCTAAGATTCAACGGCTAGCAGCACCAAATAACTTAACGAGGGCTGGAGAATGGCGGTCACATGTTAAGGCATGGAGGGGGCTCAGGCAGATCTGGGCTCAGCCACTGTGAAGCTGGGTGACTTTGGGTCAGTGACTTCACTTCAATGAACCTCTGTTCTCTCAGCTGTAAACGGGGGATGATAATGCCTATCTCACATAATGAATGTGAGGACTAAATTAGACCAAGTCCATAAAGCACTGAGCTAAGCCAGACCCCAAAGGCAGGTGGGTTTCAGATTTAAGGACCTAGAGAAGGACAACCTGGACAGTTGTCTGAAATAACTGAGCACTTACTTCACTTCAGAGCTACACACCCAGACGTGTGCATATGCTTATATTTATATATCATTTACATTTATATATGTGTAGGTTTAAAAATTAAATAAAATTCACAGTGCTCAAGAAGGTCCTTAGAGCCCTAAGTGGACTCTGTCAGGTTAGAAGAACCCAGAACCACGAGCTCCCTGTCCTAAGCACCATTTCGGGAGGGGTGGGGAGTCCTCGCCTGTTCCCATGTAAGCGTATTAGTGGATGCTGCGGTTACAGCATGGTTCTTCCTTTCTTTCTGGTGCTTCCCATCCCCTTGAGTTTCAGTGCAAAACACCCGGCTGAGCACTCATCAGGCCAGTGTGAGCGTCCCAAGAGGCCTCATCATTCCACACGGGCAGCCCCCTCTGCCACGTCTCTCAGGCTACAAGAGCACATCCAAGCCAGCCAGCTGGCCCTCAGGGGCCCGTCCTCATTCCTGTCTCCATCCAGCTCCATGAACCCCCATCGCTCCTCCACGGAGGCTGCACCGGATATCCTGTGGTTCTGGCTCCTTCCAAAGGGACCATAGCCAACGCTAGTGTTTCCGAACTCCCCAGAGAGAATATCCTTGGGATCCAGAAAGAGAAATCAGAATTCTGGGAATTCTTGGAAAGTCTAGAAATCATAAAGTTTCTTAAAAAACTCCCAATCTCCTTCATCCTCTTGACTTATACATATCTAAAAAATGTCTTTAACAAAAAAAGAAAGATTCAATTGAGTAGTATTTACAAAGAATAAAGCCTATACCAAATATTCAAACACTAAAAAACAAGGGTGAATGTAGAGATGTACTGTATTCTGTCCTTGTTTAAACTCTGGTCTACACATTATTATATTTAACACCATTCATACAAATGTCAATTTAAGTTTATATGCAAATTATGAATAGCATAATATTTGAATCTCTTAGCAAAGTTAACAGCACTACACAGACATAATGTGTTGAAATTGTCAAGTTAAGGACTTACTTTGTTTTCAAACCTTATTATATCTTGAAACGTCACTCATAAGATCTGTATAAAGTATAAACTTATTAATATAATTTGATTTGCAAATATGACTTAGGTTAGCAGCAGCTGGGGCCACAGACACACTTATGGAAGTAGCTAAAAGCCAGAATGACTGATTTGGTTAGGACTGCTCCTCTCCTACTTGCCTTCAAATCCCAGTGTCAGTATTTCCTGTTCTTGCTTTTGCTTGACATCATTGGAGCCCTTCAAACCAATAACTTCCTCTCCATTGATTGTCAAGCATAATTTCTCACAGGAAAACTGTAATACTGTTTCCTATTTTTGTGATGCCTCTGCTGATTTTTCTGGTGACTTGGGATTTGGGAAAGCATGCAAATTCTCCTGGGAAGGAATCCCCATGTGGAGACGAGGCTCCCAATGGGACGCCTGGTCTTCAGGTCTCCTACGAAACGATTTCTCTGACTTCCTGACTCACGGCTCCTCCCTGCAGCTACAGAAAGGTTCCTGCCCTCCTCAAAATTCCTGGGTTGTATTTTGACAATTCGCTCAGTACATAACAATGCTTTATTCTTCAATCTCGCTGTTCCCTGAGCACCAACTGTGACTTACAGGACCCCTTCTTGCTTTGTACCCCAGCATCTCCAAGTCTTTGAAAACTGGCAGTCACCCTATTGCCCACATCCCTGTCTGACAATTTCCAGTCCCTCAAAACCTACTCCAGTTAATGCCTGAGCAGAGAGTTACAATCAAGACAAGTAAGCTGTCACTGACATACAGTCAGAGGAATGAAACAAAATATCACCAGGTCACAGGAGGAGAAAAAGGGATCAGCCCTGGAAGCACAACCTGGGATAGGAGGGCTGATTTCTTTATTTTTTTTTTTTAAGGTCATCTTCTTTTTATTCATTTGATAGTTTTATTATCCACATTTTCGATAAAACACCAGATAATAAAACTCTGATAACAACCGTGTTCAGCCATTGCCCTGAACATTCCCCACTTGTGTTTAAATGTTCTGAGTCAGACCCTGTCTCTGGACAACCGCAAACTCCGTGTCTTCTCTAGAAGTTTCTGCCTTATGGTCTCCATCACGAGGGTGTCCTTGCCACTTGGTTCTTGGCTTTCTCAAATGATTTTTGTTGCTATTATCACTTTAGCTTTGGAGAGAGGCAGTTTCTATGTGCCTCTGTCCACTTCTTTGGTGGAAATGCCTTCGAATTATATCTATGTATAGTCGACGAGATGGAGCTTTCAAATACACCTGAGCAATTAGTTATTCTATCCTTTCCTGACACCCTCAACTCCTGACTTTATGCCTTTCTGTATACTGATAACATCCCACCTATGAAGAGAACTCTGATTTCTAGAATGATTAGGAATAACTCAGGCACTGCTGCTCTCCATCAGCTTCTGCTCCAGCTGGACTCCAGAGCTAGATTCTGGGCATCCTAAAGCATCTCATCAGATCCGGCAGTGCACAACCTAAGACATGCAGAAGCAGCAAGGTGACTCTTCTCTGTTCCATCTGGACCAGGCCTCCCCTGAGCTGTTTGCTCCTGCTGCCTGTGCTGTGGTGATCCTGTCTACTTAGCACACTGGTGCAGGCTCTCCTCCGGCTCCCCTGGTTCCAGGCTCCCCTTTGCCACCTGGACATGGTGTTTGCTCATCCTGCTTCTTGAAATCTGCATCTCAAATGTGACTTTACATACTCCCTCCAGAAAAAGGTCCTGAGGATAGACATGTAAAGTAGTCTATCACTTCTGCTTCTTCCACCTTCCTTGGCTCCAGGCTTGCAGAGTTCATGTGTCTCTTAGAAGACTCCACACACCATGCTATAGTTAGAGGTCCACATGCCTGCATCCTTGGGAGACCACAGCCTGTACTTTTAGGCATAGTAAGGAATCTGGTGCATGGTCAAAGCAACAAGTGATGTTGGCTGAACTGCATCCTAAAATATCCAAAGAACAAAGGTACTAAGAACAAAGGTACTGTTGCATCCCAACGTTGGCCAGAGTATGGAAGGATAATATAATCCAGTGATTCTCGAACTTTTCTGGAGGTCGTGTTCAAACACACAATGCTGAGTGCCACCCCCAGAGTTTCTGATTCAATAGGTCTGAAGCAGGGGAATTTGCATTTCTAACAAGTTCCTAGATGGTTCTATTGCTGCTCTCTAGGGTTCAATAAAACTTTACTTACAAAAACAACTAGTGGTCCAGAACTGGCCCGTGGGTCCACAGTCTGCCAACTTCTACACTAAAAGGTTCTTAATGCTGAGCTATAAATTTTGCAATGATGGGATATTAGACGAGAAATCAGAACGCTACAGGACTTTGCCCATATTGCTGCTTCTAGATTCATCTAGTCTGTCAGAGCATCATTTATTCTGGAGCAGTCCTAGAAATGCAGTGTAGTCTGTCCTCGTTTAAACTCTGGTCGACACATTATCAGAATTAACAACATCCATGCAAATGTAATTTTCAATTTTATATGTAAATCATGATTATTTTAATATATCCAACTCAGAGGCATGTGTCAACGCTCTAAGGAAAACATAAGCACATCAGTGGGAAGTGAGGCCTGAGGGCCTGGCTCTGGCCCTTGACACTAGATACTGCCAGTGTCTAAGACACAGATCCCAGGGGTGGAGAGCAGCATCAGTGCTATGAGGATACAGGAGAGGAGAGAAGACTGAATGAGCTCTGAGGATCTTGGCCGTAGAACTCTCTGACCTCTTCCAGGCCAGCACAGAGTAGGTCTGCAGACACTGAGGGGGAGAGAGAGGACTCATTCTGAGGGTGCAGGGCTGATTGATCAGGGTGACCAACTTCCATATCGAGACATGTTCCAAACGCCCGTTCTTCCCTAGGGTGCCTTTTCATGTTGCCTGCGGTGTTGATTTTTTCTGTGTGCATGCTGATTGTTATGTCACGCTGTTCTATTAATTGTTGAGAGATGTTGAAGTCTCCATCTCTCATTGTGGATGTGTCTGTGTCTGATTTCAATTCTATCGGTTTTTGTTCCACGTGTTTTCAAGCTCTGATGTTTGGTACGTACAGATTTAGGATTGCTACGTCTTCTTGATCGATCAACCCTTTTATCGTTACGTAATCCTTCTCTGTCTCTGGTGATTTCCTTTGCCCTACAGTCTAGCTTATCTGATATAAATATTGCAACTCCCATTTTTTTAAATTAAGTTTTGAATTATATGGCTTTTTCCATACTTTCACTTTGAGTCTTCCTATATCATTATATTTGAGGTGAGCTTCTTTTAGACAGCATATCGTTGGGATATGTCTTTTTGTCCATTTTGCTGTTTTGTATTTTTAACTGGCGTATTAGGCAATTTACATTTAAAGTAATCATTGATACATCAGGGCTTAAATCTGTTATTTTATTTTTTCTGTTTATTCTCTCTTTCATTTTTCTATTTTCTTTGTCCTGCCTTCCAGTGGGTGTCTTGAACATTTTTTTAGAATTTCATTTTGATTTACCTAATGTTTTGTAATATATCTCTTTTATAGCTTTTTCAGTAGTTAGTAGGTATGACATTTTAGAGATAGAAAACTTATCAATCTCTATTAATGTAGTCATTTTACCAGTTCAAGTGAAATTTAGTAACTTATCTTCCTTTCAGTCCCTTTACTCTACCCCATTTACAATATAATTGTCTTAAATATTTCCTCTACACACATTTAGAGTCACATCAGACAGTGTTACAATTTTGCTTCAACTAACAAACAATTTAGAAAACATATTTAGAAGTCGTTCAAGAAAACCTATATTTCCTCACATTTTTTTCTTATCAAATTCTTTCTTCCTTTCCAACGTTTGAAGATTTCTTCTTTCATCATTTCATTTCTCTCTAGAGAATGTTCTTTAGTCAATGTTTTGCAAATGTCTGCTGCCAACAAATTCTTAGTCTTCCTTCACCTGAGAATGTCTTGATTTCTCCCTAATTACTGGAGGATATTTTTACTAAGATTTAGATTCTGGGTTGACAGTTCTTTCCTTTTAGCACCTGAAAAACAATGTACTATTTCTTTCTGGCCTACATATCTTCTGTTAAGAAATCTGTTATGATTCTAATTGTTTTTTCCCTACAGGTAAGGTGTTATTCTCTTCTGTTTTCAATTATTTTCTTTTCTTTAGTTTCAGAAGTTTAGTTTTGATGTGTCTTGGTGTGAATTTGTTTGGGTTTATCCTGTTTGAGAGTCACTCAGATTCCTGAATCTGTAGTTTTTGTTTGTTTGTTTGTTTGTTTGTTTTTGCCATATGCAGGGAGTTTTCAGCCCTTATTTCTTTAAGTACTTTTTCAGCCCTCTTTCTCCCAGGACATTGATAACATAATTGTTAGACTTTATATTTTAGTCTCACGGGTCCCTAAGGTTTTGTTTACTTTTTTGTTCCAGTCTACTTTCTCTTCATTGTTCACATTTGGTAATTTCTATTTTTTATCTTCCAGCTCATTGATTTGTTCTTATGTTCTTCCATTCTGAAGTTGAGCTTCAGTTACTTTATTTTTCAGCTCCAAAATTTCCATTTGGTTTTTCTCTGTATCTTTCCTTTCTTTGCTGAAACCATCTACTTCTTTGTTGAGGCTTTTTGTTGTTGTTTCTAGCAAGCTCAAAATTGCACACTGAAGAATTTTTATCATGGCTACTTTAAAATATTGCCTGATAATTCTATCATCTCTGTCATGTCGGTGTAAGTCTCTGTTGGTTGTCTTTTCTTCATTCAGTTTGAGATGTTCTTGTTTCTTGGTATGTGAGTGAATTTTTTACTGAAATCTATACATTTCTGTACTATGTTCTAAAACTCTAGATCTTGTTTAAACCTGTTTTAGCTGGCTTCCTCTGATCCCAAGTAACAGTGCTTCTGCCAGAAAGAGGTGGAAGAGTCCAGGTTCCCCACCTGTCTTCTGCTGACACTTGAGGAGGCTCCTCATTACTGCTGGATGCAAATTGCAGTTCTCCTAATGGTCTCCATGGACTCCACAGTGGGAATGGCCTCTTTACCTCCGGGTGATAGTGGAAGTTTCAACCCTTCACTAGTCCTCCTCCGATGCCACCCTGCAGGGACAGGGAAAGGCACCTTGCTTCTGCAAGGTGCATGTCAAAGTCTAGCTTCCCACGTGGCCCCACTTATACCATAAGAGAGATGGGGGGCTTGTTACTGGCCAGATCTCTACTTGGCCTTTTCTGGGTAAGAATGAGGGCCATAGATATTTTTTGCAGTGTTTGGATGGAATATAACACTTATTGTTTAAAAGTTTTCTGTCTTTTTCAGCTGCTCCCTTCCTGGTCCTCTGGCTGTTTGTTTGTTTGTTTGTTTGTTTGTTTTTGGTGGGGGGAGGTAGGGCTTTTATTTGTCTGTGACCATTGGCATATCCAGGTTGCCAGCTTCCTCACTTCCAAGCCTCAGATACATGAGGCAAAAAGAAAACCCAGGGCACTCATCACTATGTCATTTCTCAGTTCCCAAGGTGCTTAACCAGTCTGCCTTCTTCTGCCCACCTGTCAGTCTTTTTATGTTTGTCTTAGATACAGTATCCGAGGTTTTCAGTTGTATCTAGAGGAAGAAACAGGGAGAAGTACCTCTGTTCCATCTTCCTGGAAGCAGAAGTTAGCCAACTGTTGGCATTTTTACAATGTACCTAGAGTTGGGCTATAATATCCCATATGAATATGTGTGAATTTCATAACCAAGGATGCGAAATTTGCCTCTCAATTTTTAAAACTCGTCCCCCCCAAAAAACAAGTTTATTTTAAATAATGATTACTTGCATTAAAGAAATACAGTGAATTTAAATATTCCCTTAAAGTAGGTGGGGGTTAGGGACTGTACCTCTTCTGACATTTAACTGAATACTAACTGCACTGGAAAACGAAAACTAAACAAGAGACATACTGACATGACAGAGGAACAGAGCAAGACGGCCAGGGCACACCAGCTTTGTTGCTTCATGCAACACGCTCAACTCCTGAGGACTTAGATTCTTTGTTTATAAAATGAACAGGTTATACTGAAATTCAGGACTGAGTTTTAAGTTCCACCATAGCTCTAAAACTCCATCATTTATTCTGGCATATTCTCTCTCTACTTCAGATAGTTTGGATAATATTGGGGCTTTTATTAGGGACGGCCTTCCCATAGTTAAAGGGGAGGCGTAAAGATCCAGTCGAGTTTTTGCAACCAGAGGCATCCTTTGCCATGCTCGGTAGTGGCAACTGCCGGCCCGAATCACCTCTGTGGCAGGTGATCTTTGGAGCACATCAGCAATACTGAGGCCTTTAATGGCATACTGGAGCAGAGCGCACTCAGAGTGAAGGGACTAGGACGAGGACGAGGACGAGCCCATGTGACTCATGAAGAAGCAGTCCAGGAGGGAGGCTGCCGTGTGCAAGGCTTAGGAAGCCACCTTCAAGGCAGAAAGTCCTCTCCAGGAGGGAAAAGACACTCTCAGTGGCTGCATCTAAGGCCAGTTCGTCCTGCCCGGGGTGCCTGTGTGTGTTCGGAGCTTCCACTTCATATTTTAAAACTTCCCTTTCATACTTAAGCTGTCAAAGCAGAAAGTGTGATTTTCTTGGAAATTCACTCTTCATTTGCCAACTGACCCATTTCCCACTTTATATAGAAATACTTTGTTTCTACAATCAGAAAGAAAAGGAGCCACTGAAAAGTTCCTATAGGAGGTATGCAAGGAAAAAGAAAAATGCATAGAACAACCTCTGTAAATAAAAGGCATCTGAGTCTCCTATTCTAAAAAAAAAAAAAAAAACATCCTGGCAGCTAAGAGTCGCCTCTGGCCACAGCAGGTCAGGACATAAGAGAATATACGAAATGAAGAAAGACATCAAAGGTATAAATAATTAAGCATCAGCTGTAAAACCAACACTGGCGTTTCTTTTTGCCTGTAGAGAATCATCTAATAAAAACAACAAAAAAGGAATGTAACTTGCCGTAGGAAAAGCCAAACCATAAAACTAGTTAAATTTATTAAACAGACATGAACAGTTAAAGGTTTCTCTAATTATTTAATTCAGGGACCCAAGAAACCAGCCAGGAATAAGCCGCTAACAGGGCTCACCCTGAGTTCTTATGAGTCCTCACTAGGATCCAGGGGCTGTCCACAGGGCTTTCCATGGATTAACTTGTTTAACCCTCTCGACACTCCAGTCAGGTACCCCCATTGGCCTCATTGTGCAGTGGGGGGAGCAGAGGCACAGAAAGATTTAAGAACATGCTCAAGGTCATACATCAGGTGAGGATTCTTTGGCTACAAACCAGCATCAATAAACCCCTTAGTTCTTATGTTTTCAGCAAGACAAATAGTACAACTGAGTGTCTGGCATTAAATACCATACCCATGCCTTTGCTCTGAAGTTCATGTAAAATGAATAAATACTACAAGAAGAAAGATCAAAAATATAGTCAAACAATGAATTTTACAGTCTGTCTGTCTGTTTCTCTTTCCCCAAAGTATGACAGACAGTGTAGACCACTGAGTACCCACTACTTTAGGACCACACAAAGCTATTTATATTCTGATAGCAACAGAAGCTTCTAGGATCTGGTTCTGGACTCACCCAGTTGCATAAATCTTGTGATAGGGAAGCTGACCCAGGAGGGAAAGAAGGAGAAGGCAGGAAGGGAAGAGGAGTGGCAGAAGGACAGGGCAAGGCCACATGGCAAAAGTCCAGGGCCAGGGGAAATGCAGGGCCCTGGCACCTGCTACCTCCATCCAAGGCTCAGAGATGCAGCTCAGGGATGGAGACGAGCCACAGCCATCGGGCTGTCTTGACCTGGGACCTTGTCCGTGCCTTGGTTCAGGGCAGGGTAGTGCTCAGGTAGGCTTCAGCACTGGTGAGTAGGGCAGTGAGATAGGGGGTCCTGTAACTAGGATTAGGAAAGCAACATAAAACCATGTCCCTCCAACCAGGAGCCAGGAGCAGGCTCGGGAAGTGAGGAAGCCCAGGTTCCAGGCACACTTGTGGCACAGAATGCATCACAGCCTAAGACATCTTTGACCAGATGGCATACAGGCACTGGTGGCTGTGAGATGTTCAGCCTGGAAGATGTAAAAGGCCAGCTAAGCATTATAAGGTGGGAGATGGCAAGGGCTCACTGGCTAGACATGCAGGAGGAGCTAGGCGCTCTGGCTCTGGCCTGGGGCATGGGGATAAGAATCAGCTAGGGAAAGGAGCTTGAGTCCTAGGCCCACACCAGGCAATAGCTAATGCAGAATGGGAACCCGGAAAGTTAGGCCAGCAGGGGGCAGGTGAATGCAGAGGGCTGGGACGCAGGGTGCACCTGGGGCCCAGGTGGAGCAAGAAATCTCCCATCTGGGAGAAGGAACTCATAGTAAGTCACCCCACGAGTCATAGAGACCGTTGGTAAATTTCCTTATGAAGGTATCAGCTTAGAGACTGGACCAGGAGAGGGGCTTGCTGGCTCCTGGCCACCAAGGCAGGGGCCCAATTCCAGGAGTTATCATTCCAACAGCACAGCACAGAGCAAGGAAGAAAGTGAAACTCTGATTTCTACCCTGTCCCTCCGTGCTCACCACTCTGTGCTTCAGGTCATTTCTGGCTCAATAATCGTGAGCATGCCTGAATTATTGTGGTTGAAAGCTGCTTTTATAAGGCTGTAAAAAACCTTCCTCTTTATTCTCTTTTAAGTCTTGAGTTCTATGCACACCTTATGCCAAAGAAATGCTTTCTGCAGCCAGAGATCTGAGAAATGAAGGTCAGGCCAAGAATTAGCGCAACAAAAGCTTTATCAGAGCCCAGCAGAACTGAACCTCTGACATTTGCAATGGAAAAGCAAATAAGATCAGGAACTTAGAACCACAAAAGCAACCTAGTAGGAAATGGTTATGAAAGAATATGGGGTTATGGAGAGAATGTGTCCAGAATCCAGAATCTGCAACTTAGTAACTATACATCTTTGAAGGGCTACAAATTTAAAAGTGAATGAGAGCATTTGTATAATTTCCTCTTTTCTACATCATCAGCACATCTGCAGCATCAAACTCTCTCTGCCATTCCTAAAGGCAGACCCCCCACAGGAGAATATGTGTATGTGATAACCATTTCATGGTGCCAGAGATATTACACAAACTATGAATATGCAGTTATTTTAAAGTCACATGTTATTTCAAAGACCATGACATCCTTGATCAACCACTAACTTCAAAGACGTATCGAAGGGTTGATTCTGTCCTGATGTACAAATTCTCCATGGTGAATATGGCATGAAGTCAGTGTGCTCTCCTTTTAAACTGCACATTGAAGCCAATACAGGGCATTATTCTGGGACCACCTCCACATGACAGAAATTACCATACTTGACAGCAAAGGCCAATATACGATTAGGAGGCTAAGACTTTAGCTGGATCCTCAGATACCTAAAAACCTCATACAGAAAAGGACTAACCACAAACGAAATTGAAGAAGAAAGCTTACTTTTGAAACTTACAAATTCCAAACTGCTTAACCTAGTATTTCAAAATACTAGGCAGTCCAATAAAAATATAATGTGAGCCATGCATATAAAGTTTTCGACCAGTCACATTTTTTTAAAGTAAGAAATAGGTAAAATTAATTCTAATCATATATTTTATTTAAAATGTAATCTTACGTGTTTTCAATATAAAAATAATTATTAATGTGATAATTTACATTCTTTTTCATACCAGAGCTTTGAAATTCAGACCACATCTCAGTTTGGATGAGCCATGTTGGAAGTGCTCAATGATACATGTGGCTACTGCGATGTCTCAACTAACCACTCCCCACATCCTGACCTAAACCCTACGACTTTCCCCATCCCTGCATGTACCCCTAGTTTTAGCAGGCACAGGTACCAGATTTTCCAGAATGGCCCTAATTTTAGCTACTCTGTCTCATGGCGTCATGACTGCCCCTGTTTTCAGTACCAGGGGCAGTGTGCTGTCCTGGTTACTGGCCGCAGCTATGGCGGGACACTGCCTGGGTTTAAATTTACCTCTCACTATGTGCAACCAGAGCAAGTTACTCACATCTTTTTAGAGCCTTAATTTCCCCATTTTGGCAACAGATAAGAATAGTGTTCTTCCCGGGGTCGCTGGGAATGTGAGGAGGTGAAATTCCTGGAGCACCACATTCTACTCAATACAATCAGCAGCAGCGTAGAAGCAAGACCTGTGGGCAAAGCGGGCTCCTCCTCCCCGCCCCACCCAGGTTCTGATCTGCGGGTGAGAAAACATGCCCTCTTTTCCATCCTTATTCCTTTGCCCAGGATGCTCCCTGCTGCTCAGAACTTTGTATCAATCCACTTAAAAAACTCTGTCTGTTTTCAAGGATCAGATCACATGCACCCCTCCTTCAGGAAGCCCTTCCCTTTTCTTTCCTCCCACTTCTAAGGTGGAAGTATTCCCATGGGTCTGCCTTAGTGTTTTCATTTCTCACTCTCTGTAGCATCCTAATCATTCACATCAGACTTAGCTCACCTTCTGGGCTCTTCCTCAAGGGGTAAAGGCTCTTATTAAATTTCTCTCCCCTGTCTTTTCACCCCCCTTCATATTTGCCCAGGAGGCTCCTGACATTCAATATATGATTTCAAAGCAAATGAATGAATATCCAACAGCTTTGATTTAATGTATTCGACCTTTCCATTATTAATAAATAATGCCAATAGTAAGTAAAAAGGAGATTTTAAAAAAAAAGTCTTGTGAGGTCCCCTCAAGCTTTGAGATTGATACTCTGTACCCTACACTCCTTCACATTTCAGAGGACCCCACATCTGCCCTCTATAAGTGTCCCAGTTCTCTCCTGGTATCTCTCAGTTCTGACTCCTACTAGGCCATCCCCATCTCAAAGAGACTCTCAGAAGGAGCTGTGTCAGACCTTCCAGTCACCACAGAGCATGCTGGTCGGGGCTCTGTAATTCCCGGGTCCTGCCAGGAGACCAGCTGGCTAACCTGATCCACCAGGGCAGAGGGAGGAATGCAGGCCTTGCGGCATCACCCCCCACCCCCGAGACAGCAGATGCACTAAAGGGCAGGTTAACGCCACAGTGTTACTGTGCCATCTCAGGAGCCACAAGGGACTGATGCACACTGTGCAGGCACAGTTATTTCTTAAACTGTAAGGTGTATTTTTTCCAAATGAGTAAAGACAAGGCAATCTGACTTCCAGCTTCCAAGAAGCATAGAACCAGGGGTATTTGCTAACTCATTAGATCGATTTAACTCTCCAAACAAAGAACACTCAGGACAAAGGCATTTTATTTTTGAAAAAGAAACTTCTTAAAAATTTAAGTTCTTCTAAAACAATTTTAATTTGTTTAAAAGGAAATGAATTTAGAATGAAGAAAGGTCACCAAGTCATTTATTAAGAAAGCACTGTGTTCTTTCCACTTTTAAAAAAAAATGGTGATTAATTCTCAAAGGAGTTTTCATATAATAGACTAGAAACACAAAATATTTCTAGTTTTAAAGTGGCTTTACTCCCCTGCAGTGGTTCTTCCAATACCCCCTTGGCAGGTCTTATTTTTTTTCCTTACAACATTTAGATTTGATTTTTGGGAAATGGAAGATGACCCCCCATCCCCCAGGTGGCAAAGAGAATGCAGGCCATGTCAGCAAGTGAGTAACTGAAACCATTAAGGCAACAGAAATAGGTCTCCAGATATATCTAGCTCCCTTCCTTAATAGGCAAAAGGGGTGTTTACACCCTTACAGATGAGGACTTAGCAGCCAAGGCGCTCAGGAAAGACCAGGCAGGAAGTGCCTTGCCATTCTCCCTCTTCCCCCTCTCCCCCTCCCTTCCTTCCCCTGGCCCTGGCCCAGAGCCTGGGCCCAGCAGTCCTTGGCAGGCATAAGTACACTGTCAGTACTGCAAACCCTGACAATTAATGGTTGGTCGCAGTTACAGGAAACAATTTCATCAAATCTAACCCCCACTCCCCCACCTACCAAGTCCATTAGAACAACAGAAAATCACTGGGAGTTATCCAGATGCTAACTAGCTTTTTGAAAGCGCATATTAAATGAGAAATTTTAAAGGCTTTGGCTATCTCATAAATGTCTCCAAGACTCAACTGGAACACCAGAGTACCATGCAATTAACAGTCATTTTAAAAACCACTTTGTAAACGTGCCTGACAATACAATATCATAGAGTATAAACTATGATTCTAGTATAGGTCTGGAGATCTTTCCACAGGTGTCTTAGGGATCAGGCTCCCTCCACCTAGTGACACCTGTCTCAACACAGGCCTCCAAGGTCCCCACAGCAGGACTTTCACCTGGATTCCTGAAAGAGCCCCCTAACCTGTTTCTCTGCTGCCTCTCTTGCCTTTCTTTGATTACTTCCCCAAAGAGCAGCCAGAGTGATCCTATAAAACTGAGGTCAGATCATGTCACTCCTATACTCAAAAATTCTCAACTTAAATTTTCTAGTATCCATACTACAAAAAAAGTAAAAAGAAATAGGAAAAAAATAATTTTAATGTTTTTCCTTAACCTCGTATATCCAAAATATTGGCATTTCAAAATGTAATCAACATAAAAATCATTGAGATATTTTACATTTCTTGTGCTAAATTTTTGAAATCCAGTGTGTATGTTACAGTTACCGTGCATCTCAATTCAGACTCAACACAGCACGAGCGCATTTCTTATCTGACGTGGTGACCCCCACATCGAAGCTGGCAAGCCTTTCTACAAAGGGAAGGGCACCCTTCCCAGGAACATACGTGTGTGTTTACATGACATGAAGACTTCAGAACTCAGGGCTAGTAGCAAGGAACACTCTCGGGAAACCTGTTTCACCTGTCCACACATGGTTCACTGTACCCAGGAAGGCAGTAAAAGCATCTCACCTTAATCGTTCTTCCTCTTTCTTCCGAAGGTTGAAGTCTCGCTGAACCACCTGGAGAACATGCTCGGTTTCATCATCGGTCAGACCAGAGAGGTCCAGCTTTCTCCCCATGATTCAACACCAAGCACAGACGATGAAATGAGGCCTGACAAGTCAAGGAGAGACCATACATTGAAGGCACGATAAAGACTATCCATGGATAAAAATCAACTAATTTTGTTATGAAACAAAAGTAAATACAGTGTTCATATAAGGTACTATCTTGCTCTGCTCTCATCCTCAGCAAACATTTACAGACAACTTCAGCAAGGCTGCGAAGAAAAAGAAAAAATGACATCTGCCAGTTTCGTTCATTGTAACTCTTGAGTTAGAAATAAATAAATACATAATTCTTGTTAACAAAATGAAGCATACGAAAGACCTTGTGTTGATTTCTCTGGAACACCGAAAGGCAATATTCAAAAATTCTAAATATCTATGGTTTGAAGTTTTAAATTCTAAGTCCTTTATGTGATTGTAAAATAAAATAAATTATAATACTTTTTTTTAAAAAGTCCTATATTTACTATACCCTTTGAATTTTTCATCATGTGGCTCTAAAATATAAACTAGAAATCAATAAACGCTTCTGCTAAGGAAAAAAATATAGTAAAATAATCTTATTTAGCCATTTTCTCAGCAATAGAAAACAGCAAAATATTAGTGGATCCAATCCAGCAAGATTTCAAAGGGATTATTACATCCCCCAACCAAGTGAGTTTTATCTAAATGATGCAAGGTTAGTTCAGCATTCAAAAACCAATCAGTATAATTCAGCACATTAACAGAATAAAAAGGAAAAACAATATGATTATTTCAACAGATGCAGAAAAATCATTTGACAAAACTTAATACTCATTCATGATAGAAACCCTCTGCCATCTAAAACTAGAAAACTTCCTCAATCATATAAAGGACATTTTCAAAACAATGAAAACAATAAAAACCTACAATTAACATTGTATCAATGATGAAAGACTGAATGTTTTCCCCTAAGATTAGGAAAAGGGCAAAAATGTCCACTCTCACTACCTCTACTCAACTCTGAATGTCTTTACTATAAAGCTGTTAATCACGACAGAGTGGAACTGGCAAGTAGGCAGGTGTACTGGTTCCCACGGCTGCTATCACAGAGTCCCACAGTCTAGGTGGCTTGAACAGAGTTTTATTTTCTCACAATTCTGAAGGCTAGAGGTCTGAGGTCAAGATGTTAACAGAATTGCTTTCTTTCTTTTTTTATTTTATTTTATTAGTTTCAAGTACACAGTACACTGGTTTGATGTTTATATAGTTAATATAATGATCCCCCTAATTGCTCTTTCTCTCCTCTGGCTCTCTACCTAGCCATTATATTACTGCTAACTGCATTCCCCATTCCCATGACCATCTATCGACTACTAATTTGTACTTCTTTAACTCTTCACCCCATTCTCTCAGCCCCCCAACCCTCCTCCTCTCTGGCTGTCACCAGATTGTCCTCTACATTTGTGAGTCTGTTTTGGATTAGTTTGTTCTTTTTGTTCCTTAGATTCTGCATATAAGTGAAATCATATGGTATTTGTCTTTCTCTATCTGACTTATTTCACTTGGCATAACAACCTCTAAGTTCCATCCAAGTCATTGCAAATTGTAGGATTTCATTTTTTTAATGGCTGAGTAATATTCCACTGTATATATAAACCATAACTTCTTTATCCAGTCTTCTATTGATGGGCATTTAGGCTGCTTCCATATCTTGGCTATTATAAACTGTGCTGCAGTGGACACAGGGGTGCATAGATCTTTATGAATTATTGTTCTGGTTTTCTTTGGATAAATACCCAGAAGTGCAATTGCTGGGTCAAAGGGTATATCCATTTTTAATATTTTGAGAGCCTCCAGACTATTTTCCATAGTGGCTGTACCAATCTGCAATCCCACCAACAGTGTATGAGAGGCCCCTCACCTTTGCTCATAGATGGCCATCTTCTCCCTGTGTCTTCATACAGTCTTCTCTCTGTCTATGTCTAACTTTCTAATAACCTCACTCTAATTTAACTGCCTCCTTAAATATCTTATCTCCAAATAAAGCCACAATCCGAGGTACTAGGATGAGGACTTCAACATATGGATTTTGTGGTGACACAACTTGCCCATAACACTCCACCTTTTGGCCCCTCAAAATTCACATCCTTTTCACATACAAAATACATCAGCCCATCCCAACAATCACAAAAGTCATAATCTATTCCAACATCAACTCTAAGCCCCAAATCTCACCTAAATATTATGTAAATTAGGTCTAGGTGAGCCTTGAGCTATGATTCATTCCAAGGAAAATTCATTACCAGCCATGAACCTGTAAAACCAGACAAGAAGCTTCCAAAATACAATGAGTGAGACAACCGTTGGATAGATATTCCCGTCGTAGATGGAAGAAATTACAAAGAAGAAAGAAGTCTTGGGTCTCAAGCAAGTCTGAAGGCAGAGCAAATTCCATCGATTTTAAGGCTCAAGAATAATCCTCTTTGGTTCCATGCTCTGTCCTCTGTGCCCACTAGGGTGGCCTTGCCTTCCGAGCCCATGAGGGTGGCTGTCCCATCCTCCTTGGCCCTGGGTACAACCACAACAGCTGGGCCTGCTGAAACCGGGAGGTGGCCCTGTCCTCTGTAACTGAGAAGGAGAAAGCCCCACCCCCAAGCCCTGGTGTCAAAGGCAGCCCTTCATGCCTCTAAATTGCCTTCAGGATCATTCTTCCTTTTTCTTGAAAAATAACACACATTTGTAGCCTGATCGCTCTATTGGCCCACCCTGTAGAACCTCAGAAGTCCAAGAGCCTGTGTTCATTTCATCTTGTCTCTGTTTAGTCTAAGCTGGCAGTGTTTCTGCTTATACATGTTCTCAAAAACATTGGCTTCCTAGGCAGTTTACAGGAGGCCAAGCCATCAGACAGAGAGAGGGTCTTCTACCGATCTTCCCTGGATAACCGAATCTCTACTGCTGGTTTCCGCTGAAATGGTTGGTTGGATCCCTGAGTCACACTCATTCTTTCTTTAGCAGGTAGTTGTCCAGCCACAACCCTGATGTTTCCTCCAGACAGGCTTTTCTCATCTTTGCAATATGAATAGACTGAGAATTTTCCAAAGCTGCATGCTCTGGTCCCTTTTCACAATTCCTTCTTCAGTTTATCTCTCTGCTCTCACATTTTACTATAAGTGGCAAGGAGGAACCAGTCCATGCCTTCAACACTTTGCTGAGAAATCTCCCCAGCTAAATATCCAATGTCATCACTCAAAAGGTCTATATTCCAAAAACACTAGAACACAATTCAGCCAAGTTCTCTGCCACTTTGTAATGAGGGCTGCCTCGCCTCCAGTTTCCAATGACACCTTCCTCACCTCTGTCTGAGATCTCAGCAGACACACAGTTTTAACATTCACTTTTCTATCAACATTCCGTGCATGATGATATGTTTTCTCTAAAACAATAGGCCCTTTCTCTACATCGCTCCTCTTTTCTTCCTGAGCCCTCAGCGAAATCACTTTATCAACCATATTTCTACCAATAGTTCCTTCAGGGGTACCTAGGCTTTTTCTAGCATGCACCTCGAAGCTCATCCAGACTCTACCCTTTACCCAGCTCCAAAGACATGTCCACATGTTTTTACAGAAGAAACAAAAATAGCAAATGCCCATATGAAAATATGCTTAATTTCATTGGTAGTTACAGAACTGCAAATTAAAACCACAGTGCACACCCACCAAAATAAAGTCTTTACCAAGTGTTGACAGGAGGTGGGACAGTGGCAACTTTCACATAGTAGGTATAAATTGGTAAAATCTCACAATTCGATGTCATTTTCAAAGTTGAAGATGCATGGACCCTATGAACTAGCATTTTTGCCATAACTAAATGTATTCCTCAGATACAATCTTGCAAATACACACCAATTAGATTGAAACATACGAAATTTCTAAGTTTATACTATTTTGACCTGTAAAAATGCCTGTTCACATAGTTTAATCTAATACGAGAACATTAACAGCTATCACATTCAAAATAGCAAAAAGAAAAGTTAAAATAAATAAAACCTGGAAATGATCCCAAACATCCATAAACAAGAGGAAAGGTAAACAAATAGTGTATCTTCGTTTCATACAGTCAATTACTCTAATGCAGTGAAAAAGAACATACTGTAGGTATATTCATCATCATCATGGATAAATCTTAAAAACAATGTTGAGACAGAGAAGTATGTCACGTGCATACACGTACAGCATGCATACAGTATGATTCCTTTTATATAAAGTTAAAGACACAGAAAACCAAAGAATATGTATATTTTTAGAAATGAATATGGTAAAACTATAAAGAGAAAAACAGGACTCTGATGGGGAGAGAGGATTTGATTGGGAATAATTACAGAGGGGCTTTAAAACTGCTGCTTCTGCTACTTAATAACAATATTACTATTAAAAAGTTCAAATTACACACACTTTTGTCTGTAAGCTATCTTTCATAAGCATGAAAGGTAAAATAAACCTAACACCAAACAAAAAACATCTGATTTCATCATAATTAAAGCAAATATCTGACATCATGCATCATAATGAATACATGATAATTAAAGCAAATATATGAAACATTTTTCAAGGAATATGCTGAGAATTATGATAAAAATAATGACTTTGAATAACCTTTATTGTTTGAACACCTACAATCTTCCAGATGCTTTAGCTTTTCATATATATATATATATATATATATATATATATATATATATATAACATTTGACATTCTTAACTCCCACAAAATCCTACAGGCAATCACTATGATTACCACCATTTACATATGAGAAAACACAGGCTCATAGTTACAAGTTCTGACTAAGACAAATCGCGAATGACAGCTAGGGTCTAACCCTGTCTCAGTCCAGCTCAGAGTCTACACCTTTCCTCCATGCACAATCCTTCCTGTGAGATGCACAGGGGAACTCCGGACCTCAGATTTTCAAACCTGAGTCCAGAGCTCCCTGCTCACTCTTTCTAGCATGTGACAGCTAAGAACAGGAGATCCCATTAATTGGTTGCTATTCAGATGAAGGTGATCTGCCCTTCTCGTCTCTGAATAAAAGCAATAATCTTTTGTTAAGTAATTTAAAACCTCATGACTGCATGATGCAAACTAATCTCAAGATTTAACCAACAAATCACAACAGGAATTCCAATTATTTTTTTTTTCATGCCAGTAGTGCTATACTTGTCAAAAGTAAATCTTTGGTCCACTGTGGGGGTAAAGATAGTCAGGGTGGGGGAGGAGTAAGAACCTAATGTATCTGCTGGCTCACAGAAGTAAAATTACGGTTACTTAATTACTAAATTAAAAGTAAGATTCCACCTGTAAGCTGCAAAGGTAAGGGGAAAGTTTCATCTTTTAGTCTCCTGATGATTAGAAAGAAACGGAGGGCACAGTGAAAATGCAGACTGACTTCATCCTTTAAATCACTCCATTAAAGGTGATAATGGCACTTTGGAGTTTCCCAGAAGGTGACACATCTGTCCCCTTCACTTCACTTCACTGGCTTTCGGTTTCTGAGAATTCTAAATGAGATCCTAAGATGCCCAGTTAGTAAAAGACCCAAGTGGCAGATCTGATCATATCAAATCTAAGATTGGGACTCAAGAGAGATAAATGGTTTCTGTGGAGAAATAAGTACAGTGGCTCTAAATGGACAAGTCAGAATAATGAGAAAACCTTTTTGGAAACCGGTCAAAGCTTCCTTCCTTTCTCTATAACAAACACAATTAGATTGCTTGTGCAACAAAATGACATCTTGTAGCTGGAGAAGCCTCCACGTCCATGAGTCAGAGGTCACTTAGGTGTAACAGAGTACAAGCCCAGGAGAAGGAAGAGGTTTTCCAGACAAAAAGCCAGTTCAGATGCTCCTGATATTCAGACTGGTGCTCCTGCCTCTGAATTTCTCTGGGTTATACCCAAGTAAGATGGTGGCAGAGAGAATACATTTTAAAATTTAGTAATGAGAAAATTAATACGACTTAAAGATTTAATTACATCACCATTTCCCCAATGTGTGTTTCTCATGTTACTGTTCTCAGAAGTGGCTGGAGAAAGGGGAGCTCTCGGACGAAATAAATTTGAGAAGTGCTTTAAACTGTATTGCCCCCTTGGGGGCTGCACAATGCATATGAGCTTATCCAAGCTTCTGAGAAGTCTGTCACTAGACAAGCAGTATGATTTTGTTGAACCCTGTATTTCTCAAATGTATTTGTCTATAGATACCTCTCTCTTCCCAAACAGCCACCTTGTCACATCCAAACAAATGACTTTCTGGGAAATGCTGCAGTTAAATCCATCCCATGATGACAAACTCCAGTAGCTGCTCTAATATAATTACTAAATTGAATTAGCTGTACTTTTAATGTAATTATCATTAATGCTACAGAGTTAAATGAGCTTTAAGAGATGATGACTTAAAAAGGAAAGCAAATGGAAACAACTTTAAAGTTAGAAGACCAAAACAAAGGTTTAATTGTCTACACTATTCCTGGCTAGAAAAAGTATGAGGAAGGATACAGATACTTTTATAGGAAACTGCTTAGTATGAACCTTCAAAATGAAAAAATATATAAATTCCAAAAATACTAAATATATACATGAAGGTTCATCATGAAAAGTCAATGTCTACAGAAGTAACATTCTAGAAAGTTACCTAGAACAAAAAGGTCAAGGACAAAAGATTGAATGGGACCTTTACAAATCCACAGTAAGTGTGTGTATGTGAGATGATGACGATGCACCTAATATAGGAAAAAAAGTAAAAAGATTAACTTGGAACATCCAAAGTTCTAAAAACGATAAGGGTGAATACTGCTGGGGCTTCCCTCTTTGACCATGGCTGGCTGGATCTTGACTAGAACTAAAGAGAAATTTCTTATTCTTCCTACAAAGGAATCTATATGTTAGGACTCTCCCATTTAAGTCACTTGGTATGGGGGTGAGGGAGGGGGAGAAAAGAATTTGGCCTGGGAAGGAAAAGAATGCACATGAAATGAACTTTCACTGTGACTGACTATTCTTTGGGCCAGTGGTGCTCACTGACCTTCACTCCTTCACCTTCAAGGATTTATACAGGAATGGCCCAGAGCAGACGTGTTTACACCACTGGGGCACAGCTGATTGGATCAGAGGTGTCACCTGACCCATTCTAAATGTCAGAGTCTCTCTCGGGAATGATATTAATATTCAGCTTGTTGATCTTGGTGGCTTGCTACAATACTGCTTGAGAGTGCCATCAAATGCCATTTTATCTCCACCATAAATTTTCCACTTTGCTTTTTATTTCTTCTTATCACTTCAGTTTCTTCAACTCACTAACAGATAGTCCTTAGACATTTCACAAACCTGACATGATCGGCCAACTTGTCCCAACACCATTTATTGACCAATCTATTTGAGTTAGATGGTCCATGAACAGAGAGAGAGAGAGAGAGAGAGAGAGAGAGAGAGAGAGAGAGAGAAAGAACAAGCAGACAGGGATCTTTTTCAGGACTTTCTGTCCTGATCTGTCCTAAGCTGGTGATCTACTAGCTGATCTCATGCCAGCAATACACTTTAAAACCTGGTATTGCAAATCATCTCTCAATATTTTTCCTTTCAAAACTGTCTGGTTAATATGATCCATTTATGTCCCCACATGAACTTTAAATCATTTTATTAAGTTAGGAGCAAAAATTCAAATGAATTTTTTTTATTAATTGAGAAATTAATTAATTGAGGGAAGAACTGCCATCTTTACAGTCTTAGGTCTTCTCATAAAGGAATTAAAGATAGGTAGAAGTTTATGCAAACTTAATGGATAACCTAAAAATAATACCAAACCTTTTACTGTATAAAATAAGAAAGTTCACATTGCAGAAATCAAGATTAATAAAATCAAAAGGCAAGTGACACGCTGGGGGACAGATGATTATTTTACTATGAAGCATCTTTTTAAAATAATAATAAATATACAGAATTCTCTAAAAGATAAAATTCCAAAGCTCATGAAAAAAGCAATTCAGCAACTATCAATGTCTAAAACATAGTTTAATAATATTACATATTGCTAGTAACCGAAGTGCTGCTAATTAAAAGCTGTAGTTTAATAAGATTTGGGGAACACAGGCACTCATGTATACTATTAGGAGAACTATAAGTATAAATGTTTTAGATGGCAATCTGGCAGTAATAATCAAATACACCTTAACATTGACTCAGCCATTGCAATCTAAGAATTTTCTTCAAGGAATTAGGAAAATGTGCAAGGATGTATGTACTAGGGTGTTCATTTTAGTATTCCTTATTATAGAAAAATATTGGAAGTAAACAGAAAGTCCAAAGGTACAGATGAATAAATTATGGTACAGCCATACAATGGAATATTTTGTGTTCACAAAAATACATTAAAAAGAATGACTTTTATAGCATATTGAGAGAAAAAAATCAGATGAAAAATACAGCATGTAGTTCCCCATAAACATTGTATAGCACTACTATTAATAATAGGTCTAAACTGGAAACTATACAAATACTCATCAATAGAAGACTAAATTGTGGTACATTTACCCATTGGAATACAACACAGCAATAAACACGGATAAACTACAACTACATATAATGGTAGGGGTGAATCTCATAACTATTATGTTGAGCAAAATAAATTAGACACAGAGAGTACATACTGATAATTCCAATTATATAAAGTTCAAGTCAAGTAAAACTATTCTGTAGTGTTAGAAACAGGATAGAGGTTTCCATTGGTCAGGAAGAAATAGAAAAATGAAGATTAAAGGAAGATTATGAAAGGAGATACAGAAAGACATAACAGAGAGACTAGAGAAAGTTAAATTATCAAAAAGTATGCAAAAAAATCCTGGAACTAAGGGGTAGTCATTTCCAAATTAAAAAGAACCACTGAGTGTCCAAAACAGTGAATAAAAAATGACCCCACATCAAGGTACATCAGAGAAAATTTCAGAACACCTGGTTTAAATAATGATAATAACAAAATTTGGTACCATTTATTGCACCCTACGAGTAAAAGACTATTTAAATATTTTATATGTCTTGACCCATTTAATCATTATACAACCTTAGGAGATAAATATAATTATCGTGCCCATTTTTCAGATGAGTAGGAGATGAAGAGAAGCCAAACAACTATTTAAGATAACAAATGTATCTTGGAAGTAGGATATCAACAATATGAAATCAACCAAGGTGTCTGTTTCCAGAGCAGGCATCTTACTAATCCATGTTGTTTTCACAGGCAAAAAACATAGGCACAAAGCTAAATTTTCCTCAATGAAGAAATGGCTGAATAATTTTGGGAAATGCCTATTCCTTCGGAAATAATGCAGCTATTAAAATTAACTTATTCCAAGTAAGTTCCAGTATTATAGAAGTAGCCTGTATCATATTAACCATCCTGCAGTTAACAATTAGAAACTCTGGGAAAAATATAAAAATAACTACCTGAAAGTACAAGACAGGAGCCAAAAGAAGACAAAAGTTTGAGGGGATTTGACCCTTGAAAGAAGGGAACTGTATTCACTGGGTAACATACAGATTTCTAAGGCTTCTTCAGTGATAAGAGTCACCAGTCTGAGTAGCACAGGATGACTATAACGCATGAAACGTCAGAGGATATAGCTCAGGGTTGTCTGGAAATTAGAGATGGGGTGGTCCAAGAAAGAAGAGAGCCCCAGAGGAGAGTTCTAAAATCTACCTATAAATTCCCTTCAAATCCTTGGCTGAACACAGAACAGTATATTTCTGGGGGAGATTCCAAGGAGCCCAGTTTAAAACAGTACATGGAACACAAAAATGTGAGCAGAGATTTCTGCTCCTGCCCTTCTCAGTGAAGAAGAGCTTGGAGTTTGAGTCCTGCCAAGTTTGAAGCTCTTGGTAAACACCTCAAGCTTTTCTTTGAAACCAAAGAAGGGCCACATCTTACAAGTAAAGACTATTTCCCCGGATTAAAATATTCACTCTAAGTCTAAGGACAAAATTTGAAACGGATCCCTCCTAACAAAGTATAAAACCAAGCTCCATTAAATCAAAATAATTTAACTGCCTTAAAGAAGAAAAATCAACACTCTTTAAAGGACTGTAGAAACCAGAGTCTCTACAATGTATCTTCTACAATGTCCAGTATACAATCAACAATTACTAGACATGTGAAGAAATAAAAAAAAAAAGAAGCCACTCAAGATCAAAAGAAAAAAAAAACATATGCTGAGATAACTCAAATGTTAGGTAAGAGTAAATGTTAGGTAAAAGTAAGAGAAAACACAAAAATACATCACACAATATACAAAATTCAGAATTTACAGTATATGTATTGAAGTCAACTTGCGACACGAAATTTAAATCGATAATCTGTACACTTTAAGGAGGAACAGAATTTGTTATATCTATATCTACTGATATCTCCTGAGTCAGTATATTGTTTAGTCAAAATGCTTTAGAAAACACATTTGGTATGGAGACATGTAGTATCACATCTTCAAAAATGTTCATTAAACACCTTTTGAAAGTACCAGCAACATGCTGTTGAAAAATGAGACCAAGAGTGTAGAGAGAGAGCTAGAATTATTAAGACAGTAATTTCACATTCTTCCACATAAGTATTAACTTTATAATCAGAAACCATATGTGTGTGTATAGAATTCATACTGGAGAAAAAAGTAAATGAAAAACAATGTGATTTCTGAAAAATAAAGCTGGGCCATGAGACAAAAAATTCATTAGTAGTCCATATTTTAAAATGAAACTCAAGGGCCAAGTACACTACGAAATACAAAAATATATCACAACAGTTTTTGGGCATCCATGATGTGTGACAGCTACGGAAACTTTACAGGATCTATAGCAGCTCGTACTGGGTTCAATTTTTGCTATATATTTTCTGTGATTATATAGAATGCGTGATGCTTCATAAGCCTTTTTTATTATCATCTGTCTTCCTTATGCTAATGACAATAGAAATTGTTTTTAGAAAGTTAAAAAATGATTCTAGATAACGCAGGCATAATTTCAACATCATCATCACATCCTTTGCAAACACTGTCTCCATTGGCCAAACATGTGGTCTAAGTTATGTTAATGATGATGATGATCATTAATTAATAACAACAGTGGCTAACATTTTTATGGAATGTGTTATTTGTGGCAGGTTCTGCCCCAAAGTCTCTCAAGAATCATATTACAGTTATTATAGCCCTTTTCTTTCATTGAAGGAAACTGAGGTACAAAGAGTTAAATAAGTGGTCCAATGTCACTGATGGGTAAGTGGCTGTGCCAATCTACAAGCTGAGGAGACTTGACTCCTGAATCAACGTTCCTAACCTGTTCGCCATCCTACCTTGCTGCTCAAAGCATCGTTATAAAGGGCAATGACACTGACCAAGAAAACAATTTTTAAAGGATAGTCCTAAAGTCCATGCTGTTTTCAAATTTGAAGTTGAATCACAAACTCACACTTATTTAAATTTTAAGTGACTGACATTCTAACTTGCAAACGGTTTTATATACTTGAAGCCCTGGCTAACCCGAAAGATCTAACTTAATTGGCATATATTCAAGCATATGTCCTAGACTCTTCCCACTTGGGGGTTCTCAAGAGTACAATCTGCCTCCCCCAAAGGTATCAGCTTCTTAGATTAAATTAACCCTCACTGGCTTCCAGCACAGGATATAGCTACAGAGAACCAGAAGGTCCCCAGGGCATGTGTCATTAAATCCCAGTAAATCTCCAGCAGGATTGACAGCTCACAAAAAAGGAGAGTACAGAAAATAAAATCCTCAGCTAGAATATCAACATTATCACTTCTCTGGCAGGAATAGAGATCAGAAAACCTGAAGACGTGACCTTGTTCATTTCACAATAAAAAAATCTATCAGTCGGATGTCACCCAATTATACTATAAGCTTCTGCTGAGACCCAAAGAAACTCTTGTTATCACACTCCCCTGTTGCTCAAGTCGCTGATGAAGTATCTGCTGAAACTGATCTCATGAATCAAGGCTATTAAAATTTGGAATTTTCAGTGGGAAAAATATTCAAGTTAACTAGAGGTAAGATGGATGAAAAAATATTTTTTAACTGCTTAGAATTTACATTCAAGTTTATATTTTAATGTCCTTTGGCTTCCTTCATTTATGAGATTATGGGAAAAGACGTGAATACTGATTTAAAAATCAGTATTTCCTAAAGTGAATAGAAAATTAAAAACTAGAACAAACAAACAAAAATCTCTACTAACCCTATGGTAGTCCTATCAACAGGAGGAAACATCTATTATGCAACTCTGCCTTAGCTCTGGCTAAATGAAAACAGTATTCTATCTGCATCATTTGAGAATTCTGTGCCAGGTCAGCTGTTAACTTAGGAAGGAATTACGAGGCCTGCCACAACCTGATCCAGCTCTCCCCGGCATCCATATCCCTGCCTGTTATTCAGTCTGCACCACGTACACCCTTCCTCCCTCTTTCAGGACAAAGTAAAGCTATCCAGAAGAACTGCACTTTGCTAAAGAGGTTTTCCAGGAAGAGGAAAAGACAAAACTTGCTGGCTTGAGATCCCAAACTCTTCCTATTATGAGTAAACCCTGGCCAGCTCTCCAGTGGTGCCCCTGTGCGTACCCTAGGCATGGCTGTGCCCTGTCAAACCACCTGCAGTCCCTCTGAGCACTGTGTGCTTCAGGTCTCACTCTTCGTCATCTCACCTAGGCAGCTGCCCCAGTTCAGGACTCACCTCTATGCTAGAAAACCTCTCCTTAGCAGATGACAGGTGTCCCCATTTCCTACTGCCCACCCCTCTACTTTGGTGCATCTTGTGCTGCTATTCTACAACTAACTGTCTGTTTATAACAGAGCTCTGTGAGGGCAGGGACCATGCATTGTTAGTCTTTATTTCCTCGATGCCTAGTCAAGATATTGAATAAATGTTTTCTGAGGGTAGTGAAGGGATACTGGTACTTTGGGTTTATTCGAAGATGCACTAGCTGCTGTAGATAATGTCATTTAACACTAGTAAAACTATGAAAGGTGGAATTATTATGTTACGGATGATAAAACTGATGCTTAGCTTGATTAAACACCTGCCTGATGTAATGTGAAAGGAAGTCAAAGAGGTGGAATAAGATCCAGGGTGAGTTTGGCTCTAGTCTTTCAATTTCCCTTTTTAGAGGGAATGCGTCCTTCAGCATCTCTCATTAGACAAATATCAGAATTCTACTAGATACTGAAGCCATCTCTCAGATGACATGACTTTTCACTATCCTATCTACTACTTTATAAATCTTCATCAGCTGGACTTCCCCTGACCAAACCTTTGAAAAGATTTAAAGTGTGGGGAGAGGTTTCTCATCACCTCTGAATTAAAACCATGGTGTTTATTTTGTTCACATCAAAGTGGTTTCTTTGATCAATTCAGGTAGTTCCTATCAAGTTATCCTTTGAGAGTAGACACATGATGTTTTCCTCTGCCAAATATATACCCACACCCCCAACGACTTGGTAACACCACCTAACTTTCACTCCTACATTTCGTGTGGTCTTAGTAGAACCATTAATCTTGAGGCTTCTGTTTCCCCAGACAAAATATAAGCACAGACTCATGCCAGACTAATGAGACTTCCCTCCACCCTGCCCACCAATCCAAATCCTGTACCAGGTAACCCAAAGATTGTTTGTAGCTGGAGCTGAGTAATTCCCCGGGCCCCTCCAAGAAGAAGTTCTCCATGTACTCATAGTACCCAGTACCGAGATCCTTACAGCCATCCTTGTTCCTGTTTCTCTCTGAGGCCTCCAAATCTCTTTCCAAAAATTTCATTTTGTTTGAATTAGGTAAAGATTGTTTCTGTCCCTTGCAATTAAAAAAAAAAACCAAAAACTCAAACTGGCATAACCACATGTATGAATAAAAGGACTCCTGCTTCCTTAACTGAAGAGAAACTGAAATTACTTTCTGGGCACCATAAAGTAAAGCTTGAATGTGTTTGTGTGTGTGTGTGTGTGTGTGTGTGTGTGTGTGTGTGTGTGTGTGTGTGTAATTATAATTATACATAGAGCTTTTTAGAAATAACCATGTTAATTCAATGATTAGGTAATATTGGGAGCATGAAAAACAGGGACAGATACAAATTTTTATGGTGGAGATTTTTGTGTGGGGAGGAGGAGACAATTCTATCAAGTAAAAGGGAAATGACAATGATATAGTTGATTTCAGGTTTTCACACACACAAAAAAGGACAGTCAATAATAACAACTATCTAAGTTCTTACCTAACTGGGCAACAGATGCCAAAAGTCTGATTCTTCCTCTGAGGAAACAGGCTTGGAAAGATTCAATAGTTTACCCAAGATTACAAATCTAGTCATTCCAATAAACACTGGTCTCGCTCCAAAGTCAACGCTCTGCCTATAGTGACACATTGCCTCCCAGTTGCATAATTCACTGCAATCTACCCAAAGGGCTCAAACATCATCTAACCGATATCTTAGATTACATAAATATAATTTGTACATCTAAAAGCAAATGCCAATTTCATATCATACCTACTTGGTGGACTACACTAAGGAATGTGAAGAATATTGTCTTCCACCACATATCCCAATGAACAAACCTTTGCCTCCCAGCAAATGATATCAAGCTTTCAGTAACAGATATGGCTTGGTTTGAAAAGGTCAGCTCTGCTGAACCCAGAGTCAGTAGACTTGTCAAAGCAGCATCAGGAACTGGAGGATGTTTAGCACATGTTAAGAATATAAATAACTCTCGCACTTCAAGTGCATGCCTGATAGGTGAGAGGCTGCAAAGAAAGGTTCATCCAAATTCTAATTCTAAGTGCCAAACAAGAACCTTAAATTCAACACTACACATGATAGAAATGAGAAATTTCCCTTATCTTACAGAGTACATAATACTCATTTGTTCCATAAACATCTGGAAGTGTATTACACATCCTCAGATATAAAAAGAAAAAATATTGATCATCGTTCTCCATGAAAATTATAATTTAATAGGGAAGACATGCAAGTCAACAAACTATTCTCACACAGTGAGTGAGCTGTGCTCAGTCTCAGAAATGCACAGGGCTCAACAAGTTGCAAGTGCAAAGAAAGGAAGGGCACTCGGAAAAGGCATAAAGCAGAATTACAAGTTGGAGATAAAAAGAGGCTGATCGAAAGGCTTCAGAGAAAAACCTGGGGAATGAAATGTCCATAAGAAGCTTTGAAAAGCTCCAATATATTCTTGGGAATCTACAAGGCCACGTGCATACACAGAGCTGTGTATATACACTAAGGAAAGAGTTAAAAAGGCTCTAATCTCTCATCTCCAGATGAACCTTCAGGCACTGAGTAAGCAAGAAGTGAAGGCCAAGAGAGATGTGGAAGGTGCCTGCCAGAGCACTGAAAACGTACTCAAACACAAACACTGAGTCCCTTTGGCAAAGGCTGGGAGACTTAAGGATTCAAAGGATTAAGGAAATCTATGTCCAATCAGCTGACCACTAAGCTAACCAAGCAGAACTTCAGTGGCCACACATGACAAAGAATACTGAACTTACTCAGTCCAGAAAAGTCACTAAACAAACGGAAACAATCCACGAGAAGGTGAAATCTAATTTTCAGAGTTACCACATTATATTATTTGAAATGTTCAGTTTTCAATAAAAAACGATGATACATAAAGAGAAAAATGACTCACGGGGGTATAAAAACAGTAAACAGAAACTATCCTTGATAAAGACCATACACTGGACTTACTGGCCAAAGACTTTAAATTAACTATTATAAATATAATCAAAATACTAAAGTAAACCATGTCTAAAGAATTAAGGGGAGGTATGAGAACAGGGTTTCATCAGAGAATATCAACGAGACAGATATTATGAAAAAGAACTACAAAGAAATACTAGAGTTGAAAAGTGCAATAACTGAAATTTAAAAAATAATCACTAGAAAGACTCAACAGAATATATAAATTGGCAGAAGAATCAGGTAACTTAAAGATAAGTTCTGAGATTGTTTAAAACTGAGATTATCCATTCTGAGGTATAGAAAGAAAAAAAAAATGAAAAAAATGAAGACAGCTTTCAGACACTTCCGGAACACCATCAAGCAAGCACACCAGAAACAAACTGGAGAATAAGGAACAGAAAAATATCTAAATAAATTATGGTGGACAACTTCCTAAATTAGATAAAAAACTAATCTACACATCCAAGAAGCTCGATAAACTCCAGGTAGGATCAATTCAAAAAGAAGCATACCTAGATACATCATAGTCAAAATGCCAAAAGCCAAAGAAGAGACAGACTCTTGAAAACAAGAGAAAATGACATCACATAAGAGATCCTCATGAGAGCAACTGCAAACTTCTCATCTAGAATCACGGAGATCAGAAGGTAGCAGGATGACATATTCAAAGAACTGAAAGGAAAGAACTATCACTTAAGAATTCTATATCCAGAAAAGTTATCCTTCAAAAATGAAGGAGAAATTAAGACATTTCTGAAAAACAAAAACATGGCTTCCTATAGTCTAGATGCCATCACCATGGGAATGACAGACACCAGCTCCTATAGCCCTGGTGATCCCCCATCTGAACCAGTGACCCTCCTGCTATTTTATGGAGGCTACAAGCTCAGGTTATTTTAGGCAAAACTTCCCCATTAAACAGAAGTGACACTGTGATTTTATTTCTGGCAAAGGAGAACAGATCTGCAAGCTGAAAATTGGTTAAGAGATCTTATTATCTCCATCTATATGAGATCTGATTTCATTTCCTACCTATTAGATCATGGTGGAAACTTCTTTAGAAGTAAAGATGGTCAAGTTAGGAGAGATGCTTCCGTGGTCACTGCTGGCGGTGTCTGGTGGCAGCAGGTCTTGGGAGATAGTTTCAAACGGTATTAGATGGGCACCCAGACATACCCTAAACACAAAGTGGAGGGAGTTGGCAGGAGTGTGGGGGACAGCCAAGAGAGTGGGAGTCTAAACCAGTGGTTCTCAACTAAGGGCTATACTGCCTCCCAGGAGGCATTCAGCAATGTCTGGAGAAGTTTTTAGTTGTCACAACCTGGGACATGCTACTGGCATCTAGTGGGTAGAGGCCAGGAGTTGCTGCTAAACACTGATGCACAGGACAGACCCCCACAACAAAGAACTGTCTGGTTCAACATGTCAACAGTGCCAAGGCTGAAAAATTCTGTTCTAAACAGGAAACTATAAAGCATATTTTCAGACTCTTACTCTGTGCCTCCCAACACACCTAGGCATGCCCAGCAGAGTTCACAAGGGGGCATTCACTACTGTCACTGTGCAGGGAGGCATGAGAGACTGGGATCACCACAGAGACTCTGGGTTCTGAAATCACTCATAGACACTGTCATGGTTCATTTTATGCATTAATTTGACTGGGCCATGGGTGCCCAGATATTTGGTCAGACCTTATTCTGGGTGTGTCTGTGAGAGTTTCTAGATGAGATTAATATCTGAATCAGTTGACTGAATAAAGTAGATTGCTCTCCCTAATGTGGGTGGGCCTCATTTAATCAGTTGAAGGCCTGAATAAAACAAAAAGGCTGACCCTCTCCCAAGTAAGATAGAATTCTGCCTGATGTGTTCAAATTGAGACTCAAACTGAAACATCAGTTCTGGACTCAAACTGAAACATCAGTTCTTCCTGGGTCTAAGCCTGCTAGCCTTTGGTCTGGACCTACACCATTGGATCTTCTGATTGTTAGGCCTTCGGACTCAGTCTGGAATTACACCAGTAGCTGTCCTGGTTCCCTAGACAAATCTTGGGATTTGTCAGTCTACATAATCGTGTGAGCTGATTTCTTATAACAAATATCTTTATTTTATACATACAGATGTATTTATACACACACATCCTATTGGTTCTGTTTATCTGGACAACTCTAACTAATACAGACACATATACACATTATACATTATTGGCAAATAAATGGCTCACTTTATAAACCGTGATTACATTTTTCTGGCTTTATCTGCAATGACTGTACTTATAAGAAACAAACAAACAAAAAAGCCCAGTACTGGTATGAGAGCCCCGTGCATTTTTCTGCCACCCTGAATTAGAGCAACACCTTCGATCCCCTAGTTTTGTTTTCTGAGTCTCTGGGCAGGGTGGGAGCTCTGTGACGCCCCTCTGTCTGCTTCCCACCTTTTGGGTGACTTCATGTCGCTCCTCTACAAAGAGGACAGCTAATGAACACTCAATAAAAAGCACACATCTCTTCAGCCCCCTGAGAATTTCCTCTTCAGTTTCACCTGAGTAATGATGCTTTTTGCTCCTTCTGCTGTGTAAAAATCTGGTACAATTCTTCTGTCTGTAATAAAAGTGTTTCAAGATAAGAGTTGGCAGCCAGCTTCATTTGGAACTAGACCACATAATTAAAGTGAGATCATAAGACTATGAAAAAATATACATTAAGAACTCACTAATTCAGACTTCATCAATTCTGAATTTGTGATCAAACATGGTAGGCTAAAATTTACTGTTCCATTTGTTCTTAAAATAAAAGGATTAAGACAACTAATAGTAGATGAGGAGAATATTTACCTTCCAAAGAGAACAAATCATTATCAGGTATTCACTTAGAAGTATCAATATATATATAAACATCACAATTACAATATAAGCAAATCACAGTTGCAAAGCCTGGGCTTTTAGTATTCAAATGAATAATCAATTAAAAACACCTAATAAAAATGTGATTGCTTTGATGGTTTCGGTATTTAGATTCAGAAATAAATAATGAGTACGGAGGTGGTTTTACATATTTTTATCCAACTTCTAACCACCCAAAGCACCCTGGGAAAATCTTTTCCTTCTCCTACCCTCCTTTGGAAATGGGACACTGGAGTCTACTTCAGGATTAGGGTGGTCAGTGCAGTTGTGGAAAGAGATGAAGCAAGTTGTAGTAAATCGTCTTAAGTCCTTTGTCCTTTTCCTCTGCTCCTACCTCAGTGCTGTGCTTTATCTTTAGAGAGAGAGTTCCCTCTACATCCTAGAAACATGTCCATAGAATAAAAAATGCTCTCATAGAGTCACAGAGTGGGAAGAATGAATACTTAAAAATGATTCATTGCCTTCTTTGAAACTCGTTCCTGTGTGTGTTTGATAGAGGCTCGAGCATCCTCTGGCACATGTGACCTACATCTGCCCTTTCTCTTTCCAACTCCTTCCTACCATGGAGCTATAAATTATGAAAATTCACAATACCCCCCTCTTTCTTAGTGTAAAAATTTAGCAACACTCTTAGGGAAAGGATGGTACTGATTGGGAATAACAGTTTTCATAGATTTGCCTTTAAGAAGAAAAAAAGTGTTGAACCCTATAGAAATGAACCCTTTCAACTTCCACGCTAGCTATAGTCCATTTTAGATGTTGCAAAACAAAATTTTCCAAACACATTCATTTTCTAACACACCCTTTAGAAGGCACAGAATTTATTATATTTGATCTGCATATTCTAGAATCATCCTGTGGCTACAGGAAAGTTGTCTTATTTTGCAGTGAACTTAATTTAAATCTGATCAAAGCTTTTTAATGTGTTCATTCAGATTCGGGTAACTACCGGAAGTATAGATGTTTTCTTTTTGAGATGTTCTTGGTAGTAGACAGAGTGTTACAGGGTACCTTTTCAGCACGGCTGATGGGCAAAGGCCTGGCTGGAGCAGTGTGTCTAGACTTAGAAAAACTGTGAGTGACAACTCCCTTAGCACTCCAGCCTCTGCCTCCATTACTCATAGATTGCTAACATTTATTTGTTGATTGACTGATTTAAGAGCTAGTGATTAAAAAGAACTCTTGCCAAATTTCACCAAGTCCTGCCATGAATGCTGTTACTAAGAAAGCGTCAACTATTCTTTGTCAAATGAGGTCATCCAAAATGCCTACCAAGTGCCTAAAACTCAATATATCTCAATATATAACTTTGAAGCTCAGAGATACATTCTATACTTAAATAAAAAAAAGAAATGACCCCAGTTATAGCCCTCAACAAGTTTAATGAAGACACAGAAATATAGATAACAATCTTAAAGAAGAGGAAATGAAATGTATGGAAATAGTAAACTCCCAAATGAGAAGTACTTTTCAAATGTGTGATAAAAAGTCTAATTCTAAACCAGCTCCCACTGTGTTCCAAGCCAGTGTTGTTCCAAGGGCGAACATCTGTGCCCTAAGCAGGACCCGCTCCCATAAGCACAAAAGTGCCTTCTCCAGGCCCAGAGTTAGCACACTGCCTCTCCAGCTGCAACCTCAGTCCTAACCACTGAGTCTAGCCTGCTGGTTCTCTAATGGATTGTCCTAAACAGTCTAGGGCTGTTGCTTTCTGTTAACGTTATTATAATCATCATCACCCTTTAGCCTTTCAGAAAAAAAAAAATAAGAGGCCTGATGCTTGGTGGGCTTTTCTGGATTTTGGAGATGGCATATACACCCGTGCTGCTCTCAGCCATGTACTAAGTAAACCACTAGGCAGCCAGTTTTGAGTGGGGCCCAGAGCAAGAGAAGGCTCTGTAGCAAGTCCAGCTGGCAGTGCAAGCTGCTGCTTCCCTTGGTTTATGCATGACCCAACAGACCCAATGACATCAAAGTGACTACAGCAAATAGGACCTCTGGGAAGTTCTAGGTGAAGCACTTCAAAGGCTTCTATGGGTGTTAGAACAGAGTCATATCCTCCCATGCAGATTACTCTTCTCCTTTAGAGAAACAGTTCACTCTTGCTATCAGGCCCCGGTACTGAATGCCTGCCTAGGGGACATCGAGAGACCATGTAACCAGAAGAGCACAGCTTTGAGCTTCTTATTAGGTTAGGTGTGTGCAGTGGGCATCCACTGTCAAGTAGAAATGGCACATAAGAAATTAGGCTCAAATAGTTCCAGTTCCACAAGGTGTGAGTTGCCTGAGCAGGTATCAGACTCCTATGTCTATGTCTGTTTTGTCTCCCCTCCCTCGATCCACACCTATGTCCTCACAGAAAGTTCTTGATAATCAGCTAACATAAGAGGGAAAATGGCAAGCCTGATTTCTGGATGATTCTGTGAGATATCATTATCACCAACCAGAAGTAGACAGCTACAGTAATACAGCCCTACTCAGGGGCAGCTGTGAAGGATAGTAATGAAGGGTCACCCTTCTGGCAGGCAGGATTTCAAGCAGCATATTGATTTTCCATGTAGTCTGGACTGAGAAAGGTCAAGAGGAATAGACTTATATCAATTCATGGGCAGCAGCTAATAGTATGGCAGGATGGGAAAGATCGAGCTTGGGGAATTCGGCGACAAGGAGGTCTGGGAGAGAGATACGCAGATGATGGACCTCTCAAAGGAGCACAGTGTGATGCCATCTGGACATCTGTGTGGAGGTGCTCAATAATCGAGTGAACGAAATGATACCTGGGGAGGTCAGGAAACCATATTTAATGAGCTCTTATACAAAACAGACATGGCAGCAGGGCCCAACAACATGGCTACACATGAGTCCCACCTCACAGACTTCCTCTTTGCAGGCCTGATCCATCCCCACTGCCGAGGGCCCATCTTCCCCAATAGCTGAGACCAGCACTGAGCCCCTCCCCGGATGTGGCAGAAAGGAGACCATCAACCACCTGGTGGCAGAGTGATTACACTAGACCCTGTTTGTCATAGAGGGGGTAGTGATTCCTCCCTGGAATAGACACATATAGATTTGCCATCTCTGCCTGTAATGCTCCTGCCTGCATCTTTATCTGTCACTCACAGAATAGTTAATTCACTGTCATGGTTCCCTGCACCAAGTTGTGACTGACAAAGAAGTTTGGCCATGGACTCATGTCTGTGGAATTCACCAGTCTTACCAACGTACCACATCACCTGATGAAATGTTAGAATGACTGGTTTTCTACCTCTGGACCAGATGGTTTACAAAACAGCTCTTGGACCTGACCTTTTTTTAATGCTGTGGTTTCTTCAAAGACCAAGGCTCCAGTGCAATAAATAGGTTTCTTTCTTTCTCCTTTTTCGAAGACTCAATATAGCGAAAGTTGAAATAAATGTCTGAACTAAAGTGGAGTGTACATTTTCAAAAGGGAAATAGTCTCAAATAGAAAAACTTACAATAAGACATTGTGCTCGACTAGGCCTTTCAAACTGTGGTTATAATCAAAGGAATATTAGCAATAACATAGAGATTTGATCCTAGAAAATATCTTATTGAATAGATAACAGAGAAGAGAGTGAATTTGTGCTAGGCATTATAAAAAAAAAAAAGAAGGACAGAGAGAGAAATCTCCAATTCAGCACCGTGGCAGGAGGGAAATGGTTTAATGATCTTTAACATTAGCCGATCCATGGAGGGCTCAGTAATACACCTTACTTTGGCAGGAGGTTCAGAGGCATGTACTTTAATTAAAGTTAGCTACTTCGAGGATAATTAAAGGTGCATTACAGAATTCTATAGACGAGATTACAGAACTCTTAAGCAAAAACCAACCAAAATAGCTCAGCTTTAAGAAAGTGGATCAGCAGTTTGAGAGGGACTACGGAAGGCTGGGAGGGTAATTAAGTGTTGAGTAAGAATGCCCAAGGATATTTAATTCAAATCGGAAAAAAAATAATGAAAAAATAAAATTTTCTTCATTTTTCCTCAAAATCCAAAGGTAACACCCTAAATGCGTAAAGATTCCATTACGTGGTCAACGGAATTTACCTAGTCTCTGCCCATTGATCCTGAAATCAACACACACAGCTGAAGGGCCCACTTGTAATTGGAGATATGTCAAAGGAGAACCCAGAAATAAAGCACGAAGCCCTCCTCTGAGTTTCCACAGATGGGGGTGGGGCAACCGCCTAACAACATGCCCCCCCCCACCCTCCGCCACCGGCTCAGCCAGGGCACCCTCTCTGGACTGACCATCTCTTTGCTGCCTCTTTCTTTTAGATTCTCGAGTCTGCAAAACAGTTATCGAAGGGGAACAACCCACCCAGAAGCGCATCAAAAGTTGCCTCTGGCAGCTCTCTACCCCCTCGTATTCTTCTGAGTTTGTCCTTGGGAGTTTTTGTGTGGTTTTCAGCACAAAAATTCCCATTTAAGAAAATTGGAAAGATGCGATGTCATAAAAGAAAGTCATCTGACACCGTAAAACAAATATAACTAGTGCTAACACACTGGCTCACTGAAGTCTCACTTCTCCCGCTCTTTGCAGGTGCTGTGTTGTTTTCGTCCTAGTATATACACAGACGTATGCGTCTATTTCACCAAATACTTTATCTCCAGCATATTCCCACGTTAGAATGATCACTTTTTAACATCACTCCCAATGGTTTTGTTATATCATATCAAGCAGATCTACTAACTGGCCTGGTCCTATTCTTGTGCATCTGGGTGGATTTCCAGTTTGGACTACTTCATAGAGAACTATGATAAACATCTTTGTATGTAAAGGGGTATCCACATTAAGGACTTTCCCCCCTTAGACTAGATTCCCAGAAATAAAATGACTAGGTCTAAAGTTAAGAATACTAAGGCACCCAAAACACATTTTCAGGCATCTGTCTGCAGGGCAACAGGAAAGCCCATTGAATGATAAAACTGACACCGAGGACAACATACATGCCTACTGCTGAACCCGTCTTATCTGTGCAGGCTCTTTGGGGGCACCGCTTTAGCTAAAATTAGGTCTTTGCTTCCAGGAATTAGACTTTTTATCATACATTTTCTTTGGAACGTCTGAAAAGAACCTGCAACTACTCTGGTGAGATGGATCAAGAGTAAATTGTGTTTTGTTTGTTTGTTTGTTTGTTTGTTTCTCATTCTTCTTGTTGCTTTTGGATCACGTATAGAAGAGAAGGGGGAAATATCAACATGACATCACCATCTACCATCAGCAGTAGTCTGAGGGGAGGGAAACTGAGGCAGAAAGGGGGGGCGGTGGCAGTGAGAAGAGCGAGCATCAGGTACCTGGAAACTGTGGAAAGAGGGATGCAGAACTGAGAGCACAGAGGGACGGTTGGGGGATCTCGGGCACTCAGGCACCAGATGGCGAGACCTGCAGTCCTCGGAGAGGCACTGACATTCACTGGAGCATGGAGCTGAAAAACCCACTAGCAGATTCTAAAAGACTTTAAACAAGGATTCAATTAAAATGGCATTTCTGTTTTTCTTCTAATTAGCCATAAAAGAAAGAGATGAATCTCGAATACTCTGGTAACATGTCATTGTACTAAATCAAAGTCTCTAATGATCAATAAATTGCTTTCTAAAAAAAGCAAAACAACAAAACCACATTCATATAACACAAATAACAAAAACAGCACCTGCCATATTTTCTGAGGCTAGAGCTACACAGATAAAGTGAAATGATGCTTGAGCCTATGGATTTCAAGAGGATGTTAAGAAGAGGTTTGGGGCTGGAAGTACTGGTTACATAGATTGGGCTACCTTCAGAAAAAAAAGAAAAGGAAGAGGCTTGGGCTTTTTCCTTCTCCAGTGATATCTAGTCATCCAAGCCTAGAAAATGACCCTGCACTCTTGGAGAGAGTCACATTTCATATCAAAAAGAAAGAACCATATATGATGACATAGTTACCTAAGCCACAAGTCACTGTCTCTTTGTGGACTTTGGCAAATAGCCACATTAGATTCAGGGGCCACAGGCATCTCTCTCCTCCAGGCACGCACCCTTGCTCGCATGTCTTGCATTTTTTTCCCCAAGTGCTCAATGAGATTAAGCTGTCAACCCACAAAATGGATTCGGGCATCCCTGCCGCAGATCACCTATCTGTCGCATCAGTGGCATTACCCTGTAAATCACAAAAAGCCACAAAAGAACTTTCCATAGAGTGTTTTTCTTTCCCCAGCTGAAGATCTATAAATATATAGCCAGTAAATTAGCTCGTAATCACCTAGAGAAAGTAATGGGAGAAAAAAACATGTGGTTGAATACAAAACCAAAACCGGTATTCAAGGAACATGTAGGCCATTTCATACAGCTTTTTTTTACTCTCCTTACAAATGCAGAATTGATTATCAGAGTAAGTTTGAAGTGGGTGAGGTTCCTCTCAGTAAAGTATCCAACCCATCCCCCAACCAAGCCATCTTTCAGCCTTTTCTCCAATAACCTTCTAAGAATTTCATGCTGTTTTGGTCTTCCTGTCACTAGCGACTGACTGATCGATTGATCGTGAATAAACGCATTCGCATTAGGGTGCTAATGGTCCATAATTGCTTTAGAGTTAACCCAACCAAGTTCTTCTAAATTTCAAAAGAAGAGACAACGAAAAGGAATAATTGTGCCATGGTGGAACCCCACCCTGGGACAGGCTGCCCTGACCAAAGGCACTACCAAGTAGCCAACCTTTTACTTAAACGCTTACCAGTTCTTCTAAGCTAAGTAAATATTTATATGATGTTTATGATTTATGTACTTATAGATAATCACTTATATGATGAAAGATTCAAAATGAAAAGGTCAAAAACTCTAAGCTTTCTAAATGAACTTTAGGATATTTATATACACACAAACATACATACATATATACTTTTTACTTTAACACCTTTGTTCCTCCTTCTCCAGTATTACTGTTTCCTTAATGTGACAGATATTATCCATATACGCTACTCTGGAAGTTTTAGTGAGTATAGCCACTTCGGGAGAGCAATTTGGCACTAGGGGGTCAAATTGTAAGTTTACATAAAATATAATCCTGCAGTTCCACTTCTGGGCATACATTCTCAAGAATTTCTTTTGCATGTGCATAAATATATTTCAAAGATGTTTACTGCACACGTCTATGCAACAGTCAAAAAATGCAGAAGCCATCTAAAGTCCATCATGGAGGAAAAGATTAATAAACTATGGTATTTTCATATGATAAAATGATATTTAACAGTTAAAAATATAAACATATCTGTCTAAATCTGTTAGTTCTCCTAAAAACACCCAGTAGTCACATAAGTTTCTTTTACAGAAAGCAAAAAAGAAACAACCCTCACAGAAATCTCTACAGTGAAGTCTGCTATGAAGTACTGACAAATATGAAGATGTGTGCTTCCTCACAAGAAAAAAAAAAAAAAAGGAGCCTGGTTTTTTCCTTTGCCTATGAAATTGGCAATGTTGATGAATAATCATATTTATCACTGGCACGGCATGGAGATCTCGCACACCACTACATTACCAATAGCAAAATAAATTTCTAAACTTTCCTGGAAAGTGATTTGGCAACATGGATCAAACATTTAAAGAAAAGTAATTTGGATAAGCTAATTGGTCCTAAGAAAACAAAAATGTATACAAAGATGAAGTTACAATACTAAGTATAAAGTGGTGGATATTTTAAAAGAATGATTTTGTTAAAGAAATTATGGTACATAAATGAAATCGATTACTAGGAGGATAAAAATGATACAGAAGATTATTGACATTAACGTTGCTCATATGTTGTTGAGTAAAAAAAAATGACCTCATTTGTGTTTAAAAATTATATTTATATGGTCCTTACTATTCAAGGATATCTGGTATCAGAGAAGAGTCACTTAAAGTGAATCCATTTAAAATGAGAACCAGAATTTCACAGTAAATAATAGGAAATTAAAAGCTTTGATTAGCACTATTTTTGAAGAAAAAGAAATAAGTATATAATTTTATTTGATATTTTACCAAATTTTGATAACAGTACTTTTCATAGGAAGAGATATTTAGGATAGATCCTAAAAATTCAAGTTGAAGCCTAAAGGGTCAAGAATGGCCAAGACAATTATGAAGAAAAAGGCTAAGAAGAAAAGATTTATTATTAAATCTTTAATAATTAAACGAAAATGGTATTAGCTGAGGAATTACAAAAAGAACAGGACAGAGTTAAGAAACAGATCCAAAAAATATAACAGAAATTGGTACATGACAGAGAAGGCAACAAAATAAATGAGAAAAGTTAATTATCCATTACATGATAATGAGATAAAGTTTTCAATAAGAAAAACAAGTAGATCTCTGCCTCACACAATAGAGAAATATACATTTCAGAGGAGTTTAAGGATCTAAAAGTTTGATCTTAAAAAAAAGAAAAATTGGCAATGCATAGAGAAGACTTAAAAACCAAGATATGTTTTTTGAAAGATCTCTAAGGGAAATGCGAAGTAAAAGAACCTTGAAGTATATTCCATACTTTTCAGATTAACTTCAGTGAAAGCATCTGATTAATAGCAGGCACAGTCAAAGAGATGAGGATACAAGGAATTCCAACACAGGGCTAACAGGAGTATAAAGTGGCACAGCCACACCAGAGGACAATTTGCAAAACCCAGTAGGGTTGCGGTAACTGATAAATGTTGCTGCAAGCATATCCTACTATCCAGATATTCAGTTTCTAGGGGTATATATGCTAGACACACTTGTGTACGTTTCTACAAGATCTTTTCAAGGATATTTCCTACAATATTTTTTATAATAGCAAAAGGTAAAAACACTTTTTTTTGGTCCATCAACAGAGAATATTTAAGCTCTAGTACATCAAAGAAATATTATATCTACAATAATCAACATATGTTATCAACACACGTCAAAAACAATACTAGGCGAGAAAAGCAAATCACAAAAGTAAATGACAGGCCTTCATTTACCTAAAATTTTAAACACTAAAGAAGACTATACATTGTAATGGGCACGCACTCAGTTCCAATGTTACAGGTTGTATAGACTCAACCCCAAATTATCATCCTTCGGTGTCTGAATTTCTCTCTTGCTCAGAGAAAATTTTCTGTGTATGGTAATCCCACACTTAAACTTAAGTAGCTACTACATGTAAAGTTCTATGCTAAAGAGGACAAAAGAATTATGCAAGACTCCTCTCACCCTGCAGAAGTGTAAAACTCAGCTACGAAAGTTGTCTAAGAGACTTGCCTTTCAAATCTTGCTCTGACACATGGCAAATACTCAACACTCTTAGCAATCAGAGACGCATCAGCCATCACATGAATCCAGTCATCTCAACAGCATCTCAGTCACACTGACAGTAAAGAGGAAAAGGTGATGGGTGGGAGAAAAGCACTGGACGGGTCCACTTAGCCATCTCCAAGGCTGGACAACATCCCCCGCCCACTGAAGGTTCCCCTGGAGACTTGGTCCCCATGCTGGGGAAAGCATAGGACATTTCTTCCAGCAGCAGTTGGGCTAAACCCAGGCCTGTTTATATTTCCGGGTTTACCATGGACAGCGCTCTGTGAAAAGAGCTACTTACCTTAGGAAAGAAAACTTCTCTGACCTTTTGGGGAATTCTGGGGTAAAATGAGACCTAAAAGACCATAATACACCTAAGCCAGCTTCTCAGCTGACCTTCTTTAAAATCCCAAGGGCATATCACAGCTCCATATTACTAAAGAGAAGGCGATAGTCTCAGCTTCACCTGCCCCAACCCACAAGCCACCGTCCTAAAAAGCTGGAAGAGCATTCTATCCATGGAGTGGGCAGGCACCAGAGAGAAGCCTGCCTGATGAGCACTGCCAAAACCGCAGTGTTTGGAAATTACTTTTGGCGATCCTGAAGAGTTGGATTTTATTCCTGGGATTCCTTCCGGGGGGCTTGGGAAAGGATGGTGGGTATTTCGGCTCTCCCGCCAATGCTGCGCCACCATGTGGCAACAGCCCAAACAACTCATAAATCACTCGGTCTTGAAATTCTGTGATTCTCCACCAAATTTTTCACTTAGAGGAATTAAAAATATTTCCATTTTTATGTATAAGATAAGAATTCGTTCATAGCTTTTCGTTGTTATTTTATTATCACACTACTTCAGATTTGTATTATTCAAATAGACTCTATGAATAAACTAGCCTCTATTTATTAATGTAAATACTGTTATATCTGGGGTCGGGCTTACCCAAAAACCAATGATCAGGGTATGTGTGTTGGGGGGTTGGGGGAGAGGACAACCAGTTCAGATTCTAACCAGATCTTAGGACCAAATTCTTCCTTCTAGTTTTCTGGACTGGCTTAAGTATGACTACCTTTGGTTTGCGCGCGCGCGCGCGCGCGCACACACACACACACACACACACACACACACACACAAGAAGGTAGAAAATCATCTAGCGGTTTCATTTTCACTTTGAAACTAAAATGATAAAATAAATGGTAACAGTAATAAAAATAAAACTTGCCTGACAAAACCAAGCAGGATGATGGTTACCCTTGAGGGATAGTGCCTGTAGGGGTAATGGGGAGACTGGGAACATTCTAGGTCTTAAGCTGGGAACTGTTACCATAAGTGTGTTCAGTTTGTGAAAATCTATTGAAAATACACTTCAGATATGTGCAATTTTTCTGTGATTATGTCATACCCTGTATAATGTTAAAACAAAATCACTAAGGTCTGACCAGTCATCCCTCCTTAAGTTGCTTTTGAGACAAAAGTCTGCAAACACAATAACAGTCAAGAAGGCAAAATTAGGGAGATGCTCAGTTCTCTACAAGCTATTTCAGTCTATGTGAAACAATTGCTCTAAAGGCTAAGGCCACAGATGAACTCTCATTCTGTCTTTCTTGGCAAGAAGAAAGGAGACAGGATACAGTCTTAGTTTAAAATGTCATGACCAGGCAAGGAAAATCAACAAGAAGATGGAAAGTAGTATTTTCAAAGTCTTACCAAACTAAATTTCTCTGGAAAGAAGGATTTTTAGATCTGTGAACAGAGTCCTAGAGGCTGATGTAAAATATTCCTTAAATCACTTCCATTTCCAACACAGTTCAGTTCCTCCTGGACCATCTTCCTTCTACTTTCACATCTATCATGTACCCTAAAACCACAACTGCCTTGGGAAAACTAAATGGCAGGGAACATTCCATTTTATAGATTAAAAAACTGAGGTTTACAAAACTAAGTAATTCATCTCATCACTGGGTTTTAGCGAGGGAGGCTGAGGAGAAGGGACAGAGTGGTAAGTCAAAAGGGGAGGGACGACCCTCTCCCCAGCCCCAAGTTCTGAGAACTGCTTGCAGCCCCACAGGAGCGGCCTCAAGGATCTGGAGTGAAAGATTCCGTCTGACCACATTTACACTCTCTGGGACCGGACTCCTTCCTTCTCTGGGAAACTGTGAAACAAATCCAGATCAAGGGGTGGGGAGAGGGGCGGACGGAAATGAAGCCAGACCTGAGGCATTTTCTAAGACCTGATGTAAGCCAGTATTGGGGAAGCCAATCCCAGAGCGCGATGTCCCTGGGCCCCAACCGGTATGTGCAGGTAGTTTCTCAGATACTCATCCTCAGGGACAGGGCTTATTTGGAAGGAAACGGAGCAGGACGCTTCTAAGAGAAGGCACGGAGCAAATTCCCCAGCCCCGCCGAGACGTTAGTAAATTAAGTGACGGGGAGTGGAGGGCATGCGGCAAATGTCTCAAGTGCAGGAGTTCCCACCGCGGAACAGTTCTTCTCCGAGCTCACGCCAAAGGTCCCCCGAGAGGTTGCATGGGATCGGCTCCCGATCTCTCCAAACAAGGCGGAGCTGGGGGGAGGGAGTATGAAGAAGAGACTGGGATGAAGCCGAAGAGACCACCCTCTCTTTCCCTGCAACAGCGCGCTCCTCGCCAGGCTCCTCTCGGCGGACCCAGCCAGACGCAATCGACACGGATTCCTACTCCGTGCACCAGCCGTGACCTTGAGCGAGTCCCTGATTAGCCCCATTTTACAGAAATAAAGAGTCCGAACGAGTTAAGTCCGCCGCGCGGAGCTGCTTCGCGGTTTAAGACGCCCGCGGGTGCGCCTGCAGCGTAGTAGATGCGCGGTGAACCGCAGCCTAAGAGCTACGTGGCCAGTGGGGATCGGAAACGGCGAGGAAAAGGCAGAGGCGAGCTCCGGCCCCGGCCGCGGGAGAAAGGCGCGGTTCCCACTCGGCGACCATGCAAGTTCAACGCACCCCCCATCCCCTACACACACACACACCCCTCCGCAGCGGTGAACTGGCCATACCGCGGACCATGGCTCAGGACGCGCACGGGGTGTGGGGGGTCGTGAGAGATACCTCCACACGCCCACCCCCGAAGTTGCCGCAACGTAATAAGAGACGGTGGCGCAAAGCCGCGGGAGGGGAGGGGACAGTACTCACACGGGGTGGCCAGGCTGGAGCAGGATCGTGACCCGGGTCATCGATGGCGGCCGGGCTCAGGCCACCGCGCCTCGGAATACCTGGGGCACCTGAAGAACCGCGGCGCGTGGACTAGGAGGCGGCGAGCTGCGAGGCAGGGGCGCGCGGGTCGTGAGACGCAGCAGATCTGAGCCGCAACGCCTCGGGGCTCCGCACCCAGAACCGCAGTCGCAGCGGGAGCCGGGGAGCGGGCAGGAGGCGGGAGCGCGGCCGCGGCAGCGGCTGCGAGGGAGGCGCCGGCGCCGCAGGCATCCAGGGCCAGCTTGGCTGCAGCCGCCGCCGCCACCCGCTGGCCCTGCGGACCGCCAATCAGAGGCGCCCGGGGCGGGGGAGCGTGCGGAGGCGGGGCGGGGGCGCGTGCCGGGCGCCCGGCTGGAGGGGCGGCGCGCGATGGCGCCTGCGCTGGGGCCGGGGGTGCCTGCCAGCGGGCTCCTCAGGAACGCCCTCGGCGCGCGGGCGGCAAGCCTGGGGAGCGCCGGGGACCTCGGGAGGAGGCGGGGCCGGGGCTGCGCGCGCCGGGGGCGGGGATCTGCGCCCCTTCCCAGGCGCACCCTTGCGGCGCAGCACGCGCTAGGGGCCACGACCCAAGAGCCCCCAAATGGAACCTCAGGTTTCCCAGGTCCGAAGTAACGCTTTTCCTGTCCATTGCCCCTGAGCCCCGGAGGCTCGGTCCCTCCCTGACCGCAGAGTGTCGGGTCACCGGATCCCGGGCCGGCCTGGCTCTACCAACGCCGTCGCTCGCGGGCCGGAGTGTGGGCGCCCTCCCACCGGAGCCTCACTAGAGCCGGCGTGTCGCTGCTCAGAAGACCGCTCTCCCCTCACTTCACAGTCAGTCCCAGGGTATTTAAAGTCTCCGTGGTGAGCTGTGTTTGACTTCCTTTCATTCTCTCGTGAATTTACTGTGCTAGCGACTCTCATTCGTTCAACACGCGGGGACTGGGTTCGCGCTGGGCTCGGGGAGCTGTCCCAGGCCACTGCGCGCCCAAATCTCTCTAAGCCCCACCCCGGCCACACCGCGAGGTTAGTGAGCCAGCGCCGACAGAAGGACGCCCGAAGATTGCTGAAGGCGAGGGACGCATTCGGGCTTATGCTGGAAGGTCCAGGTCCTGGAAGAGACACTGGGAAGTGAAAGGTTCCTCTCCAGGCCCGGCTTCACGATGCGTTTGCATCCATCAGTCACAAGGCCTGGAATCTTCCTAAGACGGACAGCCTCAGCATGAACAACTCCGCAGTGAAAACACGTTGTCAATTTTAGCTGCAGGATGAAAGCCACTTCACAAAGTGTGGGGCTACATTGGTGATTCCGAAAACCCTGGGAATCCTCTCTCAGGACTGTGGACTGAGGCTGTTCTCACCGCGTAAATTTGCGCAGTAGAAATGGATGGCTGATCTGTCCGCAGCAGGGGGGAAAAAAACTTTAAGAAAGGAACTTGGAAGGTAAAGGATGATTTCTCTAAAGATCTGGTTTTCTCTCTTAAAGGGATTTTATTATCTATAAACTGGTTTAAGTGGAAGATTTTATTTACATTTCATTTTAATTTTATTTACACTTGATTTGCATTGGCATGGTGTGAAATTCAAAAAGTGCAGATAGGTACACAATTAATAAGGCTCCCTCTCAGCCTTGTCTCCCAGCTTCTCCATTCCTCTCCCTGGAGGCAACCATTGCTATCATATTCTTGTGTACTCTCCTAGAGAAAATCTACAAATACACAACCAATTTGTCTGATGTTCTTATTTTTGCCTTTTGTTTATAAAATGATAGGTCTAACTTCAGATACATATGGATTCAGGGGTTCAAGTGATGTCAAGTAGAATGAGAGTCTCTTCTCTCTCTCCCTTTTCCCTCTTCTTCCTCTTCACCTCTCTGCTTTTCTCTGTGGTTTAAACTGACTTCACATGGTGATGCCTGGCAGCTCCAGGATTCACTTCTCAGTGGTCAGGATCCAAGAATGAGGCGGGTCTTCTCTTTCCCAGAGTGCACATTAAACTGCCCAAGAAAACTCATTTGCCCAGCTTCAGTCATGCTTTGCCCCTTGAGCAGTCTATGAACTGGGCAGTCTGATGGTCAGGCCTGGGGTATTTTGATTGTTTGGGGGTGAGCAAGGACAGTGAGATGAACACAGTGGCGGGAATAAATCTGCCCAAATATTTGCGGGTAGTTCATGAATGCTTTCCTCTAGGTGTCTCTTGCTGGTCAACAGTAAGCCTAAACACTCATGTTCACTTATGTCCAGACATTATGAAGACTTCCGTTTTCTGCAGCTGGATCCCAGGCCAGCAGAGTAGAGGTTTGAATGTAATGGTATGTGAAAGGATTACTCCTTACATGTAGCCTGACAGTGGCTTGGCTGCATCATGACAAGAATGGGTGCCGATTCAAAGGTCATTTAACATCATGCACGTGTTTGCAAAACTGATCTAATATATAAATTCATCTCTTTACAAGTCTTAATTTATTCTGTAAGTTACAAACATTTTAAAAGAAAGACAAATGCAGGATAGTTTGATGACTTGGGCAAGGTCACATAACACAGAAAGAAAAGTACAAATGGAGATACAGAGACATTATGAATGAGGAAGAGCACTCTTTCTTATTTTTCATTCTTTAGGTCAGAAACAGACACTACTTCAGTTATTCACTAGAGCTATTATTGATTTTTTAAAATTATTCACCATGAAAGGTTTGACATTTGAGGATGATTTGAGTAACAATGAACCTACAAAGAACATGACCTAAAATGCTACCTCCTTGATTACTCCATCCTGAGCTGTCATCCAGCAAAATTTTACTGAATTCTAGCAATATCCAGCCCTCTTTTGCCCCTCATGACTCACAGCCAGTGTTTTTTTTTTTTTTTTTCTTTTTTTCATTTTCGGTACGATCTTGACCACCGTAAGAATTTTAATGGATTCTTCCTTTATCAAGAAGAACTCATTGACTTTTGTGCACCAAGGAAATCTATTACCTATTCTTTTAAAACACAAATCAGACAGTCCATTTCTTAGCCAAAAGATTGATGAGTTTATACTGGCAGGAAAAGGACATGTCTCCAGAGGATTCTGGGAAGAATTAAAAGAGTATTAATCACAAGACTGGAGTGCCAGTCTGACCTTACCACTTCCTGTGTGTGTGACCTTGGGCAAGTTACTTAACTTCACTGAATCCTAGATTCCCTAAATAAAATATGTATAGTGGTAATCCTCTTCGCTGCCCTGCAAGATTACTAGCTGATACAATGCATGTAGAATTCCTTTGCACAGAATGAAATTTAATATATGTTATCTAAAAATTATAATTTTAAGTTAGAAAAAATAAGTTTATAAGGAAGTTCCTATGCCACTTTATGGAATTCTCTGGCATAGAAGTGGTGAAACCTTCGCCCTCTACTCCCCTATTAGCCAAAATATGATATCTGATTTTCTGAAAAAATAAAGTATTTCTACCTCTTCAATGCCACTTAGCACTTGTTATGTAATATTTAGTTTTTGGATATATCTCCAATATCCCCAAGTAGACTGGAGATGCCTTGAAGTTGGGACCGTGTCATATCTTTGATTCTTATATGTGCCTGAAACATTATCCTGATAAATTGTAGACATGGAATAATTATTTGTTGAATGGAAATTAAGTGGACGAAAGGAAAAGTTGATAAATTAGACCTCATCAAAAATTTATAAAAATTGTTCTGTGAAAACCCTAACAAGAAGATGAAAAGATAATATACTAGAATATTTTCAAATAACATCTGACAGAGGAATTGCATCTAGAATATGTAAATAACTTTCAACATTCAACTGTAACTGCCCCCCCCAAACAATCCAATTAGAAAATGGGCAAAGGACATAAAGAGATATTTCACCAAAGAGTATAGGTATAGACAGTTGGCAAATAAGCACATGAAAAGATGCTCAACATCATTAGCCATTAAAGGAATGTAAATTAGAACTATAATGAGATATCATTATATACCTACATATAAGAATGGGTAAGATAAAAAATAGCGACAACACCAAATGCTGGCAAGGAGACAGAAAAAACTGTCACTTATGCATTGCTGATGGGAATGCAAAAAAAAAAAAAATGGTGCAACCACTCTGTGGACGGTAGTTTGGCAGTTTCTTTTAAAACTAAAATCAGACCTACCATACAACCCAGCAGTTTGATCTTGGTCATTTATCCTAGAGAAATGAAAATTTACATTCGTATAAAAGCTTGTACAAACCAAGCCACACAGGACCAGTCCTCAGCAGCCCCACCAAGAGACCAAAGAAGGTGGAGAATCACTACACACATCCATTCCGCTTGCTGTGTAAAGAAATAGGGTGGATCCCACTGGACTAAGTAAACATTTGTGTTTTTGAACAACTCAAGGTGGGTGGGAGGCTTCAAAATGGAGATCTGGGATTTTCTGCTCTTCTGTAGTGATTAATTAGATAAACAAAAGACATTAATTAGATAAACGTGTATCTTGAGTTGGTAGACCAGATCATAGTGGACTAAATAGAAATAGAAATGCAGAGAAAAGAATTTATTGTTTCTGGTAAATACAATATTTTTCTCCGAGGTGTTTTTTAGAACAATTAATATTTTATTATATAGCTATTCGTTCTCTACTAAATAATGGATTTTTAAAAGCTTTGCTGCTTTCTTCAGTAAAGTTGATTCTATCTTGGAAGGACAATGTAGAAGTAATAATAGAATGTTGTCATTCACTGTTGATAGTAAGGGATCCTGATGCTACTGTGAGATACTGATAATAGCATTATTTTACAAGAGTATATATGATTACTGACTTAGAGAGTCTTGATTTGTGACTCTCCTTTTTTTTTTTTTTTTTTTTTACTATCAATCAGGTCCCTATAATAAAGCCCAAACATGGTTAATAATCTCTATAGCCAAATCAGATACAATGCTTCTCTGAATCCGGAACCAGATGAGATGTGTGGCAGCTGACTCAGCCTGCAGCTGTGCTGAGGATTAATAAAATTAGCAGTAATACCCGGAAACTTAGCCAGAACCGTGTGTGAGAGTGTGCATCTTCTTCATAACAATTCTCAAACCCTGAGGGGAAGTTTAATTGTCATGATCTTATTCATTGAGGCTTAGCAATAAGGTTGCTCTTGAAATAGCAAGGTGAGGTATCCACAAAGGAGACGGACGAATCACCCCATTTCCCCTCAGTGCCTGATCCTCCCTGCCCTACTCTGCGTTTTCTTTCTTTCTTATTCTGCTTACTAATTGTTGTCTTCCCCACTAGAATGAAAGCTGCATGAGGGCAGAGATCTTTCTTTTGTACACTTATATCACCAAGTGCCTTGGACAGAGCATAGCACAGAGGAAGTAGTGGACAAATATGGAGTGGATGAAGAAAGTGCTCATCCACCAACATTTGCAGTTCAAAGATGTTTAGACACTTTCATATATGCTGAATAGTCAAACTGATTTTTTTTAATCAGGAGACCTGCATTACCAGTTCATTGAAGATATTTCTCCTCCCAACGATTCCCCCGCTCCACAATGACCACCACTACCTGTAAGCAGAGCCAAGAGGCTTATGGCTCCATGAGACAGAAATGTGGATCCTGCCTGGAAAACAGAAATCTAAAGGTGGAGAAGAAAGGGAATATAATGTGGAGGAAGCTTCTACTCTACGGGAAGTAAAAAAAAGAAGCAGCAACAGCAGCACTATGTCTGCCAGGAGAGCAAGAGAATCATTTGGAATGAATGAATAGGTAAGGATCCAGGACTCTTTCTTGGTGGGCAGGGGACTCAGAATGGGAAATGTGGGAGGGTGGCTGAGAAGATGGAAACAGGATAGCATTTGAGGAAGACCCTGAATGTAGAGGGGGCTAGAGAGTTGAGCTCCTGAGAGACAATGTACAAAGGGACCACAGCCAGACCATAGACGACCATGGGACTCTGACCCACTACCTCTCCAGCAGCCAGCCTGGGAAGCCAAACTATGTTCTGTAGTAATTAGCCCTCAGTGTTGAGGACTTGGTCAGTGGCTACTGACTTCCCTATTTTTTGGCTCCAGCTTCCAACTTAAGATCTACCAGAGAAAGCCAAATATGTTCCCAATCCAATCATACAGGATGCCCAGCTTCTAGTTAGCCCACCTCTAGCGCCCCCACGTCGACAGCTTCTAGTCAGTACATGCCTGAAGACTTCCCCTTCCTGCCCCACTCCCCGTCATAAAGCTTTCCTTCTTTCCTTCCTGCCTTTGAGTGTCTGCCAAATATAAGCGCTAAAAATCTTCTGCTTGTTCTCATTTGAGTGGTCTTCATTTATTTCTACAGTTTTCCTAGAGGGCAGTGACAGATGGCCCTGCCCACCACCACAGACCCCAACCTTCGATCAGGCGAGGTACCCACAGCGGCCCCTTGTGCCTCACTGCTTGTGGCTTGTCAGGTTCTCACCAATGCTGCAAATCCGCCATGGGTCTGAACTCTCTGGGTGGAATTCCTCAGCTGTTCATTCTCAGTTAGGTACCTGGGATTTGCTATTGCTTCCCATTTGTCTGGCATCCTTGGTGTAATCAGCTCATTCTTTTTCAACCCATTTTGCTCTCTTTTGCACTTCTGTTTTGTGTTGTGCTATCAAAAAGTGTCATATGAAGGAAAATCACAGGTTAGAACACAGACATAGGGCCCTATAAGCTTGAGTCCATATTGGACAAATGTTGCCAAATTACCAATAAGGCTGGGTGAGGTTTTTTGGTTTTTTTTATCACATTTTTTTCCTTTTTGTTCTGAAAATTGGGCTTTGATCCAGAGAGAATGTTCTCTTTTGTGAACATTCTTTTTGGTTTTCTACCTGCCTGGAGGTGCTATGTTCACTGGAGCCAACCATCAGGTTGGGAGTCCAAGATAAACAGTGCACGAGCATAATTTTTGATTCACTGTTGCCTCTCTCAAGGGGTCATCTAAGTCAAAATCCTCTTCTCCTCCAGGAGAATCTCCCCCTTTCTACTTGAATTCTCATTATAATTTGAATTCTCGCATCTGTTACTCTAAATGCCATAACCTCACCAGTGATGATTTGGATCTTCAGTAGCCACCTTGGGAACATGTGGCTTGAACACAATTGTTCATTTGAGAGAAACCTTAGAAGATAAAGTGACAAAGAGTTCTCAGATTTAATGGGCAACATTGTTATGTGTATGCGGAGGCCTCTCCCAGTGAAATTCTGATTGAAAAATTGCTTTACTACAAGATCCTTTGGCCACAGCTAATAAGAAACCTGACAAACTAAGGCAATGACAGACTAGATTCATTTCCCAAGTAAATTCTCCCTTTCTATCCTTCAGGTACCTCCCTAGATCCAGCTCCCCCTCATCCCCCTTATCCTTCTGCTCTCCCTCCTTCCAAACCCCCATCAACTTCTCTCCTTTGTCCCTCATCCAGGCCCACTACCTGTTCCTGTCAACTCTCCTAAGACCCCCAAATGCTAGGTGCTTCTAAAAATCCACCCCTCCCAAGAGTCAGGTTGGCCCTGGACCCAACTGAATTAATAGTTATTAGTCAGAAGTTCCCCAACCCGGAAAAGGCCCACTACCATTCATAGAATTTAGACTTCTTTGGGGTGTATGTGTCCCAGGGTTTCTTGAACTATATTAACTTATACATGTGTTGGTCAAAACCTCAGATTGGATGGTAAAAACTGATTGAACTGACACAGAAAGGGATCTATAGACTCCTTCTTTTTAGAATAAACCTAAGAATCAAAAAGGCCCCAAATTTAGGGCAAAGTCTACTAAAAGCCACATCCAGAACATTTCCAATAAAATTTGACTGTAATTCAATCATGCACACAGAGAAAAGATGTAGGAGATTAACTGTAGGAGATTATGACCATGCCGTGCACTCCTACAGGGACATACTAGTTAGCCCACTACACTCCAGTAATTGGAAGACCTGTGCATTTGGGGGTCTAACCTCTGATATTCTGCTCTGCTACATGCAAAGATGGCAAAATATCGCAAGAGACTCATGTACTCAATCCTAACGTCAACAGGTTCCTGCAACATCTTCTTAAATAGCCTCAGCTTCCTCCTGATCTTAAACCTGGATATTTCATCTATTAGATCAGACATCAGAGAAAAGCTACTCTTGAACTTCATTGGCAGGGACCCTATCAGGTACCGTTAATAACAAATACAATAGTGAAACTCTAGGGAGTCAATCCTTGGGTTCATGTTTCATGACTAAAGAAGTATTTCGGAATTCCACAGAGTTGTCAGGTTACTCCAGTAAGGGACCTTAGATTTAGGATTCTCAGAGATCCTCTAGTAGCAGCCAATCTTTGGAAAATCTTTGAATATACAAATAACTTAGGATAGTGGACAGCTGCTGCTTCAGACATGGGACTAAGATCCCTGACTAATTCCTGTTCTGTTATTTATCTGCTTGCTTATAACCATTCATCTCCTCATTTTCCGTAGACCTCTGGTTATTGTCCACCAATAATGGCCTTTTTTCTCTTTTCTTTCCTATTTATTATAATTATCAGGTCAGAATATACTCATTCTAACACCATTCTTAGATTATCACAAACAGTGGAAACTGCAGTGAATGTTACTGATTGCTGTATATGCCATCCATCATCAGGTCATCATGATAAAAACCTCTGGGCAATTTCAGTCTTATTAAACAAGATCATAGGGAGCTTCAGCTGGTGACATTTGCATCTATATAGATAAATGACCTTAAATAAATGAACATCTGAATTTGGTAGTGCACTTCTCTGCCTTTGAATTCAACAACCTTCATGGGGTGATGGACCAATTACTTGCCACCAGGAAGAGACTAATAAGAGATCCAAATATGTAACTAAGCTAATGAGGGCCTTTCTTCTGACCTTCCATTGTCAACAACTCCTTTTCTTCTGGATCTCCTTGTGCCCCCTACTGGACACTACTTCATTTGCAGCCATTTGCAGTCTGGTCTTGTTTGCCTCAGACTGATTGATACCTCGTGCACTTAAGGAATAGCATTCCAAGACTTACCTGTACACAGAGGCCCTAGTTCTGGAAATCAACAACTTAGGATTATAAAGCTTTCCTACTACCCTGCCTGGCTTTGCCTCTGTCAAACACAGATGATGGCGGCCTTCTTATTTGTGTATCTTTATTTATTTCTACAGCCAATCTGGAACTCTGGAAGGAGACAGCCTCACGTGGGTCCCATGTTGCATCACAGAGTAGTCAAATAGGAATGGAATTGTAGCATATTTAAGGTAAGAAAGAACAGGAGATGGCACCCTGATACTTCCTTGGCTCTTATACAGCATAGAAGGAAATCCACACATACTCCCTGCATACTGCCTGTGAAAGAATGTAGAAGGTACAATGAGCTGAGAGCCAACAAGCCTACAGGGGCCACTACTGGGAGAAATGAAGCAATACTGTTGCAGGGGGCATGAGGTGGTTAACCAAGGCCAGGGACCTGATGTGGGGTTTGACTGAAATTCAGAGGTCTGTCAAGACATTAAGAGCCAAAGTGGAATCAGATCATCAAGGGAAAGACTCTAAATCCTCACCAGCCAAGAACACTGTATTATTTAGGTTTCACCGTCTAATAAACCACCTGAAAGCTTAGCAATTTAAAACAATAAGCACTTATTAGGTCATCATTCTGTGAATTGGTTGGGTGATTCTTTGGAATTGGGGCTGGCTCAGCTCATCTTGCTGCTCATTCAGGAAATGGGTTAGCTGGATGATTTAGAATGTCCTCACTCACTGAATGAATTGAGTTTTAAGTCAGAGGCCATCTGACAAGCAATTTATCTTAGTGATTTTCTGTGTTTCAGCTTCTACATGGTAGATGCTGTCCTCAAAGCTCAAGGTGAATTCCTCCATGGATAGACAAATAGTGGCTACTTGAGCTTTGCACTCACAGATCTGCATTCCTCTGTGAGAAATCTTTCCTTTTCAGATAAATGATGCCTAGAATGTTCTCTCTCATAATACAAGGAAGAACTGTAGAATGGTTGTCAAGAGCAAGAACTCTGGAGTCTGACTTCAACACCTTATAACTTTAGATCTCCATGCTTCATCTTTCTCATATGAAAAATGGGAATAGTAATAACTACCTCATGGAATGATGTGAGTAGTACGTGAGCTAAAGCATGTAAAATTCTCAAGACAGGGTCTGACATATAGGGTGTACTCTGTAGATCTTAATAGTTAGTAGTTTACCTTAGTCAAGCAGCCCTCAAAAAAAAAATATCTCTATCAGACTGATTTCAAAATTTATAAAAGAGGGACACATCTTGAGGAGCTAGGGAATCAGTTTTTTTTCTGGTTGCAAATATTGTATCAGCATGACTTTTTATATGGTGCTATAATAGTTTATTGATACATTTTGCATTTTCATATTTATATTTAATAATTTAAAAAGTAGCACATTTGAACACAGGGAGCCTGTAAAACATAAAGAAGCATTAAAGGGAGAAATGCACTCAAATGATCTGTCTTTGGAGACCCACTGGTGATATTTTGTTATATATTATGAAAATGATGACACAGTACACTTCTAGAAATATTTTTCACTTGGTAAAATGTTACGTACGCTTTCCTATGTCATTATTTTAACAGCGGCAGATTATTCCATCCTATGAATGTATTACAATTCATTTCTTGATTCCTGAGTGGTTTACTCACTGGGATGATTTGGTGAATTTCCCATCACAAAGCCTCATTTTTTAAGAGAAGGAACCCACACAGTCTTCATCTGCTGAAACATCATTAAGCCCTGTCAATTCTTTCCGCTAGACTTCCTACTCATATACCACGTCCACCTCTTAGTCTTCCTTATTTTAGAGGGTAAGTGAATTCACGACAAGCACAACCACAAGTCAGCCAGAGAAAATCAAAAGGCTAGAAGACAGAACTTATTAAGTAAGATTAAAGGAAATAGTATTCTTTGTCTATTATCTGTCAATTCTTTCTATACTTATTATTCAAGCATTAACAACATCTCTTCACTTTTTGCTTAATGTCCTTCTACATTTCATAAACACAGGAATATTTGCTATAATGTGTGTCATCTCATAGCATGTCAATGCATAAAATTGGCCAAATACATCCTTCTTTCATTTTTAGGAGACAAGAGCTCTGGTATGCTTCAAGGATAAAATATGTAGAAAATAAGTTATCCAGAAATCCAAACACTAAAAGCATCCAAAATATAAAATTTGTTCTAAATGGACACTTTTCCCTAGTGATCTTCCATGTTTCAAATCATGCGAGTAGAATAATTAATGAATGAATTTCTCTCATGTCTGCGGTGATGGCAGAATCTACACAGCACAAATGGCCAACCAGACAGAAACTTCACAGCAGCTGAATTCTCACATTAGAGACAAGGAGATACAGAGCATAGTAGCATTGGACATCTATTATTTTTGTTTGTTTGTTTTTGGGGAATTACCACTTTCTCAGTCCATTCCATTACCCCATCTTCTAGGAAGGACCCAGGTATGGCCACCAAGCATTCAACGCCCTGGCCACAGGGACTGAGTTAGGCTACTTGAGCTAGGTCCCTGGCAATCAATTCAGGGACTATTACTCAACTATTAAGATAAAGAGGCTATTAATGAAAGTGAGTTTGACACAAATAGAATAAATGCCAGAGCTGCTCACAGTTATCTTTCTGAGAACAAATGTGTGCGCTACATAAGAAATCACTCTAAATTATTTAGTTCATGGTTTTGTGGGCTGCCAATCTGAGCTGTGCTCAGCTGATGGTTTTTCTGGTCCTGGCTGGATTTACCTCATACATCTACGGGCAGCCCCTGGATTAGCTGGGCCTGACTGATGTAAGATGGCCCCACCTGGGATGGCTTGTCTCTACTCTATGTGGTCTCTAATTATCCAGCAGGCTGGTCCTTGTTTTTCATCAGTTTGAATATTTTGTGCCAGTCCCTTCTGGCCTACAGTTTCTCTTGAGAAATCAGCTTACGGTCTTATGGGAGCTCCCTTGTAGGTAACTAATCACTTTTCTCTTGGTGCTTTTAAGATTCTCTTTTTGTCTCTTACTTTTGGCATTTTAATTATGATGTGTCTTGGTGTGGGCCTCTTTGAGTCATCTTGTTTGGGACTCTGTGCTTTCTGGGTCTGTATGATTATTTTCTTTGCCAGATTAAGGAAGTTTTTCATCATTATTTATTTGAATAGTGCCACATCCAGCAAGTGGTAAATCCTGCCATGTCCAGCGCTGCTCTGGAAAATAATCCTGAGTGGGAACAGTGGGAGATTAAGAAAAGAAATAAGACAGAAAGCTGGGATCAAGAGGACCATGGAGCAATGGCACTGTTTTATTTTTGCAAGCTGCTTTTAAACAAGAGCATACAATTGCTGGATAAAACAAGATTATCCCCACTCAACCTACACACCCTGCTATAATCATTTGCATTTCCGTAGATTATCCCCATTCTTAGGAGGGTTTGTAGAAGTGAGGCAACCCTTGGTTCACCTCACAGATTGCAAGGACTTTGTCAGCTTGCAACCCACTTTCCACAGAGTAGGTTTTCAATTCCTTGTGCTCTCTCTTCTCCTTCTGGTATCCCTCTGATGCGAATGTTGGTATGCTTGATGTTGTCCTAAAGGCCCCTTAAACTATCATTTTGGGGGGGATTCTTTTTTCTTATAACTGTTGTTTTCTGCTATCTTCTAAATTGCTGATTCAATGCTCTGCTCATCTAATCTACTATTGATTCCTACTAAGATATTCATTTCAGTTATCATATTCTTCATTTCTGACTGGTTCTTTTTTATGTTTTCTATCTCCATTTTTGTTTTCTGTTTCTTTGTTAAAATTCTCCATGAGTTTATCTACTCCTTTCCTGAGTTCATTGAGCATCATTATAACAAGTGTTTTGAACTCTGCATCTGGTAGACTGCATTTTGTTTGGTTCATTTTCTGTAGCTTTGTTCTGTTCTTTCACTAGGGACATGTTTCTTTGTCTCCCCATTTTGACTGCCTTCCTGTGTTTGTTTCTATGTATTAGGTAGGGCTGCTCTGTCTCTTGGTATTAGTAGAGAGGCCTTATGTAGTAGATGACCTGTGGGACCCAGTGGCACAATCGCCATGGTCACCTGAGCCAAGTTCTCCAGGCATGTCCCTTATATGGGTTGTGTGCACCCTCCTATTGTAGTTGAGCCTTGGTTGCTGTTTGCCCATCTGTGGGAGGGATTGACTCTCAGGCTGATTGGGTGTAAGGACTGGCCATGACTACAGTGGAGGAGCTGTTGTGCAGAGGCTGATTCTACAGAGCAAGAATTACTTTAGCAAGGCTCTGGCCCATTTTGTCCTTTTGAGGTGTTGTCTTTGGATATGGTCATGCATGGTGCTTTGGCTCAGACTGAAGCTGGCCACCAGACTTGCAGGCTGGGGCTTCCTGAGAGGGGCCCTGCCACAGGCCAAGTTCAGCCATAGCCTATGCCTGCCATGGGCTACCTGGCGTGAGCTACTAAGCAATCCAACAGATGGTTGCCACCCATACAGGGCTTGGATGTACCTCCAGAGGCCAGAGCAGGAACTGAGGCCTGCTGCCGCTAGTGCCAGGCTTGGGGCTACTTAGCAAGAGGTACAGGGCACACCAAGGCCAGATGCTGCTTATTTAGGTTTTGTGAACCTTTGAGAGATTTTAGGAAAGTCCACAGTATGAGTCAAGACAGGCTGTTTGTATAGAAAATCCACTGGAAGCAGCTTGAATAGGGTTACAAGTTGGGAGTGGGGGTCTCAGGGAATCACCAAGGTAGGATGACCAGTGTTAGGGAGGCTGATGGAGACTCAGATATGGTGGCCACTGAGTAAGGGGAGGGCTCAACAAAGGAACAGTGGCCTTCGCCAGCACTTCCGTCTGGGAGAAAGTTACCTCTCCAGCCCTTGTCCTAATTCCAGACAACTCAGTTCCTCCCCATATGTCCCTGGTGCCTTTTGAAAGGCTGTCTCAGCACTGGATCCAGCTTAGAGCAAGTTCGTCAGTGGATAAGTCCATGCTCTGGCCTTTTAAGAGGAATGCTTGAGACTTCGTAGCCATCTGTCTCACTCAGCCACAATCTCTGCTGATTTCTACATCCAGATTTTCCAGGCACCAGAATCCTGGGCTGGGGAGTTTGGTGTAGGGTTGGGACCCCTTCCTCCTCTGGGGGGACCTCTGCAGCTGAGATATTCCTCCCGATTTTTAACCGCCATACATGGTGTGAGACCAGCTTGTTTCACAGCTCTGCCACTCCTACCAATCTTGAGGTGGTTTCTTCTGTGTATCCTTAGTTGTAGGACTTCTGTTCAGCTAGATTTCAGGTGATTTTCACGGTTGTTCTGTGGTTTAGTTGTAATTTTGATATGGTTGTGAGAAGAGGCAAACACAGCATCTACCTAATCCTTCATCTTGACAAGAATTATGTTTTATCATTAAACATTTAGGGTTTTCTATAAAACGTTACTTTTTTTTCAATTTTCAACTAAGTCTAAATTACTTTGGTCTTTGTAAATTGATAGCTGTTAATATATCCTTCAATTGAATACTAGGATATACTTTCTATTAAATAAAGCCTTTCTAAACCTTAGTTTTTTTTAACATTTTAAAAACTTTTTGTTGACAAATAATATGTAGAAAAGTACACATGCCATATGTGTATAGTTTGATTAATTTTCCAAATGAACACATCTGTGTAATCAGCATTTAGCTAAGAAACAGAATATTACCAGACCTCTGAAGCTTTTTCATGCCCACTTTCAGTCACTACCCCTCGAAGAGAGAGCTCCTCAAACCCAGCACTATAGATATTTTGCACTGGACGGTTCTTTGCTGGGGGCAGGGTGGGGAGCTGTTCTGTGCATTGCAGGATGTTTAATAGCATCTCTGGCCTCTACCCACTAGCTGCCAGTAGCAACCCTTGTCCCCAGTGTGACAACCAAAACTGTCTCTCCAGGCATTGCCAAATATCCTCTGAGGACAAAATTATGCCCAATTGCCTCTAGGATAATCACTATTATGATGTCTAATAGCATAGATTAATTTAGCCTCTTTTGTACTTTATATCAATGAACTCATACACCATACACACAATCTGGCTTCATTCTTTGAATATTATATTTGTGAGATTCACTCATATTTTTGTGTGTATCTACAAACTGTTCATTCTTTTTGCTGTACAGTACTCTATTATGGGACTATACCATAATTCATTTATCCATTCAGCTATTGAAGGACATTTTTGTAACAGCCAGTTTTTGATTAATATGTATATATAGTTTAAAACTCATTTATATCTTATCATACCTTATATGCCAAATTACATATTATATTTTGCTTCTTAAAACTTTTATTTTAAGTTAGGCATCTAATTTTGGAAATTTTATTAATCTGGGACAAAATCCCATGCTAGGCATTATAAGTAAAATATTTTTATGTTTGCTCCATAAGAAACTCACAGAAGGCCACTGATTCTCAGGATGAAGTTGGGAGGGGGAAGAGAAGAAAAGTCCAAGTTCAGTACAACCAGTATTTACTGAACACCTGTGACTAGGAGGCACTATTGGCAGCTCTGGAAATGTGAAGATAAATAAGATAAGTTCTGTGTCTTTAAGAAGTTTGCTGGCCCATTCTTCTTATTGCTGACTGATTTTTTTCTCCTGAGGCTGACATGATCTAATGGTACCTTTTGTTTGGAAGGTTGCCCCTTATGAGAAGTTCTGGGTAGTGCCAGGAGGAGGGTATGTGGGATGGGCAGTGGAGCTGTACCTGCTTTAGTCCAGAAAGATAAAGGTTGGGGTCCCAGAATTGTAGCCCCACTCACCCGAGTTAAGGATCAGGAAAGGGTTTTGAACCGAAACCTTATCTAAGAATAGGCAAGGTGCTAACTGCAGGGGAAATATGTGCTCTGTCCTCCTGCGACCCTAATGACAGGGAAGACTAGACAGGGAATGGGAGAAGAGGTGGCAGACACAGTTCCCAGGACATCCAGCTAGCAGAGAGGACTGAAATGCTTAATGATGCTCCATGAATCACTTCATAACTAAGTCTAAAATGTTCATTTACATTCATAACACACATTCTACTATTCAAAGGAGAATTTGAGCCTAGAGAAAGAATGACTCTGCAGGGCTTCTGTCTTTTAAAAATAAGCTAATTTGGCTTTTAATAGGCATCAACAGTGCTGAGCAGCTGCCCTTTTACAAGAAGAATTTTGTAAGCAGTATTCTGTAAAGCATCTTTGTCTCTTACCTTTGCTACTCAAATATTTCATTATCTACAGCTTTAGTACAATGAAAACAATGGCCAATGTAACTGGTATCACCCTTCCTACTTATTAATCATTCGTAAGTTTCCAAGACTTTTACTTCTCTTCCTCAATTTATGCTTGTTCATTGTTACTACACATTCTCTAAACTCAGTACTATTTAATTTAATTAAATATTGTGAGTTTATTTTGGGTTAATCTTTCAATTAAGGTCACATTGTAATTATCAAATTATAAATATAAAAAATAAAGAATTTCAATTCAACATAGGAAGATTTCTAAATTTTCTTTTAAGCAAATAAATAGGAAATAGAGGGGTAGTTTAATTTTTATTACCATGTGTATATTCATTATTTAATAGGCCATTGCAATAAACCCAGACCTTATTTCTGAGAAAATTTTAGATCAGATTTTTAAAATGTTATTTTAACTACTTTACTAGGCCATCCTTCAAGTACCTTGACAGTTCATTACAAAAGCAACAGGCAAAGCAAAACGAAACAAACCGAAACTCACACAAGCTTTTTAATGATCCTGTTAATGTACAGAAAGGACCACCTTTCTCCCCAAACCACTGGCCCACTCCCCATGTCCAGTTGGCCGACTAGAGAACAATGAGACATTGAGTCACTGAATTGCAGAGCCTTAATTTTTAAAAGTCATTCTTTTATGTGTGTTTCTCGTCCAGTGGGAAAACCCCGGAAGAACACATTTTTCACCAAATTTATCTATCACATGCTAAAATAACCCAGAACAAATGCACAAGACTTTCCATTGAGCTACTTGTGCCTTCTCTTTAATCCTCAAAAAACTTTCACTGCAAAGGCTTTGTCATGGGTTATCACATGATAACAGAAGTGTTTTTCTCTTCAAAATTCTTAGTAAGTATGCTTATTATTTAAAGGAAACTGCATCTGTTCAAAAAGCGAAATGTGTATATGTTCTTTAAAACATTGTCTACACATCTATAGGTATATCTGTATGTACTCACACATAGAACTACATATCTACCTATTTAGTATGTATATGTGTGTTAATCTACATAGGTAGATAGATACACATATACTCACACAGCATATATTGCATATATATGTATGCACATACATACACATATACACATATGTACATACATACATAACGGTACAAAGTAATGGGTAAGACCATAGCCTCTTTAACCTCATCTGCTTAGGTCTGAATTCCAAATCCATACAGTAGCAAAGTCAAGTTACTTCACCCCTGAGGGCCTCAGATTCCTCATTCTGAAATAAGAATAATATTTGTATTTATTTCATAGGGTTCTTATAAAGGCTAAATGAGTGAATATATGCATAGCCCTACACAGAGCTTAGAATGGCATTCAGTACATGGTAAGCAACATGTGAATATCTGCCATTAATTCATGTGTGTGTTTCTGTATATGGTACAGGTATAAATTACCCTCTCCTGTGTCTCTTTCATGCATTTGGATTTTTGTATATTAGATTTTTCTTCATGTGGGATATATGTATATGATTAAAGATGGTTGAAAAATTAACTCAACTTCTACTAACTCTACTTCTCTAGACTAAATAAATCTAACTTTTGATATTTGCCTCATATATTTTATATTCCAAACCCCTTAAATCTTTCCATCCATTCTTTTCTTGAATCTTCGTAAGTTCCACCCTTCCGGAGTTCTCAAACCCAAAGTGTCCACAGTGTTCTAATTGGGACGTGATCATGCAGCTGTGAAGCCCTTCACAGGGCCATGAGTTCTTCAAGTCCTGAGACCAGGTCCCATCCTTGGTCTCACCCCTGACGCCTTGGCTTTGACCCTGCCCAGAATGTACACTCTTTCTGTGTTACCCAAGGATTATAGACCTGCGGTTGGCCCCCTGGCTGCACATTAAAATTACCAGGGGAGCTGTCAAGAAATACAAACTCCTAGTCTCACTAAGAGCAATTCAATCAGAATCTCTGGGCATATGGCTATCCACTGCTACTTCTTCAAAGGCTTATGTGTGACTCTTAAATGCAGTCAGGATTTATATAGAAAGGGCATTACCATCCAACATTGAGAAATATCATCTGATCCAAAACTCCACTTCAGATGTCCCTGCCTTCACTCTCCTGCACAGAAGGTGCTAGCAGTATGCTTCCTCATTGAATGTGGATGGCAACATGGTCCCAGCTCCTTCTCAAAGAAGGCCAGTGGACAGCTTCTTGAAACCATGTTCACTGCCTTGTCACCAAATGCTTGCAGAAAAAAAAAATACCTGTACATTGAGGCTAGAAATTGTGCTTTAGAGCAACTTCTCTCAAACTTTCCTTCTGTTGCCATGCAAATGATGCATAACACTATCCTGCTGTGGTACCCAGGCAAGGCTCAGATCTAGCTATGATTCTACTTAAAGAAGCATTTAAAAATGCAGGTTAGTGACAGCAACGTAATCATAGGGACAATTTGGGTTGTTGTTAAGCAAAGTTAATAATTAGCAGTACTTTAGTTACTGTTCATTTATTCAACAAATATTTATTGAATGTCTGCTCTCTCAAGGCACTGGTCTAGGTACTGGGCATGCAGTAGTTTTTCATTGTTTTTTAAGAAAAATTTCTTGTTATCTTTAGAAATTACATGTTAAGGTAAACAAATAGATGAATAAACAGATGTGTTTCTACGTGGTGGGGGGATTACTGGTAAATGTCATGAAGAAAAGGACATGTTTAGAGGGTGCTTTGTTCAATAGAGTAATCAGGAAAGACTTCTCTGAGGAGGTGACATTAGAGTTGAAAGAGATCTGAAGAACATGAGGAGGCAAGCCTTCTGGGTGTTGAGGAAGAGTAGTCCAAGCAGTTGCAAAAGTTCAAGAAAGGGAGCCTTCTGTGTGGTTCCAAGAACATCAAGTGGACCACAGTGGCTGGGGTGGGAAAGGAACATGCACAGCGGTGGGAGTTGAGGTCAGAGATAGCACGAAGTCCAGAGTTGGTAGGGTCTGTGGATTTAATTCTTAGTGCAGTGGGAAGCCACTGGAGGACTTTCAGCTAGGGAATTCTTGGATTTACCTTTTAAAAGGATCAATCACTCAGGTTACTGTGTCAAGTACATACTGTAGTAGAGGGATGTAGTTGGAATCAGGAGACCCATTAGGTAGCTATAATAGCAGTCCAAGTGAGCTGTTGGAGACCTGCTCAGAGCTGTAGCAGAGGAGGTGGAGAGAAGTGACAATGTTTTGGATATGTTTTGGAAGCAGAGTTATCAGAATTTGCTGATGGAGTGGAAGTGGCTGTGAGGGAAGGACAGGATTAAGGAAGTGGAAAAGGGTGGAATGAAATTCGAGTGTTCATATGTTAAATTTGGGTTGCATATTAGACATTCAAGTGAAGATATTGAGCAGAGAGTTGGGTGTATGAGCTGCAGCTAAAAGGAGAAGTTGGAACTGGTAATCACAATTTGATAGTCATCATTATGATATAAGATTACATATTTATCTGTTTATCTATATTTTGTCTCTTTCTCCTCCAAGAATATGAATTTCATTAGGAAAGAAAATAAATCTGTTTTGTTCTTTGCTGTATCTCCAGCTCCTGGAACATTGATTTGCATATGGAACGTGCCCAATAAATATCATTGAATGAATGAAAAATTAAATACCAATTAAAAACAGTAAACTTAAATAAAAAATATCAGAACATAATAAGTGCTAAAGGATGACGTGGTATATAAGTTGAGACTGGAGAGTGATTGGTTAAGGAAAAAGTCTTGGAGGAGATGGACTTTTATTTATCAGGTCTTAAAGCATGGGTAAGTTTATAGGTAAGAGGATTCAGGAAGAGGTGTCAAGTTTGGGAGAAAATAATGAACTTCATTTAGGTTATGTTGAATTTGAGGGGACAGAGGAACATTAGAATTCAATAGAAAGACATTTAAGTTAGTTCTTTTGATTGTTCAAGATCAAGACTTGCAGAGTGTAGCCCCTGGCACTTTTTTCTGAAAATAGAACTCACAAAGCTACATTAGGATATTGAACTATGACTGTGTTAACAGGGAATTAAATAGAAAGTTTTGACTGTGACACCAAAAAACCATTGAAAAGGGATTCTAAAGCAGCATTTCTCAAAATGTAATGTGCATGCAAATCACCGGGAGATCCTGCTAAACTGCTCGTTTTTATTTTGTAGAACTAGGGCGGTGCCTGAGCTTTGCCATTTCTAACAGGTTCCCAGGTATTGCCCATGTGGCCAGGTCTTTGGACCACATTTGAGTAGCAAGGCACTAAAGTGAGATGTTAAGCAAAATGGAAATTTTCGTAGGAAATAAGTAAAAGCCAGTTAGATGACTCTTAAATGCTTCAACGTTGAGAGTATAAAAGGAATGGGTTGTTGGGCATCAGAGGAAGTTTATTTCTTAGTCAAGACTCATTTGTAGGGGGCTGTTAATGGGCTGTGTAATGTGGAGAATATATCCACCTTCATCTCAAAAGAAAGGATTTCAATAGAATTCTCCATTAGCACAATAAGAATAATCTACAGTTGGAGAGACAAAGTGGGCTAAGGTCTGAGTAAGAATAGAGAGGGCTACATGGGCTAGTTAGCTGCTGTGTGACACGCTAAAGTGACTGCTTAGTAATCAGGTTGTTCACTCAATTTGTCAATACAAAAGAAATGTCATAGGTCAGAAACCAGCTTAGTAGGCAGATGGAGAGAGAAGAGAAAGACTGCAGAAAGCCCTAAGAAGGTGAAGAAGTTTCAACTTCAAATGAAGTTCGGAATCTAGATTATTATATGGGACCAGAATTTTAATTTCTGAATTGAGATTCTATGTTTTATTTTAAAGTGATCATAGAATCTTTTATTACATATAAGTGATCAGAAAGTAATTTTCTGAGTTAGTTTTCATCTAGGGGTAGAGAATTTCTCCTACAGAGCAAACTTTAAAGAGACAGTAGGAAACAAAGGAAAATTGGTTTATAGTTAATGCCCATGAGTTCTGCTCACTCAATGTTTTGGTGTTAAGTGGATTCAAGAGAGAAAGGGAAAGTCAGCCTGGGATCTGCATATCAGCTACTATCTATCCTTTAATAATGTTTCTGTTGAGTTCTTTGATGACACAAACCATAATAAGATTATTTTCTAAGTGCTAATCCTCTCAGAGATCTTTGACAACCCATGCTGCTAATACCGCTTCTGTAGATTAGCGCCTCTGTGTCTGTGCTCCTACCAGGCATAATTCAACTGCAGTGCTCCCATTTATAGAAGAGACTTGCTAGTTTCACCTCTCTTTGAGCAGACAGTGGCAGTGGAAGGGGCAGCCATTCTCAGGTCTCCTAGCAGCTACAATACTGACAATTACTTCCATATCCTGGCACATCAGAGGTAGAACAAGGACAGCATGGAGCAGTTGTGTCTTGACTTGTCATCTGTGCAAGCATGGAGATCTAATGAAACACAGGCAGTGCTTGGCCCAGCAGAGCACTTATCCCCCTGACACAGAGATGATGTTGTTAGGTACCAGGCTTGAAACCTGAGTTATTGTGGTAGATGGAGGAGCAGGAGGACCCGGGCACCCTTCTCAATCTGCCCTTCCTGGGATCTTCTCTTTGGATTCCCAACTTCTATCTCATGCACCAGCTACACGGAGATTTCTTGCAGTCCCAGCACATGAGGACTTTCTTCAAGACTGTGCCTTTATATCCCTTCCTCTCTTTGAGGCTCCCTGATCCTATTTTATTTATGTTGGGTGGGCCAAATGAGACAACCCTCTGAGCCTCCACAACACTTGGGACAAAACTCTATAAGAGCTTCTCCCTGTGCGTGGTCATTTTTGGTGCATTAATAGATGTGTGTGTGAAGAAATGGCCACCTATTCTTGGGTAACTTTTCTTTTATTGGATGTTTAATTCATTTTATCATTAAGATATTGCTAGATTGCTCTGATGACCTAAAGGTTAAGAACACTCTGGATGAAGAGATTCTAGGTGTATTGCAGAGAATCATAAAAGGGTCATCTTGTGTAACAGCAGGTCAGGGACAGGTGAGTCATGATAGGGAGCCAAGAACTAGATGGTACCTACCCCAGATAAGCTGCCTTCCAAGTCACTCTAGTTTTTTGATGCTAGAAGGGCAGTATCTCAGTCACGCATTAGCTGAAAGACCCCACAACTCTTGTCCTCTCTTTGTTCATTGCCCTGTTGCTTTCTCTTAAGAGTTTAGTAGATGTTAAAGTAATTCTTTTTTTCCTGATTATACAGGTAAAACATATTTATTGTACTTGTAGTACATGCTGGCTTGTCTGGCCCACTTCTCATTGATGCCTGTTGTCCTGATTTAATTATTAATAGCTGTGGCCTTTTAATGCCACAGCTTCTCCATTTGTGTTTTTCTTTTATTCTCGTCTTTCCTTTCTCCCTCCTCTTCTCAGTGGGCTGGGTTATATCTTGAAGTAGATTCTTTTGTTAGGGAGCATTCCTTTTAGATTTCCTGGCATATTTGATCATATTTCCACAGGTCTTCTATAATGGATAGATTTGTTTAAGGTGGAGTCACAACTTCCTGTTTTCTTCCCAGTCTGCCTACAATGGATAAAATGGAGCTCTCTGGGCAGCCAGACCTTTAGAGCACAGATAAATTTATTGGGATACAATTTATTGGCATCATAATAGAGCCCCACCTACTATTTCTTTCCTACTTTTCCTGTTTCTCAATACAGGGTACCCCTT
>CM053507.1:144306571-144334853 GCA_028627145.1 Eidolon dupreanum | reverse complement strand
TGGTGCCAACAGAAGAGGAAAAGGAGAATGACCATCAAGTCTGAAGATGATGTAAGGCCAGAAAAAAATAGGAAATAAATAAACCGAGTAAACAGATACAATGCATTCACATTGCTCTAAATTGACCTGAGGAATATGAATGAGGAAGACACTAATTTGCAGGACTCAAGGTTTAAAGACAGTGGTATCAACCACTTCCCGAGACAAGAGACAAGACACAGGACACACCGTTTTTAATTTTTTGATGTGTTGCTTCTCTAAGATTTGATTTCTGTCTAAATATTAAGTCTTGTGTATAAAACCCGCTGTTGCAGAGAGTACCGGATGCTGTCAGTGCCTTTGCGCATATTCCCTTGGGCCTTACCATTTTAGTATGTTCTGGCCAATGTCCAGCTGCCAGCGTCTGCATCTGTGGCAGCTGGGGTCTTCTGCCTATGTGCAGATCAGGTCAGAAAAGTACATCAAAAATTAATGTAATACCCTTCCTTCCCAAGACTCGTCAACCCCAGGTGGAATGACTCAGTGTGTTCTACAGTGGTTTCCATAGCTCTCCAGTAGAATCGAGCTCCGGTCACCCATGCAGTCACTAGCTTGATAGCAAACCTTATACTGACTGCCTGTCCTGTCCTGCCTCACTTCTCCAGGCCTCTCTCAGTGTCTCCTGGCATCACCTCTTACGTGGACAACTTGCCTCAAATCCTTGTGTCTGAGTCTGCTTCTGGGGAACCTGAAGTGACACACTTGGGAATCCCAAGTTTACACAGTTGTCACCACTTCAGTCAGGATATGGTGGGCCCTGCTCTGCTTAAATCCTAAGCCGGGTGCTGCCCATGGGAGAGCCTTACTCTTTCAGCCTACAAAGTGTTAATTTTCTTCTGAGTCTTTCAGTACAGACAAAAGAAATTGAGCTCTTGGAACAGGCATAGTGCAGATAAATTTATTAGTGCCCATTGAATTAGGAAGGAAGTTGACTGCTTGCCCTCCTCTCAGCCTCTGTTCTGGGTGATGATTCATGCCCTAAGCTTCCTCTCTTGGGATGGATGTGATTAACAGTGATTTAGATAACAGTGGCATCTGAAATTCCAGTTCTGAGGAAGGCCTTAAGGGATAGACATTATCAAAGTTCCATCACTAAAATACCATGAGTGTTATGGAATAAGGGGTTGGATTTATTATAGAAATGGCATTTCTCAATTACCAGATGAGCTGGGGAAGTGAAGTTTTGGAAGAGGGATTATGAGGTTAAAGAATAAGCCTTAATTAGACCTCCCGAAGCGCAAGTCAGGTGGGCAGGTCAGAGCTTGCAGGGAACTCTGAGAAGCTAAGCATATCTAGTTACCCCAAGCAGGAAAGAAGGACCATCATGGAGAGAAAGTTATTGTCTCTAGGAAGCTACCACCTTTGCATTTCCTTGCTCATGTTCCTGATGGTGAGCTAAGGTTGCTGTTGGTCAGCAGGATCCACTGTTGGGAAGAACAGGACAAGGAGTGGAGGAGAATGAGGGCAAGCCGAAGTCGGCTGTGCATCTATCAATCACTGTATCAATCCTTGTGAGAATGATGGCTGGTGCTTCACTTCTGCCTCTCTGATTTTGTTCAGGTTCCTCTTTGATCAGTCCTGTCTGGAGCCACTCAGGTATAGGACTTCTGGGCAACTTAGTTCCAGCTTACAAAGTTGACAACAGTCAGGTCTCTGGCAGAATCGGTCATGCCAAATGACTCACCCCAGACTGTGACCAAGGCTCAGACTGACTTCGTTTCTGTTTTTGCTTGTTTGTTTTTATATATTGTCTCCTGTCTTCAAAGGTGGAGGGCTAATTAGTACTGGTTTACTCCAAACGCTATGTGATTCACTAGTATAGTGATTTCCAATTTGGGGTGATGTTGCCCACTGGGGACATTTGTCAATATCTGGTGATATTTTTAGATGTCATGACTGGGGGGTGAGTAGATACCAGGGATGATGCTAAACATCCTACAATGCACAGGACAGGCCCCCACAACAAAGAATTATCCCACCCAAAGTGACAGTAGTGCCATTGTTGAGAACCCTGGACCAGAAGTAAGAGCCTACTTCTAATTTATTCAATTCCTTTATTTTGCTTAGTCAAGCACATTTAGAATAAGAAAGCATCTATTAATAGCCACTTATCATCTTTCTTTACTCAAAGCTATGCATTCCAGATCCAAACTTGAGTAATAATCTCAAGATGTTCACTTTGTCTTTTCCTAACTAGGTATAATAATGACATCATTCTTCAGTACATTTTCCATAAGATGTAAAGCCACTCCTGTACCTCTGACCAACCCAGATCCCTATTAGTCACTCTCATGGTGCTTCAGATATTTTATTTTTATCATTCAGCACAAAAACCACCAACAATACTGTGATCATTGTCTGCTGCCTGTCTGCCCCACTAGAATGTAGTCCTCACAACAATCCTATGAGGAGCGCATTCTTATCCCATTTTACAAATGAGGAGGCTCAGATTTAGAAAGGTTGAATGCTTTGTCTAAGATCACCCAGATAACATGTGGAGGAATCCAATATTTGCTATAGCAAACAGTCCTGAGAAGATATTATTAACACAGAAAGCAAGATGTAGTATCAGCTTTTTAAATATTTTCCCTTAAGTAGTTAAGTGATAGCTCCGCTAAAATCCCTCCTGTCTGCAAGTCTGTGGATAGAAGCAGACCCAGCTCCCAGAACCACAAGCCAGCATCTCTAAAGCTCTTCTCTAAATAGCTGTTAGTAAGAAAAATGCAAATGAGAATGTCTAATTGCAAATTGCTCCATCCCCACTTTGAGGCCTTATGCAGTGACTGAGCCAAACTTCTTCCCAAGCAGACAGATGTGCTGGCTCCTCTGTGCTGGAGCTTGGCTGCTCCCTTGGCAGGGAACCAAGCCTGTGGTGGGATGACATTGCCATGCCCACTTCAGGGCATCCGAAGATGATGCTCCCTGCTAGAATCTGCCTGCTGAGGGCACAGCTGTGAACAGAAGCCTCTCTGTGTCTGCTGAGAGAACAGGATGGAGGTCCTGGGCTTCGTTCTTAGCTATAAACAATTATGTTTCCATGTTAAAGGGCAGTCAGTGAAAATAACATAAACAGGTATTAAGACATATGTTTTTATGCACACATGGTCGCATGTATACCTGAGGATGTATGACTATACAGCAGGTATGTGACTAGAAAGGTCAGGCCCCCCAAAAGGAAAGTACAATACCGGGAAGATAACTTTTCTTTCAAAATTCACCAAGTTACAATTCAACAATGCTTGGTATCTTGGTGTTCATGTAGGACTTTCCTATATTAAATTAAACCAAATGAAATTGACATTTTTGTAGGTAAAAAATATGGATAATATGGCTTAAGCTAATATATAATCAGCAACCATAGGGTGGATTTAAGAAACAGAAACGTTTTTCCACATGGCTCAGCAAGTGAGGGCCCCAAGCTCAGAGGAAATGGGAAGCTGGCCGATCACAGAGGCAGGATCTCATGAATAATAAGGGGACAGGACTCACAACTATGAATGGGGCAAAAAATGTAAACTAAAATGATGTCTTGTCAGAAAATCTGGGCTGAGAACAGGGCAAGAAGAAAGTATAAGGAGCTTCTCTATTTCTAAGCTCCTGACCTGGACTGCTTGGCCAGGACCTAGTTTGAGCTTCATTAAACAAACTACAGCTGATAGAAAGCATCCATCCTGCAAGCAGCAGCGTCAAACAAAGGGGCTGCTTGCAGAAAACGATGAGACATTCAGCGAGCTGGGCCTGTTTATGGAGCTTGTGGAACAGTGCCACTTGGGAGACAGGCTGAAGGCAGGAGAAATGTCAGTTGAGGTTGGGGAAAGGGCTACAAAGAAAGGTGGACCAGATGCTGAATTCTTCCAGGAAACAGGGTGATGGTGTGGATGAAGAGGACCTGGATGAGAGGGCGGGGAGGGTGGAGCGACTTCTGGACTGTGAAGTGTCCAGCTGAGCCAGACAAATTCTCTTCTGTGGATACCACAGAAATTGCATAACATGGTTGGGAAGCCTGTCTCTTGTTTCAGTCTTGCTTTCAGCTAGCTGTGTTTCTTGGCAGATGGTTCACGCTCTCTGAACCTCAGTTTCTTCATCTATGAAATGCCAGTGCAGTTCCATTTCTGGGTCAAGGTCACCTGTCAGGACCAATTGTTTGTCAGAAAGTGGTTCACTGAGGAAAAGAAAGTGACATTCCAGAGCATTTTCATTATTTCACTTTAAGGATAGAATTCTAGGGGATAATTCCAGAAAACTTAGCCCTGGCACCCAGGCATATTTTAATCTAAGTAGACTTCTTAGTGTCCTAATTGTTGGATCCTACTGCCGTTGCATTTGCTGGGATTGCCTTTATTCATTGCTGGCTCTTATGAAGGACAGGCCTATGTATGACTTAAGAAACATGTTTAGAACTTTCTCTCTCTTTTTTAACACATCTATATGACCATGGTTGAAAGTAGAAGTTTCCTCTTCAGAAAGCAGAGAAAAGGCACCCTAAACAGCGGTCCCCTTTTCACGGGGAAAGCTGCTTCATCTCTATGTGGGATTGAGAGCGGCCTTCACACTGGCATTCTGCATGCGCTGTCCTTGGTGCTGAAAGTCGAATTAAAAGGCATTCATGCAACCTTGAACTTAAGTGTACTAATAAATTAAAGCGTTAAATGATAGATAGGAAAACTAAATAAGGTCTTATGTATACCAAAAAAAAAACCCTCTTAATTTAGTAATTAAGTTTATCATAATTTTAAAAAATATTTAAACATTGAATATAGTTATGTATGCCCTTAATTTTCAAATGCATAAAAGTATAAATGCAGAAAGCTTGGGGAAACAAGGAAAATGCAGCTGCCAGTCCCACTATCCAAAGTTAACCATTATTAAAATTTTGGTATCTAAATTGCTGGTCTTCCACAAATTAATTCCACAGATATTTATTGTGTGACTACTGCATGCCAGGCAATGTGCTGTGTGCTAAGAAGGAAATGATACTGTGGATTTTATTTTTCTTTTTCTGCCTGTTTCCCACTACTCTTTCCTATGTGAGTTTCTAATGGAATAAGAGGCAACATGGCATTGTCGAAAGAGATGAGTGTTGGTCTTATTCCAGCCTTACAGATTTGTTGCTGGGATTATAATCAACAAATATAAAGAAATTGGCATCCAGCCTCACACTTGGCAGGTGCTCAATCAACAATAGCTATTGTTACTTTTCATTACTGTTATTTTTATGTGAGTGTTCTTATTACCAATTACAGCTAATTTTAGTTCTGCTTCTACAGTTGTTCCAAACACATTTTTAAGTACTGAGTCTCCATCTTGCTCTTCCCAAGGATTGCGTCCTTCAACACTGTCTTCAAAGTTCTTGCTGCTGGTTATTTATTTCCCTCGGAAATGGCTTTTCTTGCCATTTTTAGGTTTTTTTTTTTAGACTTTAGATTCTGTGCCTCCTGCTCAGCCAGTTGCTTGCCTTCTCCTGTTTGGAAAGTGGCAATTGGTGTAGATGTTACATTTCACTCCTTTAGGCAGATGATGCCGGGTGGGTCATTCAATTAAGCTGTGAAGGATGGCCTCTGGGAAAGATACAAAGTCTTTCTGATATTTCCTGTATCCTCTTGCTCAGAATTCTCCTTTACTTTCAACAACTCAGTAGTTTAACTACATATCAATCAGTGCCAGGGTGGGGAGGTCACAGTATCCCAGGCATTTCCAGAGTGAGCTCCCCTTTGCCCAAAACAATTCTTTTCCAGAGAAGCAGAATAGCCGAGAGCCATGAGAAACTAACAGCAGCTATGAGATAGGGTCCACTGGCTCCATAAAGGGGATCAGAGGCAGGCAACCCCCAAACTGGCTCTACCAGCCTAGTGTACAGGTTGCTTTCCTCCAAGAATGAACATAAAGGAGAACTCTAAATATTCCTAAATGTCACCATTTGGAAGTTATATAACTCAGCTGTATATGCAACAATTATGACAATAGTTATTTCTGGAATTCCTCTTAGGGAACTGGATCTGCCTCATGGAGAGAGGGGAGACTCAGGAACTTGAGGTGCGGGAAGAAATATGCTATATTAAAAAGTGAATAAATTTGATGTTTCTCTAGAAAAGGAGGAAAAGAAAGAAAAAACAGTTAATAATTTTCGTAGAGTATTGCCAAGTACCACACCCCCTTTCCCAACACTTCAAAGATTATTTGAAACACTGGGCAAGCATTATTTAAATAATAATGTGTGATATGTATGTGTGTGTGTGTGTGTGTGTGTATCTGATATATATATATCATATTTAACATTGATACACACACACATTAAGCATGTCAAAAATAGCCACTGAGAATTTCTAGGTGACAAAAGCTTACAAAACACACTCACCTACATGGGACCCCATTCAGCTCTTTACCTGCCCGTGGGCACAGAATTCCAACATATCACTTAGTTTCCTCTTCCCTTTTACCAGATACCTTTTTGTCATCATGTTTTCTCCCTATGTTTGTCTCACTCTTAGCCACAGTTGCTATTTTTTCCAATTTTATAGATCCTGGTATCACACAAGCTTTTTATGTTTTTTCTCCCATTTGTGGTCCCATGCCAAAAGCCACTTCCTGATTTCTCAGTAAGACTGAAAAGGGACTTAGCCCATCTCACTGCCCCTTTACTTTTTGTTAGTTGGGAGGATGCCTTGGACCCTGGAAATATTCAACATGCCTGATTTCTTAAAAGAAGAGAAAAAGACTTCTGTACATTTTAGCTAGGAAACCGGATTCTGAGATTTCCTGGAGTTGTTTCGATTTCAAATTATGAATCAATGTCACCAAATTAGTTGTCAAACCATATGTCTTTATATTGAAATTATAATGCTGTTATTGTAGTTTGCGCTGATCTCAGAGTCCCATTTAGCTCTTGGGTTCTGAATCTGTTAGAGATTGTTGTCCCCGTTATGGATGTTTTAGGATTGAAAAAAAATTTTTTTGCTGTGCCTGGCAACCAATTAATTAAACAAACCATTAGGCTAGGCACAAAATGGTCAACGTTATTAATTTTCTTATTATTCTCACACTGTGGTTAGACACAGTAGTTTTCTAGTGACTGAAAAATGGAAGGTACAGATGCATGACTGAGCTGCCAGTGCAGAGACAGAAAGCGTATTCTAATCTCGTCACCCCACCTTTAGGATACTACTTCAAATGGCAAGCGATTAGAAAAAAAAAAAACAAATAAATACAAACATATCCTCCTAGTTTTAGTAACTGAAGAGACAGTCTGTATTATACACACTTCTTGGATTCCCTTTGCTAATTGTTATTGCTGAGTCAAGCACACAGTAGGAAACCACTAAAAAAATCAAATTATTAACGGTTTTTCATTTCATGAGCATTTATGAGGAAATAGTTGGGAGAAGTACAGGAAATTAAAATAATTTACTGGAAATTGTTGCGAACCTGTTTTTATTCTAAGCCATCTGAGCATATGTGGTAGCAACCTGTGGTGATGATGATGGATGAAACAGGTGGTAAAACTGCTTGAGTGTCCAACACTCCATTCTATCTTCACTTTCAAAACTGTGCCTCATTCTTTTAGGCTGCAGTATTTTTATTAGCATTCTAGTAGCACACGTGATTTCAGTAGGTGTGCTATACTGTTAAAATTTCATCACAGTAACATATTTTGAAGGGCCTTAAAATGGAGTATTCACTTTGGATCAAGTATAGTGGTAGTCTGTTCAATACTTATTCAGTAGGATGTATTGAGCACTTACTAGATGGTAGAAATTGTTTAGGCATTGGAAACACAATGGTGTATAAAGCAAATATTGCTTCTGCCTATATGGGATTTACAACCTAGTGGGAGAAAGAAGCCAAGGAAAAGATCACAAATGGATATAAAACAGCAAATCATGCAAAGAGCAATGAAGAAATAGTACTGAGTGCTAAGAGACAGTGTAGGGAAGAACAATCCATAGATGGAATGGGGTGTGTTCAGGGCAGGTTTTAAGTAGAGACTTGAAGCATGAATAAGAATTAACTAGGTGGGGAGTGAAGGAAAGAGCATCTCAAATAGGGGGAACAGCATGTCTAAAGCATACATTTTAGGAAGTCTTCATTTATTTGAGAAACTGAAATTGTGACTAGAGCTTAGAGCATAAGGGGCAGAATCACAGGAGAAGGGCCTGGAGTTGTAGGGTCTTAGGGGCCATGATAAGAACTTTGGATTTCATAGCAAGAAGCAGGCAACTGATTGCAAAGTAGAGCAACAGTGAGTTTCAAGCTTTTACTATTGTTAGAACGGATCCATAGTGAGCCCTGCTCCAGTTAGTACTAGAAGACACTCTGCTGTTGTTGTCTCAGAGGCCAAAGTAAGAGCTCATGGTTCTGAGATGACAGGGGGAAATAACCCAAAAATAAGATAAGGAATCTTACCACAAAAAAAAATGTTTAGGACTCATCAGTGCTCTCTGTTGTCTCCTAACAGAAGATGAAGTCTGAGAAAATCTACTATATTGTTTAAATTCTCAGCAGAAAACTTTTATTTTATTTTAATGAGATTCACAAATCTCATTAAAACATTATCCAAAGAAATTTGAAGTCCCCTGAGCTATTCTAATCTCTTCCTCTCTTATTCATTTCTTTTAACACTCAGATCCTTATAAAATGATGATGACAGAAACAGAAATGTTTTGTTGAAATGAGTATTCACTCTATCACCTCTCTTTTTCCCCTACCCATAACACAGGGCTCAAGGAGCTTGATTCACAAAGATTATTGTCCAGGTATTATCTTTATTTATACCCATGCAGTCTTTATCCCTTAGAACACAAAGCAAGCACAGCTTGCCTCTGGCCACGTAAGTATTGATCTGATGACAGGGTCTTTCTGCTCTGAGAGGTTCATTGACTTGAAGCCACTGCTAGGTATTACTGGGATGGAAGCATCAAATGCTTTTTCTGAATCTATTGTGATGATCACATAGTATTTTTTTCTTTAGTCTGTTAATAGGGTGAATTGTATTGATTTTTCTTACAATGTTGAACCAGCCTTGCATTTTCATGATAAACTCCACTTGATTGTGATATCTTTTTTACATATAGCTAAATCTCATTTTCTATTATTTGGGGGAGTATCTGTTTTCATAAGGAATATAAGTATGTAATAATTATTTTTCTTATGTCTTTGAAGAGTGTTTCATTTTCTTCTATTTTCTTAAAGTGATTGTATAGAATTAGCATTATTTCTTCCTCACATGTTTTATAGAATTCGCTAGTGAAAACTTCTGGGCTTGGAGATTTTTTTATTGTTTTGGAAAAACAGCGACAACTTTGAATTCAATTTCTTTAATATATACAGAAATATTCAAGTTATCCACTCTTCTTCTTGAGTGAATTTTGATATTTCAAGGAGGTGACCTATTTTATTTAGGTTGTCAAATTTATGGACATAGTGATTTTTTGCAGTATTCCCCTATCTTTTTTAATCTTTTGTAATATTCCCTTACTATCTTATTATCTTTATCACAGATAAATTTAGTGGCTTTTTAGTGTCTGTCAGATCTGTAGGAATGGACCCTCTTTTATTCCTTCTATTGTTAATTTATATCTTCTCTTTTTTTTTTCAGTACAGTTGGCTAGAGATTTACCAATGTTTTTAATGCTTTTGGAGAGCCAGCTGTTGGTTTCATTTATTTATTTATTTTTTACTCTATTTCTATTTTTAATTTTACTGATTTCTCATCTTTATTAATTCCTTCTCTCTGCTTTCTTTGGGTATAATTTGCTATACTTTTTCTGGTTTCTTATGTTGGAAGAGTAGGTTATGGATTTTAGAACTTTGTTTTTCCAGTATAAGCATTTAATCTATAAAATTTCCTTTAAACATTGCTTTAGTTTAGCTTCAGTTTACAAAGTATTGGTGAGGATGTGGCAAAACTGGAACTCTCATACAATGCTGGTGGGAACATAAAATGGCACAACTACTTGTGAAAAGTGGTGTGTCAGCTTCTTAAAATGTTAAACACGCACCTACCATGTGATCCACTCATTCCACTCCTAGATATTATCCAAGAGAAAATTTAAAAAATATTATTACATATTACATACTTATTAAAATATGTGTCCATGAACTTGTACACAATGTTCATAATAGCTTTATATATAATGGCTGAAAACAACCTAAATATCCACTGACCACTGAGTGGATAAGTAAACTGTAATACTATATCCATATAATTGAATACCATTCATTGATAAGGAGGAGTGAACTATATGCAACAACAGGAATGAATCCTAAAGGTATACTGAGCGAAAGAAATCAGACCAAAAGAGTACCTTTATATATAATTACAGGAAATGCAAACTAATATTTAAGAAGATAGGAATAGAAAGTATTTGCTATAATAATATTTGTTACTTAATTCTTTAGACTCCTTGGTTATAAGCCAAAACTCACATTCGCTAGTATAAAACAATTTTTTAAATGATTCATCAGCTTGTCATTCAATTTATTAAAGACAATAGATACTACCTCCCTGATCTGAAAAAGCATTTTTAAATAAATATTAATAGTTATTTACTTTCTCAATCCTGATACTATATTTCTGAATTCTTCCAGAGTTTTTCACACCAAGGGTAATAAAGCACAGTATTAATTTTCTGGGTGAGTAAGAGATGGACTTTCTTTTGTCATGTGGGAAAAGGGTGATTATTAAATGGGAACTTGGAAAGAAAAACCAACCAAACTAGTTTTAAGAAATAGTACATATATTCAGGATCTAAGAATTGATTCCCACAAAACTGTCTGTACCCATTTATCTCTGAAAAATCTTTGTATACCCTGAGGTAAGTGTACCTTATATTGAAAACTGCAGATATAAAATGTGAAATAATATTTCAAGATAATTATGAAATATTTCAAGATATTATAAGAATAGAATGCTTGAAATGTTTTTCTGTTGCTTTTAAACATAAAACTTTGGCAGGATATACATTTGGGGGAATTACAACTTAAAAAAAAAATCTGTAGAGGTTTCCTCATTGACATTTGGGGTTTCGTCTTTCCAGAGAAATTTGAGCCAAGACTGATTTCTGTTTCTAATGTTTTCCCTTTATTTAGTCTCTCTCTTCCTTCTTCATTTATTTGTCAATCTCCCTATCTCCAGTTCTTTAAATACAGAATTTACTCAGGATGTGTTTGGTGTTGATATGCATAGCCCAGTGTTATTTTTAGTTCAGAAATTTTTACTTCAACCATTAAATTGACAAATATTTCTTTAATAAATACAATGTGGCAAATACTCTAATAGGTGTTTGTGAATAAGGCCTAGTCACTTCCATTTCATAATTCTAGCTTTCTCTCTTGGTTTCATAAAGCATGACAGTCTTTAAGTTTTATTTTGTTGTCTATAGCAAGTCATTTGTTCAGAGACTATTCTTCTAATCTTCAGGATGATGGCTCTCCTGTTAACTGTAATTTTTAATAACCATATATTTTTAAAAACTTTGTCTTGAAAAGGAGAGAACTGGAAAAACTTTGTGCAAGAAGAGACACTTGGAATAGTTAGATTTATTATTTGTAGTGCACAGTATATGTAATAGCATAATTGTGTTAATAGAGAGAACTCTTCCCTTGTACATATAAATGTAAGATCAAATGTACTTTAACATTTGGGGTCAAACAGCTTTTTATGGGTGTGGGGAAATAAATTGGAGGTATGAGTGGTGTGTATGAAAATATTGTAGAACAAATGCTGAAAGTTATACACTTGCATGGTTGCTCGCTGCTAGCATATTTGCATTCAGTAAAATTAGAAAATTGTATCTGTTTGCATAATGAACGCTAAGATGATACAGACTTACATAAAATAAAATTACACAGACCTGTGGTCTACAAAGAGATGATATGTGTTCATTAGCAGATCACACATTTGTTTTACAGAAACAACATTCCCTGTAGGTAATTATTTTAATATTGATTGAGCGAATAATAACTTCATTGGAAAATGCTGCCTCCTATAAAGAAGGAACTTATTATCTCAGATAACTTATTTTGGGGCGATAATGAAATTTTTAAAAAGATTAGATGGGTCATTAAAAAATCCACTATTCCTCTCTCTTTCAATTCAGTTTCACTGACTACATAAAGGGATTAGAATTTGACTTTATTGCCTTGAATATTTTAATTAAAGTTTTGTACTTAATCTTGAAGGAAAGGCTGTTTCACGTCATTGAAGAGACGCCTGTACTAATAAGAGCACTTTGAATAATAAAAGTAGAAACTATTAGCAAATGATTTTTATGAGAAATTTCTTTTGTTAAGATAATGAAAAGGTCAAACTGGGTAGTCATGCAAATCACCATTGGTTTATTGGCCTAGAATCAAGGTATATTTGTGCTGAGCCTAAACAGTTAATATCTAATGATGAAATATTTCTACATAAAACTCAGCAAAACAATAAGAAGCCTACATCCTAAAAAGGTAGGACTCTATAGGTGACTTGGTTTACTTTCTCTAAGTGAATAAATGCATAGGAAATGAGAAAGGCTGAAGACCATAGGGTCAAGGACATTGTCATAGTTAGGTGCATTGTTTCATTCAGTGATGTTTGAATGTAAACTGAAGGGAGTGGAGGGAAAGAGTGATAAATATGTAGCTGATTTTCAATCAATATACTTTGGCACAGATGCACTGGTTATTTATGGGGGTCATTCTTTCTGGATGATTCATACCTGAGCCATGTCTATTGTTAAATATTTTGAATATCACCATTGGGTACATGCATTTGTTCTGTGTGCTGTGCATTTAGCCTCATTCATTTATTCAACTAAAATTTCAGTAAACACTTGGTATATTTTGGTGAAATACCATGTCCAATAGGGAGGTGTGATTTAGGATTGTCGCAGGATGCCCTACTTTTAGGTGAATAGGTCACAAAGGAGAAAAGATGAATGACAATGAAATTCTTAAGCCCCATGGACTATTTAATGCAACTGAGTAAAATAGTACATTTTTCTTCACCTTTTTTGGTTTGTCTACAGATGTGCAAGTGGCTCGTGGTAGGTTGTTCGCTGAGACTTCTTTCTGCAGACTGTTTCACACCATGGTAGGAGTCTTTCACAATGAAAAAAGACCAAGCTCCTATTTTGATCCAAGTCAGAAAAATAGCCTGACCAGATCCATTCCTTCTGGCCCGTTAGGGGTTGATCAATAGTAAGCAGAGGTATTGTTGACTTTCCTAAAGTTTATCCATGTCTTCAGGCTTTAACTTGAAAATTTAAGGGATTATTAGTGAGGTTTGCCAGAATTTCCTCCTGCAACACTTCTAAGAAGGAGAGTTTCATGCCAGCTTCTGTCATATTCAATTTCTGATCAATTTAACCCTATCTGTTTGAAATTTATCAGTATTGGTGGTTTTCGGATATTTCTTTCATTCATCTATTCATTCAGTCATTTATTCAACAAATATTTATCAGGTGTCTGCAATGGGCCAGTCCCTGTTTCCTCTATGGCTTATGTTCTGGGGTAAGCAAGTAGGTCATAAAGTCTGATAATTAATGCTATAAAGAAAAAAAGTAAGCAAGAAAAGGGTATAAGGCATTTTGGGAACGATGATTTAATTTTAAATAGCATGTCAGAGAAAGAATCATTAAAAGATAGCATTGAGTAAAGACGGGGAGATAGCCATGCCAATAGCTGGAAGAAGAGCATTTCAGCTAGAAATCACATCATGCAAAGGCCCTGAGTCCAACATGTGTTTGGCATGTTTGAGGCACAGCAAAAAGTTCAGGGTGACTGAAATCATAGTAGGAAACGACTAGGGAGCTAATGAGGAGATTCAATTGTTGGGGCCTATAGGTAAAGGAAAAGACATTGGCTTTTATTTATTATTGAGGTGTAAATTGGTATATAACATTATATAAGTTTCAGATGTGCATTGTAATTCGACATCTGTATACACTACAAAGTGATCACTACCAAAAGTCTAGTTACCATCAATCACTGTACAGTTGAACTCCTTTACCCATTTTGCCTACCCCCCTCCCCATCTTTTTTCTTTCTGGTAACAAATTTTTTTTCTGAATCTATGATTTGTTTTGTTTCATTTTATTTGTTCATTTTTTTAATTCCATATATGAGTAAAATTATATGACATTTTTATTTCTCTGACTTAATGTGATACCCTCAAGGTCCATCCATGTTGTTGCAAATGGCAAGATTTCATCCTTTTTTATGGCAGAGTAGTATTCCATTGTGTGTGTGTGTGTGTGTGTGTGTGTATACACACCTCATCTTCTTTATCCATTCATCCGTCAATGAACATTTAGATTGTTTCCATATCTTGGCTATTGTAAATAATGCTGCCTTGAACACAGGGGTGTATATATCTTTTCAAATTAATGTTTTTGTATTTTTTGGAAATATATCCAGAAGTGTGATACCTGGGTCATATGGTAATTTTATTCTTAATTTTTTTAGGGATCTCCATAGTATTTTTTGCAGTGGCTACACCAGTTTATATTTCTACCAACAGTATATGAAGGTTCCCTTTTTTCCACATCCTAACACCTGTTATTTCTTGTCTTTATGATAATAGCCATTCTAAAATGCATGAGTGACATCTCATTGGGGTTTTGATTTATATTTCTCTGATAATTAGTGATGTTGAACATCTTTTCATATGCCTATTGGCCAAGCATATATCTTCATTAGAAAAATGTCCATCCAGATCCTCTGCCCTTTTTTAATTGAATTATTTGTTTTTAATTGAATTATTATGTTGTTATATGAATTGTTTATATATTTTAGATATTAACTTCTTATTGGAGGTATGATTTACAAATATCTTCTCCCATTCAGTATGCTGCCTTTTAGTTTTGTTGATGGTTTTTGTGTGTGTGGTCCAGAAGGTTTTTAGTTTGATAATGTCTCATGTTTATTTTTGCTTTTGTTTCCCTTGTCTTTAGAGTCGCATCTAAAAAAAAATCACATATTGATGCCAAGGAGCTTACCAGCTATAACAGGAATTTTATGATTTCAGGTCTTACATTCAAGCCTTTAAATCATTTTGAGTTAAAGTTAAATTTAGGTATAGTGTGAGATAGTAATCTAGTTTTATTTTTTACTTGTGGTAATCTAGTTTTCCCAACACCATTTACTAAAGAGACTGTCCTTTCTCCATTGTGTGTTCTTGGCTCCTTTGTCAGAAATTAATTGTTCATATTTGTGTGTGTTTGATTCTGAGTTTTCAATTCTGTTTTCAATTGATTTGTGTGTCTGCTTTTATGCCAATGCCATACTGTTTTGTTTACTATAGATTTGTGGCGTGATTTGAAATCAGGGAGCATAATACCTCCAGCTTTGTTCTCCTTTCTCAAGATTGCTTTGGCCATTTGGAATCTCTCGTGTGGTTCTATACAAATTTAGTATTATTTGTTCTAGTTCTGTGAAAATTTTCATTGAATTTTGATAAGGATTTTAATGAATCTGTAGATTGCTTTGGGTAGTATGGACATTTTAATGATGTTAACTCTTCCAATCGATGAGCACAGAATATCTTTCCATTTATTTGTGTCTTCTTCAGTTTTTTTCATCAGTTTCCTAGTTTTCCATATACAGGTCTTTCATGTCCTTGGTTAAATATATGCCTAAGTATTTTATTGTTTTGACGCAATTATAAATGGGTTTGTTTGCTTAATTTACTTTTCTGGTAGTTCATTGTTAATATATAGAAATGCAACAGACTTTTGTCTATTGGTTTTGTATCCTGCACCTTTACTGAATTTGTTTATTAGTTCTAACAGGTTTTTTTGTTTGTTTTGTTTTGTTTTGTTTTTGTGAAGTCACTCAAGTCCCTTTATATACTGGCCTCCTGGCTATTCATCTATCTCACCAGACGTGTTTCTGTCTGAAGTCTTTGCTCATGCTGTTCCCTCTGCCTGGTATTCTCTTCTCAAAATATCTGCAAGTCTTGCTACTTCATCAGCTTCAGATATTTACCCAAATGTCACCTTTAAACCAGGACCACCACGTACAATTGTGCATGTTGTACCCTGCATAAGCACAGAAGGCACCTTTCTCCTTGTGGTCTAGGAGCAGCAGGTGATTGATACATGACCAGCAGTCATGCAGGCATATGAAAGAAATAGCCCTACTGATTCTAGTCTGATGATTGTAGCCTCATTTTTATATACTGACCTCCCAGAGTTACCAAATGCAATTATGTTAGTAACAATAACCTTAAGAAATAACATTTATTGAGCAATTATCTCAGGACAGGCACTTTAGTAAACTCTTTTCACAGATGATTGGTTTAATCTTCACAAGAATGCTACAAGGCAGGTATTATTATTATAACTGAGCACAGCCCATTGTAAAAGCGTTCATCTATACTTCAGTTACTGGTGCCACCATCATCCTCATATTCCCCTGTGATTCATTAGCTTGTTACCTATATTAAGATTTCCCTTCGAATGTCTCTTATGAATTCTGAGGGGTCTGTTGGAATAAGGCACCCTTCAAACAGTGTTTCCCTTCAGTTCGCACAACTATAGCCAGGGAAATAGAGGGTTAGAGATGTCCTAAGAACACAAAAATAAAAGGGTGTTTCGTATGCCCTTCAAAACTAGAACATTAAAGACGATGCTGACAAATACATTCCTCATTCATTTCATCCTGGCTACATAATCAATACTTGTTTTGTCAAAACTCGCATTGGCTGTCTACTTTCATAACGTCATCGACCTCTGGGTTACGAGAGCCTTGGAAGTTCCGACTGACGCCCCTGGCACAGTCTGTCACATCTCTGAGCACAGTGGCAAGGTGGCTTCTCTGGGGAACCTGCAGCCATGAGTATATTCCTTGCAGTATCAATAATTAGAGTCTCTGGGGCAGTCAGTCCTTCCTACCAGTGCTCCAAGGCCATCTTTTGTTGTTATTACCTTCAGAAGACCTAGTTTCTGGCCTGTAGCTTGTAACAGGCCTCAGGCGACATGATAGGAGAACAGAGAAACCATCTGTTGGTGGCAAAACAAAATGATTCTGTTGAATTTGTTGCAGTTTTTAAAATGGAGGATGATACAATCCTTTAATGGAATACACACACACACACACACACACACACACACACACACATATATGTGTGTGTATACATATATATATGTATACTATTTTATACAGATAGAACCAAATTATTGCCCTGAAGGTAAGAGCAGAATTGGCTGCTGAGAGCCTTAACAAATCTCCAGGACCTTTCAATCTACTCTGTGTAAGTAAAACACAAGAAAAAAAAGAGTTGTTACAGGACAGTAGCCATTTGTTTGTAACAGGAGCATAGGGGCCTAAGAATAAAAAGGCTTGTCGCTTGGCTCCCTTATTAACCAGAATGGTAATAAAACGGGTTAAAATAGACACAGCAGAAGGTAACCTGGGACATTTAGCTCTTTTAGAAACAAGGAACTTGTGTCATTTGTTTATAAAGTAATTGAAGAGCATGACCAAAGTCAGCACAGAGACAAAGTTCTCCAGCTTTATGTGAGGGTTTTTGGGGGAGATAAGGAACCTCTGTCCTCTGGGCAGATGACACAAAATGTAGGGAACCACTCTGCCACCTCTTATTAAGAGCTAACTGAATACTACTCCAAATACCAGTTTTAAGATACTAGTCCTCTCTTTTTCATCATCCACAAGTTTCATTTGTTCATTAATTATACCTTTATACGCATGTTTAAATATATACGTTAAACAAGTAGTTAGATGATGTTATTTCAAGCTTACAACTTTAATTTTAAAATAAAATTAACTTTACCCATATGTTCTGTAAATCATGGCATATACACATTGATTTTTTCATTTTAAGTAAGGTAAAGTTAACCTTTAGTTAGAAATGCAAAAACCTCAGTACAGCAATCAGTTTTAAAACATCAAATTAAAAAAAAAATGCTTCTGCAAATATAAATGGATTTTTTTAAAGAGAAACAAAGTCTGCATCTCTTTTTATGGAAATAACAACCCATCTCTATAACCCAGAACATAATTTCGTGGGAATGTTATTTCAGAACCATTAAAAAACTAAGTTTAAAATGTGTTTATAAACTGGCATTCCCAAGAGCAGAGACTGATTGACTAGAAATAACTCACTTTCCAGCACAAGGTACAGGAATAGTCCAGTGATAGCAAAAAAGTGCAGTAACAGATATACTTACTTGCCTTGATGTATTGATGACCACTGTGATCTCGTCAAGGCTGGAGCACTGTCCATCTCCAGCACCTGGTCCATACTGAGCACCCAGTGAAGCCTGTGGAGCTGAGGTGAGGTGGAAGTTACAGTGAGAGTGACAAGTCATCAGGGAGTGAAGTCAAACCTGGGGCATAGGGGTATTCCTTCCCACAGATCAGGCTGAGACTTTGTCTTTCCTCAGCTCGTCCACCTTCCTTGTCCTGGTTCCCTCCCTCACTTACAGGTTCTTCCTGAAGAACGCTTCCTCAATAAATCCCATAACCTTGAGTATCTCATGGGATCTGTTCTAGGATTTCAACTAAAGACACATGAGCACATATCTGTCAATAATGGAAGGTTTTCTAGCACTTCTCGTTCTCCCGGTGACCAAGAGGCTAACCCGCCTGCGTTATTACCCCCTTCCCTTCTCCCTGTATCCATCAGCCTTTTATGTATCCTATTATTAGGGATCATAGAAGCTCCCCTTTGGGGCTAAGATCTTGGGAATTGTGAAGCTCGAATAGCCTAACCCTGTACTCTAAAGGGTTCTCACATGCTTATCCTCTCCCGAGAGGAGAAACACCCTAGTAGGAGGCCAGCTGTTACAGAACATGCTCCCACGGACCGCCTCTGCAGAGTCTATCTCAAGATGGTACCATTCCCCACTCGAGCTTAAACGATGGTGATACAAACTCAAGACAGGAGAAAGCCTCAAAACAGATATTAAGGCCCCCCTCCCCACAGCTACCAAGTCTGGTCTGAGCTCCCATTGACTCTGACCCCAGGAGCCTGCCACAGCCTTAAAGTTCTGGCTCAGGCTCTAGTTCTAAGGAGCCTATCAGCCATCTTCGCTGTCCCCTCTCTTCTTCCCAGGCAAGAGGTCTGAGGATTCCTAGGTGGGGAGCCTCAGTGAACATGAGCAAAGCCAAGCAGGAGCACACTCAAGACATTCTTCCCCATTTCTGGCTGTGATTATGGAGCAGGTAAAGGCCAGCTAGAGTCCTGGCCTCTGTGCTGTGAATGCAGCTGAGTCTCACTGTCGAGAGTGAGAATAGAGAGGTTGACAGATGGGCAGGGAACCTGTAAGGGCCCTATAGAGGCCCCCTGAGATTCCAGACCAGCTGCAAAGACTACACACAGGTATAGGAGATAATTAGGAGGTCACAAGTGTGCAGGCAACATCTACTTAAATGAGGCCACCCAGACTGTGTCAGGAGACAAATGGACAGATGTTCATGCAAATGCGTCATCACTGCTCCTCTCAAGGGGCTGCGAACCAGCTCATCTCGCAGCTCTGTGTCTAGGGGAAAGAGGGTGACAGAGGGATAGTAACAGACCCACTTTGTAGCCAACCAGTGTACGTCAATCCAGAGCTAAGGTTGAGGGATGGGGACAAGGGATAGGAAAGTGCTGGAGGAACCACCAAAAGTTGTTTATTCACTTTCTCAATTCTCAGGAGACATCCCGAGCTGCCATCCTTGGTCCACACATACCAATACCACTTATTCCCTCACCCTTCCTAATACATTTTCCCAGGTTAGCGGCAGGAGTTTCTGAGTATGCAGATTCTCAGGTTCTTATCCTGGGTCAGAGGGAGGAGAGCTAGTTCTTGTTTATACCTTTCAACCCAAGGATCTTTTTTGGTACCTGGCAGAAGGAAATGGTCAATGTTTGGACTTAGAATGGCCAGAAGCCACTACATTCCTCCATGGTAGTCGCTTCTCCATTACAAATACCAAATCTTCTACTACTGTTACTACTACTTGAGGGTCAGGTAATAAACAGCAAATGCAAAAATCTCATAGATGGTACCCAGTGGATTCTGATTTTTCTGTGGACCATAGTTCTGAGGGCTGGGAGGGAAGTGAGGGTGTGTCAAGGTCAGGCCCTTGGTCTGAGTACAGAGGGAACACGGCGCACATGACAGTTATGTTCTCTGGCTCTACCTGCACACGAATTCTCTAACCCTTTCCCAGCCATGACAAGTTCAAATATTAATGGAGAGATGGGTGATGAAGTTGAAAGGATGTCTGGGTGGCTATAAATAGTTCCCTTTTATTTTAGGACCTCAGGTTTTTTCCTTCATTTCAGAGAACTAGAATCATAAAAAAACTCAGAAAAAAGTCATGTAATAACGGGTTTAATCATTTAAGTACTATATAGTAATGCTTACCTTAAATCTTCAACTTCATCTTCCAAATCATCCTTAGAGAGTTTAGCAACCGAATGATCAAAAATTACCTTCGCATATCAGAATTTTGTAGTATAACATCAGGTAGCATTGACATTCTTAGCTGAAAAGGGTGACTAATCTCTTTCTTGAACCTATCGATTTAAAGGTGTAACATTTTTTATAATTGTCATATCAAAATGCCAGATGAGGGGAGGAAACTCTGTTTAAGTTATTAATGTGACAAAAATTTCACCTCATGTTTTCCTTTACTTTTCTTAATAACTACTTTTTCATTCTTTTTTTTTAAATTGAGACATAATTGACATAAAACACTTTACTAATTTCAGGTGTGCAGCGTAATGATTAGATATTTGCATATATTGTGAAATGATCACCACAATAAGTCTAGTTAGCATCCATCACCACATACCATTACAAAACATTTTTTATGATGAGAACTTTTTAAATATATTCTTTTAGCAACTTTCAAATATACAATACAGTATTATTAACTATAGTCACCTGCTGTACATTACATTCTCATGACTTATTTATTTTATAACTAAAAGTCTTTTGCTTTTTACATTTATAGAAAGAGTCTTCCTCCCATTGGGAATATGACAATATACCTATTATTCCCTTCCATGCAGAATTCTATGGCAATAACAGTGCCACCTGACATCATCTATTTGATCACACCTCCCTCCTCTATGGATTCTGAACCAATTTAGAGGTTGGAATTGAATCATGGTATTCACCTTATTATTAGGTGGTTTGTAGAATATGACTCAGAGCTGAGATCCAACTCAGCTTTCAACGATCTTTTCCACCTCACCTCAAATCTAGATCTTGCCACCACACAGGGAGAGAGCTCCATCTGCAGAGGTGACTCCTCCAGTCACAGAGACGAAGGAGCTTAAGCCCCATCCAGTCAGATGGACAAGAGGCCCAACCCAGGCATACTCACCACCTAGAAGGGATAGAGGGAAGAAAATAGCCTTTCTCCACGCCGATCAGCCAGAGAGGCCACTCATAATCTCATCCATCAGTTAAGTCACTTCTCCTGCTGTGCAGAAAGCATAAGGCCAAAAGCTTTTCCCAGCTCCTCCCAAGTAGTAGGAGTGTTGACGGATCCTATTCCACGGACCAAATATCTGTATAGTAGGAATTGAAATGTACTTTCTGTTCCACAAACTCATCATCCATGAGAAAGTGTAGCAAATGAGGCCGTAAAATTTACTCCAAGCTTGATGCCATCCAATCAGATAATGATGTATTTGGAGAGCCTGCACAGTGGAAATTATTTTTCCTGTCTCTGGCCATTTCTAACCAGTGCTAAGCATTCAAATGAAAAGAGTCTATGTCATTGTTCATTACAAACTTCTCATCTGAAAAATGAGAAGGTCGCCAACCTGGGGAATCTTAGGTTGAGAGAAGTTACATGTACCTCAGAGACTTGCTGTGAAGATTAATGGTGATTTCAGAAAGTTTTCCAACGAAACACCATCATTGCGGTGGAACTAAATCTGCTACCTACATTTATGAGCAGGAGCAGGACTGCGCTGATTGAACGTCTGTGATGGGACTCTGGAATGGGAAAAACAAAACAAAACAAAAACCCTGTGCCTTTCCACTACACCATGATCTGTTCACCCCACCCACATTTGTTCCAAGTATTTTAGATCTCAGAAACAGAAAAATTTATTTTGCTCCTTGCAGCCCTCACTGACATGTAGGAAGAGAAAGGTGAGATATTTTTTAAAGCTTAAAAATATTCTAATGAGATGGGGAGAAGAGCATTAAAGGATGAATCAGGGAGTTAGCTGCGGGGAGCAGGAACTGACAGATTGCTGTAGAAAAACGACATCCTGGAACCTGGGTTCCTGACCTAGCTCGTGCCATTGGAAAGCAATTTTGGGGCTTCCTAAGAAGTTTAGTTTATTCCATGGTCTCTGAGAAGATTTAGAACACAAATTCACAGAGAAGATGGATGTCTGAATTACCGGCTTCGAAACAAACATGTCTCTTTGTCCCTTTGTGCTTTTACCAGTGGGAAGGAAAACTCATTTCCGAAACTCTCTGAAGTGTGAAGTCAAGCTTCAGGCCTTGTTCCCCTCCGCCCTCCTCCCTCCACACTCCACAGGGGAGACCTGCTTGGTAAAGCGAGCAAAATGAAGTCTGATGCCTCAAGTATGTAGGAAGGTTGTCCAAAGCCTGGAGAGATGAGTCAACAACTAGGATCTGGGCCTGGTAGCCAGAGGGGAAAGGAGCTTGGACAGCAAGCGTGAGAGAGGAAGGAACGACTTTGTATTTACTCCAGCTGTCAGTCACAATGAGTGACTCAGAGATAAAGAAAACAATCAGGAGGAGGTGCCAAGCAAGGCAAAGGGAGCCCTGGAGAGGTGAGCCACTCAACCCCTCCACCCTCCTCTGCAAGTGCGCTTCACACAGCCTTAAAATGATCAAGGAGTCTGCTTTCAACTGGTGGCATGTGTTTGGCCAAATTCATTCCCCTTCTGCCCAATTATTTTGAAAATTTTGCCTAGTACAGGCAGAAATCCCAAAAGGATAAAGACAGGAGAAGCCCGTTTGTTTATCTTAAGACATTTGCTCGTTCTCTGCTACCGCCCACATTGCAACAACTACACAATAACAAAAAAAAAACCCGTCTCGTTTTTATTCTGATTCTGATAGTGATTCTAATGTTTATATGATTTTGCAAGTTCTGTTATCACTGCACATGCATTATTCCATGCTGTATTCTCCCACTTACATTGTCATTAGAGGTGGCAAGTAAGTGAGGATGTCACAGGAATATGTTTGGCAGTGATGACAATATTCCATTATCTAGCATATCACAGGCTACCTGGTCTAGCATTGGAAATTTCCAGTAGAAATTCCAGTAGACACATATTTGAACATACACATAATGCAGGGATAAACATTCCATGCCTGCCTATTACTACATCTCTCTAGATTAGATATAGATGTCGTTCAGGAATTTTAAGTGGGCCCCAAGCTTCCCACTCCCCACTGTATATTCCCTTTATAATCCCTAGGACTGTGAACATGATGGATTTCACTCCATGATTAGGTTATGTTCCATGGCACAGTTATCCTTAAGGGAAGATTTTTGAGGGGTGCCTGACCTATTCATATGAGCCTTTCATATCTGGGTCCTGAGCCTGGAGTCTGAGAAGTCAGAAAGATTCAAAGCATGAAAGGGATTCAATGCAGGGAGCTTCTCTATGGCAAGGAAAGTGGATGGCCTCTAGAAGCTGAGAGTGACCTCTGGCTGACAGCCAGTAAGGAAATAGGACTTCAGTCTTACAACTACTGCAAGGAACCGAATTCTGCCACACCATGCCTGACAACTTACAATGGGGTTACATCCCTATAATCCCACTGTAAATTGAAAAAGATTGTAAGTCGAAAATGCATTTAATGCAGCTAACCTACCAAACATGAGAACTTAGCCTAGCCTACCTGAAACATGCTCAGAACCCATAATCCAAAAATGCCAGCAACACAGGGCACTATAAAGGATTGACTGTTTGCCCTGGTAATCTCGTGCCTGGGAGCTGTGGCTCTCCGCCCCAGCCCAACGTCATCAGAGAGTATCATACTGAATATTGCTAGCCTGGAAAAAGATCAAAGTTCAAAATTCAAAATACATATTCTCCTGAATGCATATTGCTTTTGTACCATCATAAAGTCAAAAAATTTAAGTTAAACCACCTTAAGTCAGGGACTGTCTACACACACACACACACACACACACACACACACACACACACACAATTTCAATTATTTCCCTGGGATATAGTTTCCAAAGATGAAGTGGTTCTGGTTTCCCTTTAAACAGTGATGTCATTTTATTTCTCTAGTTCAATGGGCAGAAGTTGGTACCGAATAAGCAAACTCTTGGGAAAATGCTTAGATTATACGACTGCTTGTAACCAGTCACACCTAAAAATCCTTTCCTATTAGTTAACACGGCCCGGAAGTCCTAGCATAACCAGGTTCCGTGTGCTTGTCTAACTTCTCCTAATGCTGCCCCTCCTTCATCAGTCAGGATTCAGCCAGAAAGAAGATCCCGTGGAGGCTGGCACGCCACCTGCAGGGCTGAGACTGTCCTGTACAGGCAGCATGTTCTCTCTCCAGCTCTCTCTCTCAGAAGCCTCAACCCTGCTTTTAAGGACTTCCAACTGATTAAGTCAGGCGGACCCAGATGATCCAAGATAATCTTCCTTACTTAAAGATAACTAACCAATTACGACTTTAAATTACATCTTCAAAATCCATTTGCAGTAACACCTAGATTAGTGTGCGTTTGCGTAACTGAGGACTGTGGCTTCTAAAGGTTGACACATCAAAAAGCCACCACACTACACTCTCTTAGCTCAGTTACTAGCTCCAGCCTCTTGGGTTTTATTTTTCTTTTCTTAAAACATCTTTATCCGGTATTATCTTAAGGGTAACACTGACCTCAAAACTGAGTTGCAAAATGTTCTCTCCTCCTCTGTTTTCTTAAAGAGCTGTGTAATACTGGTATTATTTGTTCCTCGGTGATTTGATAGAAGTCACAGGTAAAGCCCTCTGGGTCTGGACTTTTCTCTGTAAGAAGTCTCTTTTTAATTTCGAATTCATCTTCTTTAATAGATGCAGTGCTATTCAGACTTTTAATTTCTTTTAGTGTTACTGTTGGAAATTCTGCTTTTCAAGGAATTATCCTTTTCATCTAAGTTGCCAAATTTATTGGCATAAAGTAATTCACAGTATTCCTTAATTAACTTTTTAATATCTGTATGTTCTCTAGCAATATCCACTCTTTTATTTCTGGTGTTAGTAACTTGTGTTCTGTCTTTTGCACTTTCTAGCCAGAGGTCCATTCAGATAGGGGCTATCAATTTTATTGATCTTTTCAAATGACCCATTTTTACTTTCTTTGATTTTCCCTATTGTTTGATTGTTTTCTATTTCAATGATATCTCCTAGTTATTATTTCTTTTCTTTTTACTTTTGCAAAAAAAGTTTAATTGGTCATTGATTTTATAACACTCTCATATAAGTATTTCAATCTATAAATTCTCATGCAAGAATTTCCTTAACCAATATATTGTGTTTTAATTGTCATTAGTTCAACTCTTCTGCAATTTCCTTTCGTATTTTTTTCACTGAACTGTGGATCCTCTAGAAGTATATTGTTTCATTTCCAGACACTTGGATGTTTTCCAGGTATTTTATTATTGATTTTTAATTTAATTTCATTGTGTTCGGAGAACATAGTCTGTATGATTTCAATCCCTTTAAATTTATTGAGACTTCTCTTGGTCCCAGCATGTGTGTATCTTGGCGAATGGTCCATCCCTGTGCACTTCAAGGACTGTGTATTCTTCAGTTGCTGGGTAAATTTTTCTCTAAATATCAAATTATTTGATAGTATTACAAATTCTTCATATATGATTTTTTATTTAGTTGTTCTAATAATAACTAGATAGGAGTCATAAAATCTCCAGCTATAATTATGGATTTATCTGTTTCCTTTTTTAGTTCCGTCAGATTTTGCTTCATATATTTTGAATTGGTTAATAGATGCATAATGATTTAGGATCGTTATGTCTTTTTAAACTGAAAGATCCCTCTGGTCTTGAAGTGTACTTTCATATTAATATAGAGACTTTTTCCTATGGCTTTATCTTCTTTCCCTTCCTTTCCCATGAGAGCCTAATTTTTTAGGGTAATCCTCATGTAGGACCAACTACCCTCCTTGCCAATATACAACTATAGAAGCCACAATAGAAACGCGTGCACTTAGATCTCTGGTATCCAATTTTCTCTGTTTCTGACACTTAAGAATTCCTCAAATGCTCAGTAGTGCATTTAAAGATGTTACATTTTGTTGTCATATCTTAATGTTTTTAGTGGGAGGAGTCTTAGAATTCTCATTTCACAACATTACTGACACCAGAACTTTCTTTCATATATTCTTTAAAAATTAAATGTCGTTAAAAAATTAAATGTGGTGATGTTATTCGTATGGTCTGAGCAATGTTAATGATTTCAGCATGCTCAGTCTTCTCTAATTATACAGATTTACTCCCAGTTACCTCCTTTCAAACATTTTTATTATAACATTTATTATAATTTATTATTTTTTATAACATTTTCCCCAATCCAATTGAAGTCAGAATATTTGTGATTCTGCTGTGCACACAATCACTCTGAGCGTGACCAAATTACAACCACATTGCTTTTCACAGAGACACTGAATCTCAGAGAGAGTATCCATCTCATCTATTTAATAGGTGCCTGGAATCATTAGTCTTCAAATAGTAAAGCTAGGTATTATAAGAAACTGTGAATAATGAACCTAGGAGTGTCAAATACGATTTTTTTTTTTATTTCCTGTGTTTAAACAAAGCAGACCTTAAATGAATTCAGGACATTTGACCCTTCTCTTCATTTAGCACCATTGTTTTTTTTTTACCCAGTTCTATTGAGAAATAATTGATATCTATCACTGTATAAGTTTAACGTATGTAGCATGATGGCTTGATTTACACACATTGTGGAATAATTACCACATCTACTATCTATATACCTATTAGAATAAGCAAACTTTAAAATGGAGATGATCCCAAATGCTGGCAAGGATATAGAGAAATGCATCCCTCATATATTACCAGTGAGAATGTCAAATGATACAGTCATTTTGGAAAACAGTTTGGCAGTTTCTGAAAAGCTTAATATATGTTTACCATATGACACAGCAACCATACAGATGCAAATTTATTTCAGAGAAATGAAAACTTATGTCCATACAAAAACCTGTGCACAGATGTGCACAGCAGCTTTATCTGTAAAAGCTAAACTTTGGAAACAACTCAAATGTCCTTACATGTGCAAATAGTTAAACAAACTATGCTACTGCCATGCCATGGAATACTAGTTGGTAGTAAAAAGGAACAAACTATTGATACATGCAGCAACTTGAATGACTCTTAAGGGCATGTGATGAGTGATAAAAGCCAATCTCTGAAAGTTCCATACTGTGTGATTCCATTATATAACATTCTTGAAATGACAAAATTATAAAGATGGGGAACAGACTAGTAGTTGTCAGAGGGTAGGAGTGGAGGGTGGATTTGGCTATAAATGAGTAGCATAGGGATTTTTGTGGTAGTGGAACAGTTCTGTATCTTGATTGTGGTGGTGGTTATATGATCTACACACGTGAGAGATATAATTGCTTAGAACTATACACATACACACATGTGCACATACAATGAGTACATGTAAGATATGAAATCTGAATAAGCTCTGTGGATTGAACTGATGTCTATTTCCTGGTTTTCTTAATGTACTATAGTTTTGTAAGATGATACTTTTATGGGAAATCAGTGGAGAGTGCATGAGACCTCTCTGTACTACTTTTGCAACTTTCTGTGCATCTACGATGATTTCAAATAAAAAGACAAAAAAAGCCATTAACCATAAAAAGAGATTGATACATTGGCTTTCATTAAGCATCAGTATGAGAGTTAAAAGTCAAGCTACGAATAGGGAGAAGATTGTTGCAATGCATAAAAACCCCCATTGTTTCTATATCCAAAATATACAATGAACTTCCATAAATGGGTCATTACTCAATAAAACATAGGCAAAATAACCGAGCTGCCACATTACAAAATACGAAATCTAAGCAACATCAAGCTTATGAAAAGCATAACATGGATAGTATTCAGGGAAATGCAGAGTAGGAAAACCACAGTAAAATACCACTCTGTGCTTACCAGAATGGCAAAAGTTAAAGAGACTGCTTATAACCAAGCGTTGTGAGGAATGCGAAGCAAATGGAATTCTCCTTTCTCACTACAATCAAT
>CM053507.1:144271433-144306071 GCA_028627145.1 Eidolon dupreanum | reverse complement strand
AGGAAGTTTGAATGAGGAGCTGGTAGACCCACCCACTGCATGCAGCCCAAGACATCATGGTAGGAGAAAGGAGATTTATTTTCTGGAGAGCTTGAACAGCTGAGGATGGAGTGAGATGTTGTACAGAAGAGTTAAGCCTGCTTCCTGGGTGATGACACTTCATGGACCTCGATCCCTATCTGGTATGGATACTCTGATGTCAGACATGCATCTTAGAAAGGAGGCTGGAAGACTTTTCTCTGGAGACATTGACCTTTAAATCTATGTAAGTGTATTACTTGAATTCAAATAAAATTAAAGTAAAAGAAAGAGGGTGAGGAAACTGAAACATGACTCACCAGGAAGTTCAGCTCAAGCTATGATTTATAGCGAAGCTCCTGGATACCCTGCAGTACCATGGCTGAGAAGGTTGTGAGGTGAGCATGTGAGGAAGGTTGGCTTATCCTGGGGTCTCCAGAGGTCCTCAGTGAGGACGGTCTTCTAAATGCGTTTGTATGAGAAGTTGACCCCGTGCTGGGTAAGTAAGGGTAAGGAGTCTAAGATACTTCTGATTTGGGGAAACAGAGGAACAACTCTCTAGTCACGTGAAACCCAAGAAGGAGGAATATGATATTTACAAGGAAAAGTCTCCAAACATATCCACCCTCAGAGCAGTCAGTGTCCTGCTTGGTTTCCTTGTTAGTGACATGCAAGAAATTGACTCCTTATGTCTCTCCTGGAGATTTATATTCCACTCTCTTAACAGCATTTAGTGGAGGCAGGGTGTGGGAGACCCCTTCGATGAGTTGTGAATTCTCTTTACCACCTGGCGTGACCATCGCCCACTACTGTGAGCACTGCAGTTAATGGCTTTCATTGGTGAGCTCCCCAGACTGCCCTTGACTGATGGAATTTGTGTCACCAAAAGATTAAATCCCTGCCCCCAGGGATGGGATCTGGACAGACTCTGTGTCTTTCTTCTTTGGAACACTTGGCATTTTCCCTGGAACTTTTCCATCAAGCCTCCTTAAGTGTACAATTAATTACTCAAAGGAGGTGCTTTAAGAAACCACTTCTTATTCTTTGAGTGCACAGATAACTTTTGCCCTAAGACTTATGGACCTCTTATTTTAGTATTCTTTTGTTTGGCTTGGTTTTCAAAACTTTCAACTCTCCATGTTGACAATATGCCAAGGCTTTTGCCTCGGTTATAGTAGCTTCTGAGTTTAGCTCTTACCCATGCTGCATAAATTCATTTTTAAATTGTGTTAATTAACTAGTAGTTTTTCTATAGATTTGAGGTTTTGGTATTCTAAAATCTGTAAGCCCTAATTGAATACTGTGTATGGAATGGGCAACTGTCACATGAATAGTCCATGAAGTTGGCTATTGAAACCTTTTTCTTCAGCCAAATCATCACACTTTCTCCTGCAGTAGCTCAATGCCTTAAGTTATGCTTCCGAGAAGCAGAGTCTGAGGCGGGATTTTGGATGCATGTGGTTTGGGGGAGTGTCCTCAGGAGAAGGGACGAGAGGGAAGCACAAAGGGGCAGGGAAGTAGCTGAGCAGGGATGTGGTCCCAGAGAAAGTCCAGCCATAACTTGATTCTCAGCCAGCTCTGGTGCATATATTTCATCCAGCATTGCCCCACCTTCAAGGGGAGAATGATTAGTAGCCACATGTCAGTCATTGGCCCCCCAGGGGTGGGGATTAACCTCCCAGGCACCTCCGGAAGAGGGGGCTCTTTCACTCCAAGGCAATTATGAGAAGAGGGTCATAGGGAGCAAATGAAAATTCCTGAGCAAGAGTTTGGGAAGTAAGGAGTCCTATGGCTCTAGAGTTTGGGAAGGGAAGAAGAGAGGAATGACGTGGGACCTTGGAAGTCAGGATTCTATGTGAGATGGGCATCTTTGGATGGTTGTGAACAGGTGAGGTAAATGCTCAGATGTGCATCTCAGAAAGCCCATCTTAGGATGGTACAGAGGTAGGTATAGATGCAGGAAGCCCACTGAAAGCCTCTAGGAGAGAAATGATAACAGTTTATGCTGGTGTGCTGGGGTGGGGAGTCATGAGAAGAGATTGGATTGACATTTTAAAAAAGAAATCAGTATTTTGAAACAAGCATGTCCTGAAAGCCAACCTCATTTGTTATTAAAGAGTATGTACGAGAACCAGAGTAGTCAAGGTTGACTATGAGAGTTTGGCTTTGAGCAAAAATGGAGGGGAGGGGGCAGGTTTGGCAGAGGAAAGGAGGGAATGTGGAAAGAAGAGCTTAGTTTTGGATGTATCAGGAGTTCTTCCCCTTTTTTTGCTGAGTAGTATTCCATTCTATTCATTCACTGATTGATGGACACTTGGGTAGTTTCCATTTTGGAGTGGTTATGAACTAAAGCTTCTGAAAATATTCTTACACAGATCTTTAGTAAATATATGGACAAATTTTTGTTCAATATATATTTAGGAGTGAATTCTTGGGTCATAGGGTAATGTCAATAATTATTAATTCTAGGATTTCCATTTAATTATCATTTACATGTTCCAGGTCTCTTGTAAGATTCTCTCTCTTTTTTTTAAATATATTTTTATAAACATTTTGAAGTTCCTCTCTGACAGATCCAATAACTTTCTCATCTATGAATCTGCTTCTGTTGTTTGTTTTTCTCTTGGTCCAGTTTTTGGGAAGGCTTTGTCATTTGTTGAGCATTACATAGTGTGTATCAAATAGTAGAAACTCTGAATGATATTTTTGTTCTCTAAAAAGGCTCAACCTCTTCTCTGGAAAACAGTGAGGCGATGGATTACCTAATGCACTCAAGGATGCAGCTCGTTCAGGGTTGGGTTGTACAAGTCAGTCGGGGTTATCTCTGGTTCTCCCTGCTTCTAGGGTGTGGCCTTTGGGGTTTTTAGTTGACCTACAGGGTTATTTTGACCCTCTCCCCCCAAGGTCAGTCCTACAATCTAATTTTTATTTTCTCAGTACTATGAAAGTGCAGAAAATTCTGCTTTGCCCTTTGTCTTTCTTCCTAGTATCTTATATTCTCCTTCCCTGCACTGCTTAAGAATGTGACAAATGCCTCCAAGGAAAACAAGCAGCATCTGACTAACTTCCAAGTACAGGCTTCTCTCACTGGGGTCTTGAAGCTGTATGTCAGTGCCATGCTTCACTTTTTCCCTCCAGGTCTGTGCGATTGCTAGAATTTCTGCTTGCTTTTCTGGCTGAAAGCAATGGCTTTCTTACTTTCTTTGCCTTCTGCCTGGATTGGTGCCAAGAAGTGGCAAATTCTCTGAAGGTAGAGTGGTTCTAGACTGTCTGCTCACCAGTCTGCAGTCCCCTTTCTTCAGAATGCCCTTTGCCTCAGCATTTCTCTGTGGCCTCCAAAAAGATGAAATTCTATATTTTATCTGGCTTTTCTAATCAGTCTTGGGGGCACATCTGTCTGCTGCAAGCCACTGCATGATATCCAGAAATGGACAACCCTTCTCATTTAATTTTAATAACTGTTCATTTGTGTAGCACATGTTTTCTTTTAATATTTTATCCTGCTTTACTATTTTTAAATTTCCATTTATCTGTCAATTTTCATCATTTTTTAAAAACCCTAGTTATTGAAGAAATATGGGACTCAGCCAACAGTGCACCAAGAAGAGAGTACAGAAGCATGCATATTTTTGTGTTCGAATAAAAGCAAATAAAGAAATTAAGTTAATAAACATTTAACTCATGAAGTTAGAATAAACAAAATGAATCTGAAAAAGAGCAGGATTACATTGGGATTAAATAAAATAATGATTTAAAAAACAAATATATTAAGAGAATGAGAAAACAAGTCAGAAACTTGGAGACAATGTTTGCAAAACATTTTGTGATAAAGGACTGGTATCCAAAATATGCAAGAATCATTTGAAACTCAATGATAAGAAAACAAACAACCCAACTTAAAAATCAGCAAGAGATCTGAGGAGACACAGATGGCAAATAAGCATATGAAAAAACGTTCAACATCATATGTCATCAGGGAATTGCAAATTAAAAAAATAATTAGATACCACTACACACCTATCAGTATGACCCAAATCCAAAACACTGACAATACCAAATGCTGGTGAGGATGTGGAGCAACAGGAACTCTCATTTATTACTGATGAGAATGCAAAATGGATCAGCCACTTTGGAAGACAGTTCCTTACAAAATTAAGCATACCCTTACTATATGATTCAGCAATCGTACTTCTTGGTATTTACTCAAATGAGGTGAGAATATAGGTCCACAGAAACACTTTGAACATGAATGTTTATAGCAGATTTATTCATGATTGCCAAAACTTGCTAGCAACCAAGATGCCCTTCAGTAGGTGAATGGACAAACAAACTGGTACATCTGGACAAGAGAATATTATTCAGTGGCAAGACGAAATAAGCTATCAAGCCACAGAAAAACATAGAGAAGCTTTAAATGCATCTGCTAAGTCAAAGAAGTCATTTGGAAAAGACTACTGTATAGTTCCACCTATATGACATTCTAGAAAAGGCAAAACTATGGACACAGTAAAAAAATTAATGATTGCCAGTGGTTCAGTAGGGAGGGATGGATGAATAGGTGGAGCACTGGGATTTTTAGGGCAGTGAAACTATTGTGGGTGATACTGTAACACTGGATGTGTGTCATCATACATTTGTCAAAACCCAAAGCCTGTGCAATAGAAAATGTGAAATCTAATGTAAACTATAGACTTTAATTAATAATAATGTATCAATACTGGCTCATCAATTGTATCAAATGTAGAACACTAATGCAAGGTGTTAATAGAGAAAACTAAGTGTGATTGGGGGCAGGTATGGAAACTGTACTTGTCTGTTTTCTTTAACTAAAAAGCTAAAATAGGACTGGTAAATTAGCTCATGTATTGGTTTCTTGGCGGGAAAACAATAATACACAGGAACAAAATCTGTTATAGTTAATAGAGAAAGAAAAATAGCTAACACTTATTACACACCGAACTATTCTAAGCACTCCCCAAAAGCCCTGTGATGTCAGTGCTATTACTATTCCCATTTTACAGATGAAGAAACAGCCCAGAAAGGTTTGGATAACTCAGCTCAGCTCACACAACTTGCCCAAGGGTTACACAGCAAGTGGTGGGACTGGGTTTCAGCCCAGTTTGTGTTGCTTCAGCGTCTGTCCTCTTACTATTATGACGTACTGCCAGGACGTAGTGAGCAGTTAATAAGTTACCTACTACTATAAAGAAAACCCTACTAAACATACAGCATTCAGAATGATAACAGTCATATAATAAGAAATGGATTTTGTTAATGCCAAAACATTACTATTGTAATAAAGTTGAAAATCCAGAAAAAAAGATTGATATGCGACTGTGTGGCAGCAATTCTAGTCTGGGACCCCTACCCACCCCTCGTTTGTATGGATTTCTGGAAACTGAGCCAGTTTTCATTGTGCCACACTCTCTGGCAGTCACCTCCCAACCTCTAGCCCACTGATCTGACAACCACTGATCTACTTTCTGTCACTATAGATTTGTCTATTCTGGACATATCATATAAATGGAATCCTATAATATTTGGCCTGCTCTGCCTGGCATTTTCACTTAGCATAATGTTTTCAAGGTTCATTCATATTCGTTCATGCATCAGCCCTTTATTCCTTTCTGTTGCTGAATGATATTCTGTTGTATGGCTATACCACACTTCATCTATCCATTCATCAGCCGACGGACATTGGATTCTTTCCTCTTTGTTACTATCATGAAAAATGTTGCTATGAACATCCTGTATAAGTTCTTATGTGGACATACGTTTTCATTTCTCTTGAGTATATACCTAGGAGTGGAATTGCTATGTAATATGATAACTCTTTTTGTTTAACAGTTTCAGGAACTGCGAAACTGTATTCTAAAGTTGTCTGAACCATTTCTACCAGTAGTATATGAGGGTTTCAGTTTCTCTACATTCTCACAAACACTGCTGTTATTTGTTTTTTGATTACTGCCCTTTAAGTAGGTGTGAGGTGATGTCTCATTATGGTTTTGAGTTGCATTTCCCTGATAGTTAAAGATATTGAACATCTTTTCATGTGCTTATTGGCCATTTGTGTAGCTTTTTTAGAGAAATGTCTGTTCAAATGTTTTTCCCATTTTTGAAGTGGGTTATTTGGCTTTTTTATTGCTGAGTTGCAAGAGTCCTTTATATGTTCTGGATACAAATTTCTTACCAAATATGAGATTTGCAACTTTTTTCTTTAAAACATCAAAAGTTTAGGATGATTGTAATTGAATCGGTTTATAGTCTTTTAGAGCACAAATATCTTGCTTTCCTATAACTGAGCTGACAAAAGCATCCCAAAGCAGATTCTCACACTCAAAACACTCCTTTACTCATTCAACAAATAATCTATCAAGATTTGCTACATACCAGTCACTGTTCTAGACACTAGGAAGAATGAAGGCACATACTGTCTATGTATTCTGAAGAAGACGTATTAATGACATAACCACACGGCAGAATATAGTATTACAATCGTGACAGTGCCAGAGCAAGATTAGGGGTGATCAAAGAGAGCTACTTGGAGTCATGATTAAAATTCCCACCAGTTATACATGGAGTAGATAGGAAGTTCTCCGAAGGAATCAGAAAGAGATTGAGTGAGAAAGATCCTGCATCAGCAGCTTTCACCCATTGGCCTTAGATCTGTTGAAAAATGAACTACAGCCTCTCTTTCCATGGTAACCCTATAAAAAAACAGCCCCAGATGCTGGGTTCACTGCTCTGCGCTTTATTCCCCCAGATCCTGGACCTATAATTCTTTACTATGTTGTTATTAGTTCTCTGATACTTCCAACCAGACTCTTTAAAAATGCTTTCTTCTATTTTACTAGTTCTTAGTGAGAGATTGTTCTGAAATATATAGGCACTGTTACCAAAACTGAAAATTCTTAGCATGTCATTTTTGTCTCACAAAAACCCAGAAGTTCATTAGAGTTTGTGGTGCAAGATTCTCTAGTCCGATGATACATATGGTCTGGTCATAGATAAAAATACCCTCAGGTTCTTCTGTCTTTAATAACCACCATGTTTTTTAACAAAAACTCTTTTCCAGAGTGTTTAGACACTTTGACAATGGAAGAGAATGTCGTTCTGATTTTCGCATTAAAACCCACACAACTCTAAGTAGAATCTGGATTGAATATCCTAATTTCCCAAAGACAGTGTAGCATTTAATCTGTTAACTAAAGCTCATTCTTGATGAATCATAGCTAGAGAGTCTGAATCACATACCAGTGGTTTCTCTGTTGATGCAAATAATTTGCAGAGGTAAAGCCGTGACTCTCTGATAGGTGATCTGGTTAATAGTAGGAACTTGCCTTGTTTGTTGGATTTTCACTAGGCACTGAAAACTCAGAAGGAACATGAGTATTCTCAGTTTAAAATATTTAGTCCATCATTTGCTTGGGTGTGAGTGCTATTGCTTTTGACCTAAGAAGACCATTATCCTTTATTCAAGTCTCTTTGTGTCCCAAAGTCATGCTTTACTAACTTCTTACAGAGTTAATTTAGTTCAGTTTTTTAATTCATGAGAAAGAAGAGAGAAAATAGAATCGGGAGGTTTAAGAGTGAATACAAGCCTTTGTTCAGTAGCTCATGGTTGAAGTGGGTGAGACTCTGATCTTTAGGTTGTATCTGTGCTAATAAAGTTATCCAAAAAAAAAAAAAAAGGACCCTTTGTATGTTTCTACAATCAGAGCCAACCAGTGGCATAGGAGGCCTGCAGACTCACACAATCATTGGACACCCGATGTGGAAGAGGGGACACCACTAGGCAGGTTTAACTGACAAACCGATGCTCTCAGGCAGATGTCCCCACCAGTTTCTGCATTTCTAGGCATTTCTGAATGTCCTCAGGTTCAGCTAGGGACCGCTCACCCAATACAAATTCTTAGCCTTGCAGTACACGCATCACCACTTCTTGAGAGGGAAATTACATAGAGTCTTGATTGGAACTCATTAATACATCTACACTCAGCTTCTAGGGCTTCTGACTTCCACATGTTAAAGGCATGACTTCTCCAGATAGCTCTGCCAGTCATTAGCTTCTGAACCACTGTAGTTCACAAGTTCTGCTTCTGGTATGGTGGTGTAGCCTTCTAACAGTCTAACCCTCCCAGAAGGGCTGAAAACTTCCCAGATTTTGATGAAAGACATACATTTAAAGGTTCGGTAATCTCAGCAAGCTCTAAACAGGATAAAGAAAAAGAAAATCATGCTTAAGTATCTCTTAGTCAAACTGCTGAAAATTTGAGCTAAAGGAAAAATCTTGAGAGCAACCAGAGAAAAATGTCAATTACATACAAGAGAATGACTTGAAATATTCCATACTGCTTATCTGGAACCACAAAGGCCAGATGACAGCGGAAGACACTTTTAAAGTGCCGAAAGGGGAACAGATCACTTTTAACCCAGAATTTTATATCCAGCCAAAATATCTTTTGGGAATTTGGGCAAAATAAAGACATTTCAAATAAAAGAAAATTAAGAGAATTTGTCACCAACCGATGTGCTCTACAAGAAATACAAAATGAAGTTTCTCAGAATGAAGGAGAATGATACCACAGGAAAAGAGATTTTAAGGATGTAGAAAGAGCATTAGAAATGATAAATATTTGTGTAAATATAGTTTTCTTTTACATTGTTTAAAATAATATGACTGTTCAAAGTGAAATTTATAACATTACTTTGTCAGATTTATAATGTATAGAAATGTAACTACATTTGATAACTATAGTATGAAGAATAATGGGGAATAACTGAACCTGTATTGCAAGGTTTTTGTATTTTACATAATTTATTATAATAGTAATTCTAAGTAGGCTATAAATACATACTATGTTACAGGAATAGAATTTACAATTTATAATCACATCACAAATATTCTTTTTCCAACTATAAGGCAAGAAAAGTTTTCATTATCCTCTTTTAGATTAAAAAAAAAAAAAAGACTCAGGGCCATTAATGAATAAGCCTGACGTTACATAGTTAGAAAGAATACAGATCTAAATCCTAATTCTGGGACCACCAAGTCCATCTTTTCTCTCATTTAACCTGGTCTTGGTTCAAGTTTATTATGGACTTTCCTGTAATGTGGTTCCCACATCAGAGGCTATTGAGGTCTTTGTGAATTTAATTGTGTCCCACCAACAAATTCATATGTTGTAGCCCTAACCCCTCAGTACCTCAGAATGTGACCTTATTTGGACATAGGCATGTTGCAGCTGTCTTAGTCAAGTTAAAATGAGGTCGTAAATGAGTAGGGTGGGCTCCAGATTCAATCTGACTGATATCCTTATAAAAAGAGAAAGCTTGGACACAAACACACACACACATAAGGAGAATGCCATGTGAAGACTGAAGTTATACTTCCACAAACTAAAGAACTCCCAGAAACCAGGAGAGAAGCCTGGCACTGACCTTCAAGGGGAGCATGACCCTTCTGGCCTCAAACTGCTAGATCCGAAACTTCTAATCTCCAGAACTATGAGATAATAAGTTTCTGTTGTTTAAGTTACTCAGTTTGTGGTGCATTGTTATAGCAGCCTTAGCAGACTGAAAAAAAGGTCTGTGAGTGGAGTTATTGATCCTCATATATGTCCATCTCATCTTTCCTGTATTACCGTCTGTAACCATCATCCCACCACATCCTCTCTTTCTAATGTGCTTCTGAGTATGTCAGGAAGCTTTATAGCCATGATCATTAAATTTATCTGAAAATATAGAGGATAAAGAGGCTTTGAGTGGGAAAATGACAGACTCAACAAGTTAGAATAAATTTTTATAAGAGAAGCAACAAAAGATGAAGATAATTGGGTACTGGTTGACAGACACTATAGTTATGTTGGGAACAAGATTTAACGACCATCTTTCAATGCATAATACCCCACACTCTCCCAACCACTAAGGCAGACTTGCGAGCAATCAAGTGTCCAGAATCCAACCTCTATTTTTCTTGTCCTCTCTTGTAATGCAGCATCACTGCAATGACTGTTTCCTTTAAATACTTGCTTTTGATAATAAATGTCAGTAAATATTTAGATCTTTTATAGAAAATAAAATGCATACATACCAGAAGTGGTAGGTGTGGAGTTCAAACTTGGAAATTCAAAAGCTTAGAGACATAAGAGAACATCCCAAAAGTTAGTTAGTTGTGTGAACAATTATGTTTAAGCTGTAAATTTCAAAGTCAGGTTGGCCTTATTCTCAAAACAGCTTTAATAAACCTTTAGTCCATTATAATATGGAGACTTAAATAAGCCCAAACAGCCAATTCCTAATTAGATTACTTTTAACAGACAGGTCAAGAATTTATTTAGTAGCAGCTGTTTCCTGTGGTTACCATCCCAATAGCTTTGCATTCCAACTGACTTTAGTAACCATGTCAGTTTCCACTGACTGCCTGCCACTGCTTCCAGAAATACTTTAGGCTGATGGAGTACCTGTCATCTGTTGACCTGCATGCTTTTAGAGTAATTCATCTTTAACATCTGTGAGAACAAGAAGTCTTTCCTCTTGATTAATGAGTTGAAAAAATGGTGACATTAAGACTTGCTCATCACTAAACCTAAGTATTTGGCAGGTTTGGGGGAAAGTCAAAAGCAAACACATTTTAGGTTTAATATTTGTTCCATATCTTTCTTTTTTTCTTTTGACATGTACCACACTCCTCTCAATCTGTCCTATTATCTGTTCTAACCCCACCACTCTATGTGATGTGTTTCACATAGAGTCTGCTAATGATGCATCTGTGATTGTAACAGAAACCGTATGGGAGGCAGAACAGAGTTTTGGACAGAGCCCTAACCAAGTACTAAGAGATTCAGAATTCTAATCTCTGCATAAACTTGGAGTGAAGTCTTACAATTGGGCTGCCTGTCCACATAGCATAGATTCTTCTACCATTTTTCCAAACTGCTATCTCAGGTGCTGCTGAGAGGAGGAAAAGAAGGAGGAGCAGGCAAAAACCCAGTTAGCCTCCTTCTATGCATATGCGCGCACGCGCACACACCCACACACACACACACCCCTTAGGCAGAAAAACTCTACATTCTAGTCTTTTTTAAAAACATTAGAATTCTGCATGGATTTTTTGGAAATGTTCAATTTGTAAAAAAATGTTTTAAAGTTATGGATCCTGATAATCAAGAGGACCTTGATGCAGTGTCAGGGTTGCTATGAGCAAGCTCCACTAACAGACTAAAATGTTTGTCTTAGATGGAGCAGCCTCATTGACTCTTAAGGTTTCCATGGAGCCTGTTCTGGAGGGAAGGAAAATCTCCCCTTCACTTTATTTAGGAATTTCCTGATCCCCATAGGGCGGAGGATGAAAGAGAAGAGTGTCTTCTGGGGGGAGTGTCAGCATCCCTACACCCCTCTCCACATGCATACTCTCCTCAGGGCGAAGTGACTAAACCCTTTGAGGCAAGGTGAGATATAACTCCTCAAAAGTCCTGGATTGCTACTTTAAGTAACCACTAGCATCATAAACCCTTGCCTCTCCCTCTTCACTTTTGGGGATTGTCATGTGAGAGTTCTTTCATTCCCCTGCAGACCCGCTTTCCACCCCTTCTGTTTTGCTCTCTTCCCAAACACTCTGACTTCTGTGGATTACCTTAATAGATTCTTTGGTCTTCTGGCTTCCGGTTGGGTTTGACCAATGGAAAATTCCTGGAGATTGGAAGGAGAGAGGACAGAGAAGGCAGAGAGATGGACAAGAGTCATATCATGCAAGGCCCTGTGGGCCAGGAGAAAGACTTCCACTTTTAGTCTAGTATAATGATAATCTGTGCTAGGATTTCAGGCCAAGGAGTTAATGACCCCATTTACACACAACAAACATCACTCTAGTGCTACACTTGGAGAGGGGTGGGGTGCCCACAGCGATGATGCCTGGTGGATTGGCAAGCCTCTAAACATTACCCTGCTTCACAGCCTCTTCACCACTGATCCAGCCACTTACAAGAGAGAGTAAAAGTTCCTGGGCAGAGGTGCCTCGAAGGCAATGGTCACCTGAGAAATTTGGGAAAGATACTAGGTAGCAAGAGTCAGTCCAACTCAGATTGCAATACCTGCTCCTTTCCTCTCCATCCTGAGATGCTCCCAAGCCATTTCTTAATGTAGCTAAGAAAACTGTTTAAAATTTGCTCATGTTAAGGTTTAGTCTTATAGTATTCTTCCTGAGTCACATTAAGCCAAGTTACCTCATTAAAAAAAAATAACCCAACATCTAAGAAATATAAGCACTCTTTAAGAAAAGCAGACTGACTGAACTATATCAAAGGAGGCCAAATTAAAACACCATACAGAATAAGAATTTGAAGCATATTTAATATATATATGTGTTGCTTAGTAATAGGAGAGCTTCACTGTTTTCACTGGGAAGGGAAACTGTAGAATAATATTTGATTTAGAATATGAATTAAAATCTAGATGTGAAAATCAATGCTCCTGTTTTTACAAACTCCCCTTTTCCACCCACTCTGAATTAGCTGCTGTGTTTATTTTGCCTTCGGGCTGAGAATAGTGAAAATATCAAACAGATTTCTCTTATTTTGCAGAAAAATAAAGTAAAGCCACAAAGAATAATGGCTTGTTTACAAAATGAATATCTTACTTAGACAAATATACTCTGAGGAAATTTTTGCATTTGGGAAGGATTATTCTGACTCCCATAAATTCCTTCTCATAAATGTAGTATGTCATTTTCTTTATAGAAAAAAACAATATATATTTATTAAATATAACTTAAAATAGAAAAATGGAAAGAAAAAATCTATGGTCCTTCCCTACTCCAGGTATAAATGACTACTCCTGAAATTTTGGTTAATTTTTTTCTTTCTTCCATAATATGTGAAACTTTTTAAATACGGTATTTGTTATGTGTACTATATATATATAAGTGCTCAGTTTTTTTCACAAATTATGTAATGTTTTCATGTTTTTACATATTTGATAAACATTTTAAACAAAATGGTAGACAAAAATAAGGATACCTTATATTAATTTGGCATATATAGTAGTTTGTTAAATCTTATTTTTAAAAATTTTTATTGAGATAAGATTTATGTATGGGCAAAGTTGTCCTATTTAGACACAATTTTGTGACTTTTGACAATTCGTACTTGACAAATACAAAGACAATTGCACGTAATCATCACTGCAATCAAACTATAGAACAGCCATCACCAAAAATTTCCGTCGTGCCCTTTTGTACTCAAATTTTCCCCTTCCACCCGGCTCCTTGGAAACCTCTAATCTATGCTTTGCCCCTATAGTTTTGGCTGTTCCAGAATGTCATGAAAATGGAATGATACAGTCTGTAGCCTTTGATTCTAGCCTAATGAATTTCAAATTCATCCTGGTCGTTGCACATATTAATATTCTTTTTCTTTTTTTGCCAGTTGGTCTACCACAGTTTGATTATTTGTTCCTCAGCTAAAGGATATTTGAGGGGTTTTTTTTTTCAGTCTGGGGAGATGATGAACAAAGTTGCTATAGACATTTATGTACAGGTTGTTGTGTGAACAGTTTTCACGACTCTTGAGTCATATGGCAAGTGAATGTTTAACGTTATAAGAAGATGCAAATCTGTTTTTCAAAGTAGTTGTACCACTTTGCAATCCCACCTGCACAGTGTGACAGTCTCAGTTGCTCTGCTTCTTCACCAACGCTTGGTATTGGAACAGGCTTGTTATGAATAACAAGATGCCCATTTCAATTCTGAAGCAATTTCAGAAACTGAGACCAAATATTAAAGCAAAAAGGGCTCCCATTGCTCTTATCACTCAAGAAATTCCCAAGGGACTACTCTGCTTGCTCAAGAAAGCCTCATCATGTCAGCTTTAAACCCATGTATATCCTGTTGTTGTGTGTGTGGCATCCTCAGTCTTGACTTCTGAACCAAATTTGGGGTGACTATTCCATCCTGTTTCTACATAATGGCTACAACAGTTTGTTTTTATTTAAAAATATTAGCCATTCTGCAGGGTGTGCAGTGGCTTCTCATTAGAGTTTTAATCAGCATTTTTTATTTTTTTGAGAACTTGAGGCTGAGCATTTTCTCATCATTAATTGGACATTTGGTTATCCTCTGGTTTCATTATCATGAAATTTCTTTTCATGTATTTTACCTATTCATATATTGAATTGTCTGACTCTTTGGGGGAAGAGCGGGTAATTCTCATTACAGATTCTAGAAGAGTTTTAGTAATTTAGTAGAATATATTAGTCGAGCCATCCAGATCCAGAATTCTTTATGAAAAGATTTTTAATTGCTCATTTAATTTCATTAACATCTCTGAGTCTATTCAGAATTTTTATTTCTCTTTGGGTCAGTTTGCTAATTTGTTTTGTTCCTAGGACTTAGCTACTTTTACATATATTTTCAAATTTATTGGCATAAAGTTTTTCTTATTATTATCCTAATGTCTGTAATTATGTATCTCATCTATTCCTAATTTGGTTAATTGTGTTCACCCTGTGTCCCCTCTTTCAGTCTTGACAGGGTTTGTCAATTTTATTCATCTTTTCAAAGAAACTATTTTGGCTCTATAGATTCTCTATATTTCGGGTTTCCTTCTGTTTCATTAATTTATGCCTCTTTATTATCTCCTTTTTCTATTTTGTTTAGGTTTCACTTTGTCTTCTAACTTCTTTAATTGTCAGCCTTTCTAATTTTATAATATATCCACTATAATATGTCCATTTGAAGCTATATGCTCAACTTTAGCTGCAAACTCCAATTATTGATTTGTAACATTTTTATTAATGTTCATTTAAAAATTATATATTTTTAAAATTTCCCTTGTGTTTTCTTTGGCCTATAGGTTTTTCAGAGGTTTATTTTGTGACTTCCAAGCATATAGGAATTTTCTAGAGTGTTTATTGTTACAGATTTCTAGTTTAATTGCATTCTGTATGATTCTAATCCTTTAAAGTTTTTATGGCCTGTGATTTTTGTAAATGTTTTGTGTCACTCAAATAGAATAAACATTCCGCTGGCGTTTATTTAGTGTTTTATGTATGTGAATCAGATCAAGTTTCTTAATCATGTTGTTGAAATCATCTATATACATACTCTTATCTGCTTGTTCTATCAGCTAGTAAGAGTTTATTAGACTCTACCACTATGATTGTGGACTTGTGTATTTTCTTTCTTAAGACTGAATTTTTGCTTCATGCATTGTGAGAATATGAGGTTAGATGCATACATTTTTAAAAATGACATATTTCTCATGGATTTATTTTTTTATTATGAAAAATCTGAATCTAATCTATAATTAGTTGGCATAGAGTCCCTTTACATTAATATTATTTTACACTCATACATATTAATTTAAATAGAGCATTTTACTACTTGCTTTCTATTCTCTCACTTTTGTTTTTACCTACTCTTCCTCTATTTTTGGATTGATCATTTTAATTCTATTCTACTTCTCGTTAGCTTAGCAGTGGTATATTATTTTTGCTATGATTTAGTAGTTACTTTAGAAATTACATGTGCTAATGTCTTAGGATTTAATATAAATAGTTATTCTTACCATTTCCAGACATTCTGAGAGCCATAGAAACTTTTAATTCCACTTATCCCATTATGTACTTAAATGCTATTGTTGCCATGCGTTTATTTCTGCATTTCAATCCCTCAAATCATTATTAGTATTTTTTTAGAGATGAAATTTAGGTTCATTTACCTTTAAACATTTTTTAATCTTCTTTCTTGTTTGCAACTCCAAGGTTTCCTTTATCTCTTCCAAAGAACACCTTTTATTTTATATGTTAGTGTACATTTGCTGATAACAAATTCTCTCCATTTTTGTTTGCCTAAAAGTATACTAATTTCACCTTCATTTTTAAGACTATTTTTGCTGAATATTTAATTCTTGATTAGCAGTTATTTTCTTTAATCCCCTTGGAGATATTATTCCATTGTCTTCTGGACAATGAATAAATAATCATTGTTTATCCTAGATGCAAGACATCAATAGGGACATAAGAATTTTGAAGTCAAGGGATAAAAGAAGACATGGGCTAAAAATTAAACTTTGGATATAATCAATTATTTGAACTATCTATCTTTCTTATCTATCTATCATCTATGTTGAGAGGTGGGGGCAGGGTGCTCGTAATTGAGGAAAGCCAGTTTGGGAAGGACAGAAGAGTACATCTTGGGTCTTGGCTTAGCACTCCTACTTCCTGATAGGGCCTGAGATAATGGGATGAGAGCATGGAGACATGACTGGATAGATGTCCCTGGAAAGTTTAATCCAGAAATGATGTTCTAATGCAGGCATTTTTAAGGTATCTCCACACCTACTCCCAGAAAGATGAAAATGATCTCCTCTCATCTCCCTAGATGACTCCCTTCTATACTATTAGTCTTATAATGTGAGGGGACTTTGGAGGGGGAAGAGAGGAGCTGAGCCCAGGGACTAAGGATGGGGTTATGCAAATGGGCAGAGTAAGGGAGAGCAACCTTTCCTGTGTGGGAAGCCAGGCTACTGAGGAAATATGCTACCGTTTTTAAGACATTTCTATTCCACGTTCTGTTCTCTTTAACTGCAACTTTAAATTCTTCGGGCAGGACTATAACCTTAGGTATTTTCTCCCCTAGTCTGGCCTCCTGCCTTCACTTTCCCTTCTGTACTCCCCCCACCCCCACACACATTCACTATATCTGGATCAGGACATGTATGTCGTTTTGGTTTTTTGAAACAAATAAAGTCAGGGCCTCCTAGAGCTCCGGTTATCACAAGGAATAATAGCAAGTCTTAGCTTTGGGTTAAACACTACAGATGAGAAAACTTGAGATGCTCGATTCCCCTGTATTTGTGGATAGGATAAAACCCCTCATGATCCCGTAAGCAAGGAGCAATATATTGGCCACAGTTTAGAGTCTAGGCAACTGCCACCTTGCAAAAATTCTGCCCATTGTGACCCAAAGCTCTTATGTGAAAAACACACATTCCTCTTTGCATAAACACACAGCCCTGCCAACTATGGGGAGGAGAGGTGGTCATTTTGGGTTTAGGCCAAGGCATCCAGCACATCTGCCCAATCCAGGGAAAATGGGCCTTTCTGGGAAGTTGTCGCTCTAGCTAGCCTCTGTCCCTCCATAGTCTTCTCCAGTTGCACACAACATTTCAAAAGACCACCCCAATACTATTTATCTCCTCTGTTTGGCTGTCCAATCATCATTTGACCCAGCAATCCCGTTTCTAGAAATCTTTTCCGAATATACACTGGCAAAAATTTGAAATAACCTAGTAGTCATAATACTGATAGAAAAATCTTTAAGTGAGGTTAATATTACCACTGACATATTAACTCCAGGCATATTCTAGGTAGTCAAAAAGAGTAGCTATTGCTATTTCTGGGCAGGATATGAGAGTGAGAATGTTTCAGAATTTGGCTATTTGGAAGTGGAATGAGGATGAAAAGTATGAAGTTTAAAAATTCCACTGAAATTCTTCCTCCTCCTTTCCCAGAGCCTGGACTGACCCCTTTGGAATGCCCTTCCGACACTGCTTAGCCGCCACCATTACATTTTAAATAGCCATATTGATTTTTCCTTCCCTTGACCAGCAAAGTCCTCCAGGCTCCGTTGGCAGAGCAAAGCACACGTGCTGCTTCTTTCAAGTGCTCTTCAAATGCAGTGCACTGCGTCCGCTCATTATGCCTGGGTTTGTGGAGACGGCACCTGAAGGATGCCACAGGATCTCTGCAGACTACCTGTCCATTTCTGGCCAGAGTGGGCAAGTCAGAGACAGGTGGAATTGACGCAGGGTCAGGATTTGGGGAGATGTGTAGGCGCTTTGTTTTTTTTTATGGTATGAAAAGGAAATCAGATGAAATTCCAGAACTCTGGTGCACTTGTCTTTGCCCTTCGGACGTGACTTGTGCTTCACACACTCCATCTGGGGGCTGCTGCCTGACCCCTCAGAGATGGAGAAGGTGACAGCATGACCCAGCGACTGATTCCAGTAGTCTGGCCTGATGCCTCCCTCTTCGTGTTTGCTAGAAACATCTGCTCGTTGGATATCGTACACTGGGAGTGATGGCAAAATAGAGGCCACCCTCCAGTGCCCTCATAGCCTCGAAGGGTTCCGCCCAGATCCTCTGTGGTCAGCATCCCCTGAGCAGAACAGCAGCAAATCTTCAATCCCTGAGACAGAGCAGGGTGGACAGGGAATAGGGATTACATGGTAAATGAAGGTATGAGGAAGGGAAAGCTTCAAATGAGAAAAGAAAAGGAACTCTTACCTGAATACCTTTCTTCACCTTCCTCCCCAGAAGTGTGGTAATAGGAAAAGGTTAGAGAAAGCTCCTTGGAACTATCCAGAACTTTAAGTTCTCTTTTATTCATTCATTTAGTCATTCATTCACTTGAATTCTTGCTTAATGTTTTATATTATCAAATACAACAGAGCTAGCCAGAGCAATGCTCTATCATGAAGTCAATACCTATGTGGTTTGACATAGGACAAAAAACAGAACATCACCAGCAGGCCAGGAGCTCCTTAGTTCTCTCTTGCAGTTCCTGCTCATCCCTTCTTCACACAGATAACCACTACACTGACTGATACGGCCATTTCTTCTTGTTTCTCTGTATACCTACACCACCTACGCATTCTCCTCTAAACACTATTGCTTAATTTGTCTCTCTATTTGACAAAATTTTAATAAATAGAATCTAAGTGTCCTTTCATGTTGATCTTTTTGGTTCATATAATGTTTATGAGATTAACCATGTTGCTGATAGCTGTTGTTCATTCAACGTCATTGCTCAACCATATTTAGGTAACTGAATATACAGTAAGTTATCTGTTTTACTGGTGATGGACATTTGGGTTGTTTCCAGCTTTGGTCTGCTAAGAATGCTGTTGTTATGGACATCAGTGTTCATATCTGTTGATTCGCATCACATATTTGTGGGGTGTAATACTGAGCAAAGTGATTACGAAAGACCATAAAACTGTATCACAATGACTTGGGGGGACATAAGTAAGAGATAGTCAGACAGAGAAAGGTGAAGAGGTTCCTATGAAAGGGAACAGCATATGCAAAGACCCAGATGTAAGGAGAGGTTGATAGGTTTGAAGAACTTCCCTGATTCATGCTGGCAGGAGAAGAGAGTCCAGGTAGATAAGAGGCTGAGTCCTAACTGTGAAATATCTGCCTGCCATACATTTTCATTTGAACTTGATTCTTAAGGTGACAAGGAGCTTATGGTGGGTTCTGAGCTGCAGAATGACACCACTTGGCATCTGTATTTTAGATGGATCTTTTAGAGCATGGATTGGGATGAAACAGAGCTGAAGTTTGGAGCACTTTTGGAAGGTTGTTTTAGCGATTCAATGGAGATAATGGTGACTTTCTCTTGGGGAGCGGGGGAAGGTTAGATAGAAGTGGACCATGTCATGAGGTATTTAAGATGTAGGAATTGAGATGCATAAAGGTGTGGGACAGTGGGAGGAAGAACAGAACATATGTAGTTTAGTTAAGAGAGTAAAATAGAGCCAGCTCTATTCTTTCTGTTACAAGAGGTAGATTTCACCAGAAACCCTTCCAAGCTAAAAATAAATAATGTGCATTATTGGCTTTTTTATAACCATGAGATTGGGTAGCTGCCAGATCTGGCTTCCCTAGAGATCATCCTGCTCTCTGGACATATAGCCCAAGATTAAGAAGAATTGGTTTTATTTTAAATTCCAAACATACTAAACACTCTGAACACTCACATCATTCAGAATACTTGGTGTCAGCCACCTGCCATCTGGTAAAACATCATCAACAACAATAACACAACAAAAAGTTGGCCACCAGCCTGGTCCTGGGTCAATTAGCTGAAATTCAATTTGTTATAAACACATAGCTTTTAATTAACTCATCCAATTATCTACTGATCAATCATTGATCTTTAAACTGAATTACAATTCACTGTAAACTCTCAGGCAAATCATAAACTGGAGTGAGGCAGCTCCCTGCACAATTTCCCAAGAGGCAGGGCAAGTGCAGGAGAACCCATATAGAATACTATAAAATGCTATATTTTGTACTTAAGGAGATGGCTTCCATTGCTCTACGAAATAAAGAGGTGGTAGAATGTAAATGCCAAGGCAAAGGAAAGGCAGGAACGGTGCGGATGCAAAACTAAACTTTTTAAAAAGTCCTTTAAAATTTAGCAGATTGCTCTTTCAGTGAAATGACTTTAGGAAGTTAATTTTCAGAGACTTGGCCTTTTTGTATCCCTTAATCTTTCTGAATCTGTTTCCTCATCTGTAAAATGAAGATAATAATAACATGTACATTGTAGGCTTATTGTAAGGATTACATAAAATAGTAAAGAGAAATTAGCAAGCACTGTGCCTGACACACAGAAAGTAATCAACAAATAAGTGATAGTTGATGCTACAGCTTAGTAAATAGTTTTTGAATTGATGAAGAATAATTAGCTGTCGCGTGCCAGGGATTTTCCTAAGTTTCTTATTCAATCCCGATGCCTTTGCTGTGAAGCCTGTAGTACTGTCCCAGCTTGCAGGTGAAGGATGTGAAGTTTAAACAGGTGAAATATGTTCACTAGCAAAGGACCTGCCCTTTTGATCAAGTGGCCGATTCCAGGAAAGTTTAACATGACAGTTAAGTCAAAGCTTGGATTCAGACAAACCTGGGTCCCTCCTGAGTTCCAGCTCTTATTAAGCTTTCTTACACTGAATAATTTATTACCTTCTTTGATCCCCAGTTTTCTTATAGACATAGCTGGTATAATTACAGCCCCCTTAGTGGTGATGTGAGGCTCAAAGGAGATAATAGGTGTGAAACAGTTCCAGTGTGTCAGTTGGGCTCTCCTTTTCAGCACCCCACATGTGCTCAGTCAAGTGTTCCCATTAGGGCAGATGACTTTTTGTTGCCAACAGTGTGTTTTGCCACATCTTCTCTAAGTGGAAGATCATGACTGGCCTTCCCAGTATTTCAAGGAGATGTTCTGAGACACATCGCCCCTTCCTGATGCCAGGTCTTGGTAGAAAAGCAAAAAGATTATCACTTAGACTTAGAATCACATTTTGTCCCTGAGTCACAATAACATGGCCACTCAGTCTCCACTTGACTGCTTGACCACTGTCATTTGCCCTTTTTCTTTACAGGCTAGACGGTGAGGTTAGTTTTCCAGATGGTTTGGAGGAAACATGAAGATCTTTAAATCAGTTCTTTTTCCTCTTGCTCCCCACCCCCCGTAGTCTTATGAATTACACCATTATGAGTCAGGAATCTTAGTTAATTAGAAGATCACAATTCATGTAGTCAGTGTCAATAACACTAAAACAGATGTATGAGCTTGATGAGAATGTCTCTCTCCTCAAATTAAGGCAACTATAATCCTTAATCTTATTAGTACATTGCTATTATCATTGGTTGAAAAGAAAATGTAGGTTAATTCACTCTACATTAATTACAGATTTAGAGGAACCTAGTGGACAGTGGGCATTTGTCTGAGAATGAGGAAACATGAATTATTAATCTGGTTTCCTCAACCAAATCTTTGACAAGTCACTTCACTTCTCTTGGCCTTAGTTTTATCTTGTGAAAACACTTTTGAGAATACCTGCCCAGCTTAGCTCAAGGAGAATGGGTCTGATGAGATAATAGATTTGAAATGGTTTAGGTAAAAAAAAAAAAAAAAAAAAAAAAAAAGGAAGAAGAAAGAAAGAAGAAAAAAGAAAAAGTGAAAGCATTATTCTTGGTTAAATCATGGTTAGAAAAAGTTTCTTATTCTTTAAGAACATCAGACCAGACACTGGGAAGGGAATTCAAAACTTGTTAATGCAGACAGAAGCTTATGGAAGCCAATTAGCAAGAAGCATGAGGGGATGTTTTGGAGCCATTTTTAGCTGGTCTAGCACAGAAGCTTTAGAACAGCGGTCCTCAACGTTTTTGGCACCAGGGACTGGTGCTCCTGTGAGAATCTAATGCCTGATGATCTGAGGTGGAGCTGAGGTGATGATGCTAGCGCTGAGGAGTGGCTACAGATACAGATGAAGCTTCATTCTCTGGCCCACTGCTCACGACCTGCTCTGCAGCCTGGTTCCTAACAGGCCATGAACCTGGGGTTGGGGACTCTGCTTTAGAAAATGATAATTTTCAAGAGAAATTATGTACATAGTTCTGTTTCAGGGAAGGATTTTTGGTGTTTTGTTTTTTTTTTTTTGTTATTTTGTTTTGTTTTGTTTTGTTTTTAGCAGAATCATGATTGTCTGTGACCATTAGGGATTTTAGTTTATAATGCCAGCAGGGGTTCACATACTCTGTATTACACATACAGAGTAATGAATTCAACTTTATAGCACATTCCTTGCGTCTCTGCGATTGCTCATAAGACAATCTAGAATACAAAGAGGAGGAAAATCCGAGAAATAGCAATTAACTAAACTGTATGTGATACTATTCCAGTTAATGAACTTTGTGTTAATTCAGCATAAATGCCAAGCTGCTACTCCATGCAATCATAGACTATTAGAGCTTGGAGAGATCTAGTAAACATCAAGTCTAAGGATTCTACTTTCTGGAAGGTTCCCTTTGATCTCCCTCAAGGGCTGTCTCAGGAATAGAGAAAAGACTGAATAGACAAGACCCCCCATTTAGTATATTCCCAAGTTGATGCCAGAGCAGTTCAACTTTGTGACAGATTTACACTTGAAATTTTCTGAAAGATGCAGATGCCTTTAAAAACACTATGAGTAGAGCTCCCAAGTTGTTGTAGAAAAATGGCAGCCATTTAAATTAGAGTCTTTTCATACATCTTCCAGAAAGCATACAGACCATTAAAGAAAGCGCAGCACATTTAAGCCATGTTATAGCGTAGCTAGGTGACAGAGACTGCTAACATCGACTTATATGTAAGTTGGGAATAAGTATTGAAAACGGCAAAGCCAGAGCCAGTTTCAGAACTCACACCCGAATGGAGCATGAGCAGAGACTACATGGGGAAGAGGAGACCAGGAGGGGCCTGGCTGCGATGAAATACAAATTTGAGCACACCAGAAAGAAATGGTCCCACCCCGAGTGAAGAAAAATGAGAACAGACCTAACACCTGGTGAATCAGGGCCTGGCTATGAATGGGATTTGGGGTGGTTATGGGGAAATTAAAATGAAGAGATGTGACAGTACACAGGATCAAAATGGAAGGCACTGCTTCTGCAGGGAAGAGAAGCAACTAAAAGGAAGACATCTTTTGGGATCTTTGCAGTAAATGGAAAGAAGGAGGCAAGAGGTAGAAATTAAAAACCTTACAGGGGGAAGAAAAAAAGGCTCATAAAATTAAAAAGTGAATTAATCCCTCTTTCTCCCTCCCTTAAGAGGCCACTCACTAAAGAAACTGCTCTTCATCATGCCATAAAAGAAGGTGGTCGTGAGCTAAGAAAGCCAGTGAGCTATCCAAACTCCTTAGCCCTGTCTATTATTTCTGGTCCAGACAATATAAGTATTTTAAAATTGAACAGGAAATGACACAGCTACCTTAAGAAGAAAATTTTAAATGAGAACAAAACATTTCACCCAACAATATTTTTCCCTACAAACCAGCCATGGAGCAAAGAAAAAGCAATTACATGACATTCCATCCTAAGTTAAATATTAATAAACAAGTTTTTGTAATTTTGAAAAATCATCTTGATTCAGAAATTTTAAAAACATAATAGAATGGACAAAAGAGAGAAAATGTGAAATGGCAGTTGACCAAATTGAAGAAAAAAATTGCAAAAAAAAAAAAAAAAGGTAAAATCACCTCAGAAGTTAACTAAATTATAAGGTATACAAGAAATAATAAATTTGAGCAAAATATAACGAGATTGAAGAGAGGAATTAAAACAGCCAAAAGAACAAAAGCAAAATAAAGTGGTAAAATTTGAATACAATTAATATGTGGAATTATAATCTAAAAAATATTTTCAAAAATAAAAGACCTAAATCTGAATATCGAAAATTGACCCAAAGTGGTTATAATTTAAGATTTATCTTATTAAACCTTAGAAATAATAAATATGTTCTCCATGAGGACATCTTTAAAATAAGAGAAAAAGTCTACAGCCATGCCACCCTTAATGTGCCCAGTCTCGTCTGATCTCAAAAGATAAGCAGGATCGGGCCTGGTTAGTACTTGGATGGGAGACCACCTAGGAATACCAGGTGCTGTAGGCATTAAAATAAATAAATAAATAAATAAATAAATAAATAAATAAATAAATAAATAGATAGATAGATAGATAGATAAATAATAAGAAGACACCAAGAGAACAATAAAATAATCAATTTGTTTACCACATGGAGATAAAATAAAGGATATACTTTAAAGCCGAATAAACAATTTAGCAGAAGCCTAAGTAAGGAAAGGGACTTAGGACATTATAAAAGGCATTCATATAAAGATAATGACTGAACAGAATTATGAACTTTTCTAAATAACAAAAGGAATACAAAAAACAGCTGAGGCAATGGACCACAAAGAAATAGGGCATAATACATAAAGTAAATATAACATAAAATCACATGACAGAGTTGAGAACAGACCAAACAAATAGATTCTATTTTAAAACTCTAATAGCTATAACTCATCTATTTAAAAAAAAAACACGTACAATTTTGGGATTGACTCACAAAGCAAAACTAAACTCTATACTATATAGAACTGTCATCCTTCTTGATGAGTCAAGAAAGCTAAAACCCAAGGGATGCGCCAAGATATAAAAAGCAGATGCAAACCAAACGCAAGTACCTGGTGCAAGGTAGCACCACTGGGAACAAAGGCCAAATGCAATGAGTGGAAGAGTTAACATACCATGAAAGAGAGACTACAGGTATAGGTCACTCTGTTGAGAAGGTTGACTCTGAGGCCAAGAGGAGGAGAGCAGCTGAGCTTTAGAGGCTGTCTTAACGGCCAGATAGACTTAAATAAATTTATATTCAACAGATCAGGAGCCAGACAAGGAAGAAAGCTCTTACCCTCTGAAAGAACATGTATTTTTGTTTACAGAAGGAAACTTTAAAGATGAATTCCGTAAATTCCCAAAGAGTTTACAGCCTAGTAGAAGAATTAAGGCATACTGCAATGTAAAGGACTGACATTCCAAAAGGGAGGTCAGAACAAAGTGCCCTGGGGCACAGAAGAGGGTAAGAAAAATCCCAGCCAGGGAAACGAGTCCATAAAATCTCCTCGAAGGAGGTGACGTTTGAGCTGAGACTCAAGGAATCGCAGTGGAAAATTTATTCGATATAAGAAAAAAATGCTGTGGAATTAGATAGGTGATCAAGAGACTCTGCCCAAGGCGCTGTATTATCCTATCCACACTCTCTTGTAAGTTTGTTCATGCAACACTGTATTGCAAACTTTCACTGCATCATTCATTTTTCTTTCATATAACCATTTTAAATGATCAAATAGGATTTCTTTTTTTTTTTATGAAGTGATCCCCCCATTACTCTAGCGCCCACCTGGGACTGCACACAACCATTCCAATAATATTGACTATATATCCTATGCTATACTCTAAATACCCACGACTGTTTTATAACTACTAATTTGTACTTCTTCATCCTTTCACCTTTTTCACCCAATCTCCCAACCCCTCAAATATAATGAATGGGATTTCATTATATTTGTTACACTTTCTGGACTTATTATTTATCTAATCTGTTATTATATAATCAAGTCATCTCTATATTTTCTTTATTATTAGCATCATAAAGACATCCTTGTTGCTATATTTTTGTGTATATCCACATTCTGTAAACACCAAAGGCAAATTTGCATACCGTTGCTGGATTTTGCCCCTAGAAAGCCATGCCCATTTACACTCCCACTAAGCAAGTACAGAAGATGACAAGAAGAATTCTTTCCTGCTCAGCAGTTAGTCCCCTATATTTACAGTAAGATGGAACTTTCCTGAACACCAACATAAAAAAGTTGGTGTCATATCCTGCCCAATTGCATATTCTTCACCATAATCCCCAAGAGTGTTGAAGGTTAAATAGAGTGTTATATGCGGTATCCCACATGGTACATTCTTAGTAAATGTTTCTTGTTCCTTTTAATTTTCTTGAACTCAATTGCATTTCTTGACTTTAAGTTGCTTAAGAATGAGTATGTCCATTTTTATAAACACCTCGTTGAAAAGGACCGTCTTATACCAACTTTTCCCAGGGCTGGAGCTGCTTCGATTCCCAGACTTCACAAGCAAGGCTACGTGTGACTGATTCATGTCATTTCTGTATTTGTAACCTTTACATGCCTCCTCCTTAGAGTTTAGGTCATTCCTGTAGAAGCCTTCTTGCCTTCATTGGCTGCTCTCTGGAAGTCCAGCTTTCTCCTTAACCAACACAGCCTCTCTTCTCTGTCCCTGTTCGCAGAGCTACTCTCTTGTTCTCGAGAAGCAGAGCTCTGCCCAGCCCCCTCATCATCCTTAAAATCTCTAATCAGGACCCAGCTGACTCATTGTCCTTCTACGTCAATGAATCATAAGCCACTGGTGACTCAGCCTTTTCTTTTCGTTAATATAATGAAGAAGTCTCTTCATAGAGTCATGGCATTCATTTTCAGAAAGAAAATTCACTGAGATTAGTCGATGAACACATTTTTATTCATTACAGGGAAAGGTCACATTAAACTGAAAAATAGAAAATCAGATATTCTTTTATACGTGATATTGAAGGGAGTAAAATAGACCAATGTGCCCTCTTTGAATGAAACAGAATTATTCTCTTCCCTCAAATGAGGTGTAATGACTTAAGTAGTGGGTAAATTATTGAACTGAAAATGTGGCTGGATGGTGTGAACATAACAAAATCTATAAATGCAATTTTAATCTCTGACACACTAAGAAGAATGACACAAAAAAACGAATTTCTAATAGTTTCACATTTTTATAAAGTAGTCGGTCTTCAAGACGTGAACTGCTTATGAACAAATCTTTCTCTTTTGAATTTCAAACATTGATAATCTATTATAAAATAGTTGCGGAAGTTTAGTATGTGAACATAGCATGGTATTAAACATAGGAAGACAAGATTTTGCATCTTCTTTTTAAAAGCTCCCAATTAGTTGGACTCCAAATTCATGTAGACATTTATTCATTCACTATTTCTTCAGTGTCTCCCGTGTTGCAGGTACACTGAGGGAGAATTAAGATGAAGAGAACACAGCCTATCCCTTCTGGTCTCACAGTGAAATTGTCTCCTGCTTCAAAAGCACACATGCTATACAGATGTTGTGGCCTACCAGCTTTCAGACACTCTTTTGAATTAGCTCATTTATTTTTTCCAGGACAGTGAGGTAGGTGTTGTCATCCTGTTTTATGAGTGAGAAAACCAAGAATCAGAGATGTTAAGTCACTTGCTCAAGGTGATACAGCCAGTAAGCATCAGGCCCAGAATTTGACCCCATGTCATGTCACCATAAATACAAGCTCTTTTCAGTATGCCATGCTCTCCACTTTCCCAAGAAAATGCTCTAAAATTTCATATGACAGAGTTCAAGTTTAGAAGATGCTTCCTCCCTCTGGCTTTATCATTTATTTCCCTAGAAATGAAATAAAATTAAAGTTGACGTTTTAGTAGCCAGGCTGGTTGCATGTGGGTTGACAGCGCTTCAGAATCTCACAGTCGCTAGCGGTAATATGAATTAAGTTTGAGGTGATGGTTAATTTTATCATCAACTTGACTAAGCCACGGGGTGCCAGATAGTTGGTCAAACATTATTATGGGTGTTTCTGTAAGGGTGTTTTGGGATTAGATTAAGCCTATTGCCCTTCATGGTGTGGGTGGGCCTCGTGAGATCACTTGAAGGCCTGATTAATACAAAAAGGCTGCCTCTCCCCCACGAAAGAGAGGATTCCTCCTTCCTGACTGCCTTCAAACTGGAACATCACTTTTTTCCTGCCTTTGGACTCAAATGGAAATCTCTTCCTGGGCTTTGAGCCTGCCAGCCTCTGGACTAAAACCCCATCAGCTCCCCAGGGTGTCCAGCTTGTCAACTCACCCTGCAGATCTTGGCCACCTCCATAATCACCTGAGCTCATTCCTTATAAGAAATCTCTTTACATACATACACACCCTGTTGGTTCTGTTTCCATGGAGAACCCTCATAATAATTGAAGAGTCTTAATATTAAACGAGAATGGAGTTAGCCATGCAAACAGCAAAGCGGGAGCAGTACCATCAGTAAAACTTTCTATGATGATAAAAATGTTCTATCTCTGGACCGTCCACTGTGGTAGCCACTAGCCACATATGGCTACTGGGCAACCGAAATGGCTAGTGAGACTGAGGAACTGAATTTTTAATTTTTATGTTAATTGATTTAACTGTATATTTAAATTGCCATGTATGACTCTGGGTACCATATTGAACATCATAGTTAATATAAAACAGAACAATTCTAAATTCTAAATTGTTCTGTTTTATATTAACTATCCCTATTAACTGTATGTGTGAAATATTTATCTTTATAATATAGGCAGAGAGAGATACATAGAAATATAGGGATAGAAAGAGAGAGAGGCCTACTGTTTATTCTCTATCTCCCCCCAGTAAAACATAAGACCTTTTAGGGGAGAGAAGTTGTCCACTTCATTCCCTCCTCTGTCCCCATCACCTAGACTAGGGCTTGGAAGCAAGTCGGCCCTTAATACGTATTTTGTTGGATTAATGATTTTACCCACAGGTATTTAATAGTAATCTCAAGGCAGCATGCTTTGAATGTTCAGAGGTTTGCATTCGTGTAATTAATTGTTTTAGAATATCAATATTTGCTCTTATTAGCCCTACATAGCTCTGAGCCATCCTTCTAATTTGTAAAATTGAGGCAAAACGTTGTGATCTTTCAAAAGCGCTATTGAGAGGTGCTATCCTTAGCTCTGAAGGGTCTGAGCAGAGAAAATGTTTGGGGAAGAAGCTGAGTGTCATGAGCGCCCTGAAGTCTGCCATCTTTTCTGCTTGGCTATTATTTATTTGTACTTTCAGAATTTTTCTCCTTCGAGAGGTCTTCCCCAAATCCACACCACCACCACCACCAGTAGCTCACCAGGTGCCCATCTCTGTGCTCCCATAGCACCCCAGCCTCTGTGATAGCACTTAACTGTCTAGAGGGAAACAATCGTTTTTTGAGAGTTAAGGATTCTGTCTTTTTACCACTGGATCCCCAACACCAAAGGCAGTGTCTAGAATACAGGAGGTGCTGAAAACAAATATTCATGAATGAAAGGAAGGGAGGGAGAGGAAGAGGGAGAGAAGGAAGAAGGAAGGAAAGAAGAAAGGGAGAGAATCCCAGAGCTTCTGCTCTTTCTCACAGTCTAAGGAAGAAGCTATGTCCAAGTGTCTCCTAACTTCTCTGTCCTGGCAAAAGGAAAGGCCAGCAAAGGATCTCCCTGCCACATACCTTCATGTTTCATGTTGCCCCTGCCTCCCCACCGCTGTCTCAGGGATCGAAGAGCTTCCACGCCAGTGGGCTCAGTGGCTGCTGACGACAGAGGCTCTGGGGGAGAGAACCCTCTGAGACAGCGAGGGCCCTGGAATGTGGCCTTTTCCTCGCCATCACTCCAGTGGGCACTATCCAACAGGCAGGTGTTTCTGGCAGATGCGGAGAGGGAAGCATCAGGCCTGACTACCAGGGCCGGTCCTCATAATACGTTGCTTGGTCATATTTCCACCTTCTCCACGTCTGGGCTCTAGCCAAGTCATGCCCTGGAGGTGAGGGGTCAGCATGGCATCCTGGGCGTTGTCAGCAAGAGCTGGCGTCAGCCACCAGCGAGTTTGTGAAATACAAGGCATGTCTGACGAGAAAAGACAGGTGAACCAGAGTTCTAGAATTTCATCTCGACTCCCTTGCTTTACCATCAAAAAAAAAAAAAAAAAAAAAGGATGGGGAAAGAAAAAGAAAAAGAAAGGCAGCCTACATATCTCTTCAAGTCCTGACCCCAAGTCAACCCTACCTGTCCCTGACTTGCACGACCCTGATTTTCCCACACTGGCCAGAAATGGACAGGTTGTCTGCAGAGATGCTGCGGCATCCTCCAGGTGCCGTCTCTACAAACCCAGGCATCATTAGCTGACGCAGCGCACTGCATTTGAAGAGACTGAAAGAAGCAGCATGTGTGCTTTGCTCCGCCAACAGAACCTGGAGGATTCTGCTGGTCATGGGGAAGGAAAAATCAATACAGCTATTTAAAATGTAACGGTGGCGGCTAAGCAGTGCCGGAAGGGCATTTTAAGAAGGACAGTTCAGGCCTTAGAGAGTGCCATGCGCCCTTTGGAGGAGGAGAAATGTCCAAGGAAGCAAATTTCTAGAAAAGATTCAGTGCTTCTGCGTTCATCTTTACCCCACTTCTGAAACATCTTCTTTGGAAGGCATCTTAACCACTCTCCTCCAGCCGTAGCTCCCAGATCTCCAGTGTTTACCTTGTGTCAGTTATAGTCACCATTTTCCCTGTCTTGGGAAATCTACTATGCACTTTACACACAAACATAGATGCAAATATTATCTTCAGTTTACAGCTAAGGAAACTCACGCTCAGACAGGTTAAATACCTTGACCATCTTCACACAGGTAGTGAGTAGCAACATTCAGTTTAAGTCCAGGTCAGCCTGTTTTGAAAGCACACACCGTTAGCATGTCGTTCCAGCAAAAGTCACCTGAGAGGTTTTCCTGCTTTTGTGAGTTTGAGTTGGTTGGTGATTTTGGAGTCTTGGGGAGGAGAAAATTCCCTTCTTGAGTTTTTATGGCTAGACAAATAATAAAATTGACACGAGACCAGATTAACAGGAGAAAAACCAACTTAATTCATACATGTGGGAGGTCATAAACGAGGCTCTCAGAAATGATGAAGCAGCCAGTTGTTTATATTTTTTAAACAAATAATACAATTTGTGAAGAATTGAGAGGACAAAACACTTAGGTTTGGGCGCTTATTAGTGAGAGATAGAAAGAAATTTCGAGCTTGGGTAGTAAATTAGTAGAGAAGGAGCAAGGTTTGTTTATGTAAGTTTTTTGGCCCTGGAGTCCTCGGCTCTAGCAATAAAAGGGTTTCTTTTAGTCCCCCTGGAGCAAGAAGGGCACTTTTCACAGGAGAAATTTATCTCCTGCCTTCAAGGATATAAGGAGTGTCAATATGCCCTTCTGGCACTGGCTGCATTTCAAGTCACTTTAATTCAAAGTAATCAGTATACCATTGTGGGATATTTCGAGTAGGCCTGCCCTGAGCCCCAACAACAGCTTCTTCTGCCTGTATCACTTGGGTGTTTGGCTGTGATTCAGCCCCTAAGCTACTTACAGGTCATCTCGCTCACCATCTTGGCAAGGATAACGGATATATAAATGGCTGCAGAGTGATGATAATTTTAGTCCTTGGTGACTGATTTAAGCTGCCCAAAGCCTTTAGTGCTGGGTCTAATGGTCAGTGGTCCATTTCCCATTTAGGAATGGGGCTGGTGCTCACCGGGAATTTCATGTCCAACTCAGAGTTTGAAAGAAGATATATAAGCACCTTCCAGTTGACTGCTTTTGTGGTCTTTTTCCCCACAACTATAAAGAAGTTCTAAGCATGAGGCTGTCAGTAGGAGTGAAGAAAAGGTGGAAAAATAGCAGCAGCAAAACCGATGTGATTTCCAGAAAGAGAGAGAGGGGAGGAAAAGTAAAGGGCGGATCTGGGAGATGGTTAGTACCTGCCTTTATGCCTTTGGGTGAGTGGGGGTGGGGGGAGTGGCTACTCTCTCTAATGCTTCCGTATATTCTGCATGATGTGCCATGGGAGATATTTGGCACATCTCCTATAATTATTCCTAATCAAATTTTTAAAGAATTGATCAGGACACTGAAATAGACACCCGAGAGCTTGAAGCTGCCACAAATATAAGTATAAAAACAAGCAGCCGAACCCTGGGTGGTACAGAGCATCACAGGGACCATCTCTTTAAATTGGCTGCAGATCTCCAGCTTGCCCTTGCTTCGTTAGCAGAAGCAGCCGAAGCTCATGCAAGCCTAACTCTCATTTATCTTGGATTGTTGTCACCCTGTGACTCAGGCAAGAGGCTGCATTTCTGTTTCCAATTAAGGCTTGATGAGCTCCTAGGCAAGAAACCTGGATGAAAAGCTGGTAATAAAGGAGCAGGAGCATAACTGCAAGCATTTAGCAAACCCAGGCTGTCCGTCACCTGAGTTTGTCCTGTGCCTGTGGCTCTGTCTCAGAACAGCAATAAGAAAAAAAGAGCACACTCTTCACTCCTCTCCCAGCCCACAAACCCTTTGTACATACCTGTGCCATGACCTGGAAGTGGGTCATGTTCAAAGGCAATGTTGTATAAGGGAAAGAACTTAGATTTTGGAATTCCTTACATTGGAACCTGGGCTCTTTCACTCACTAGCTGAGTCACCTTGAACCCAACATCAACCCTCCCTGAGACTGTGACAATGATACCAACTTGGCAACATCAGTTCCACACCCCAGCGTGCCACCAGTTGACGTGAGCCGAGTGGCAGCCTGGAATCTCCAGATGGCTTCACTCGTCTTCCTTGGCTACCTGGACGTTTCTAGGAATTGAGTTTACAAGCCCTGACCTGGCCCTAGGACCGAGTCACTTACTGTTTCTGTGGGGAAACTGAGACCCGGATGAGTAAGGGAGCTGACTTCAGCCATCTGTCTCTTGAATAATTCCGTTTAAAATATCCCCCTAATCTGTGTCCTCTGTAGGTCCACGAGGGCAGAAACTATTGGTGGGCAGGTCAGGACTGAAAGTACTCCTGAAGGACTACTCAAAGAGTGAGTCCCAGACCATCAGCATCAGCATCAGCATCAGCATCCCCTTATGCTTGTTAGAAAAGCACCTTCTCAGGCCCGTGCTGCGAACTCCTGGCTCAGAAACACTGGGTAGAGCCAGTAGTCTGTTTGGCCAGCTCTCCAGGTTACTCTAATGCTAATGCTTGAGGAGGTTTTGAGAACCACTGGTCTAAGCAGAGACTGGAGAAAACACAGACCCAACTTGACAGTGTCCTGTCTGGGAAATGGAGATAGGAAAGGGACTCTGGCGTGCTCAGCAAGGATCGTGGTCAACCTCTCGGGAAGAGGAGCGTGGCACACAGCTTCCTCCTCGAAGTCCCGTTCCTTAGCCTGGCATTCGAGGCTTTCCAGGTAGCATCTTCTTCCCCTCTGAACTTATCCGCGAGCCTGCTCTGCTCCAGCTCTTCTTCTTCTCTCTCTGTGGACCCTCTCCGCTCTCTCATGTCTTCACTGAGCTCTCATTGTGTGTCGCCAGCTGTCACAGAAATTTCAGACCCGTGCCAGTCCTTTCAAAGTGTAAAGATCCAGATCACCTTTCCTCAGATGTGTTCCTCTTCGTGTCAGTAGGTGTTACCGAAAATAAGCCCTGTGGCCAAGTCAATGTGGGAAGTCATGGCTTACCTGGGTTACCTGCTGCAGGATTCAGCAAAAATTTTAAGAAATTAACATCTACTAATAATTCCCCAGGGAGTGAATGCACGAGATAGAATTTTCCAAATGTATTTAAATACAAAACTCCTTTCATGAAGTATTTTGAGGGACCTCTGCTATGAGCCACACACAAGAAAGGCATCCCTCACCACATATATTTTCATAGACTTCCTTCCACAGTTATTTAGGTTTTTATTCATGAATCGCATCTCCCCATCTGGGTTGATTATACAGAAGATTTCCTCAAGTGTTGAAAAGTGGTATTTGCAGGATAAGCTGGACCAGAATCCAGGTGTCCCGATTCCCAGCCCAGGTTCAGCTGAGTGTCAGCTGGCTCTGGGGGCAGAACAGGTTTTGAGATTTTCTCATACACCTGAGCAGCCTACCGTCAACAAAGGGAGGAACATGAGGATACAGATGACAGCAGCAATCTATCTCGTTGTTCCTGCTCCTCATTGTCCCACATTAAACATATTTGATTTCACAACACATTGTACACCTTACACGTATACAATGTTGTATGTAAATTATATCTCGATAAGGCTGGGGAGAAAAAAGAAAAATTTGGCTTTCGGCAAGCACAACACATAAGTATGGCTTGCCTAGAAGCCTAGAAGAAGCCTTTCTTGAAAAAAGTGTTATCGGAAGAGCTGGTTGACCCGACAATAAAAAGAAAGAGAGGGAACAGTGACGGGAGGACAGCATAAGGCCATCCTGGGTTCCCTGTTGATCCGAAGACTTAAATGGTCTCCCAGACCACAAAACGCTGATTGTCAAGTCACAAACCACTGGAAAGAGACGATCCTCCATCTTAGTATCTGAAAAGGAGGATTCGCTGGACACCAAAGGGCCCAAGGTCTGGTCAGAGCACTGCCACTGCCCAGCCACTGGGTCTACGTACCAGGGTTTCACTAAGGCAAAAAGTAGTGAAAACATTCAAAACGTTCTCTGAGTTCCTTAAATGAAACTCTTTTTAACACAGTGACATAATAGATACTTTGCAGATTCACCCCCAATTCATTCCAGAACATTTTCGATCTTAAAGGAAATTTATTTATTTATTTTTTTGCACCGTCATACTTGCAGGAAGTAGGGAAAATCTCCAAGGAACGCTCCCTCCTAAAGAAA
>CM053507.1:144251070-144270933 GCA_028627145.1 Eidolon dupreanum | reverse complement strand
TGAAATTCTATGAGACAAATTAAAACACTCTTGATGAGGATGACTGCCTCTCTTAGCAAAAGGTTAGTATAAGAGTTCTCAACAAGGGTAAAAATGGGAAAGAATAAAGGCAGTGAAAGAGAGAAAGTTTCCCCCTTCTACAATGTAAATAACACCGCACATGGGCAGTCCCAATAGACTGCAGCCCCTTGGACTTGTCTTCTCAGTTTTAGTCCCAAACTATCACCACACTTAACAATGTGGTATGTAAAACTCTTTCTATAATTCCGAGATTTGCTTAATATCTTCCTGTACATCCTCTTCTTGGCATCTTTTTGTGAGTCAAGGCTTTGTTGAGTTAGGGCCAAGCTAGCAAAAAGAGCTCAAAGCTATATTTGCCAGCAAAACACCTTCAACTGTCATCTGTGTAATCCTGTGCTTTAGCAGGAAATAGCAGAATGCCGAGTTAGCATAACACAGTCCTTTCTCAGTGACCCGTAAATAGATTAACCACTCAAAGAACTTTCCTGCTGACGCCAGTTCTTGCCCTTTTCCTTCCATCTAGCCAGCTTCTAGGACTTGCAAGAGTAGGAAGAAGCTAAAGCCAAAGAACAGACAGGTCATGCCAAGTGGACTCTGGATGGGCAACAATGAGACTTGATATGTACAAATATGGAAGTAAAGACCTGATCTGTACTCTCCTCTTGACACGATGCATTTTCTGGATCATAATCCAGAAGCAAAACTACAAAAATGCTTTTATTCAAATTAGCAAGTTTAATGTAATGGGTGGTGCTGTTTTGCCAAACTAAAACATTCATGTTGGCTTAATCATAGAAAAATGTATTCAGGGGTTATTTAGGGTTTTATGTGTGTGTGTTTTTTAAACTTTTTGGCCTACTTTATTTTTAATTTCAAGCATGCTGAGTCATTGCTATTTTTTTCATTTAACAATGATCCATTATTATAATGAACCAATCAATCGAATCGTGCAGCCCAAATAATGAGAATGTATTGACAATCTTCACAGCTACGGCTACTAAACTGTTTTGAGTTGATAGCATAAAAAATAAAAAAATAAAAATGTAAATTAAAAAACTGAGATCTGCACAAGGCTTTTACTTTCCACGAGTATACTTCTGCCTGCTGTGACCAAGGTCTTTTGAGTTCAGCTTGTCTATCATATAGGTGTTGAATGAGGACGAAATTCTCCTATCTCTTTTTTCAAACCACCACATAACTCTTTACTGTACGTGGCTTATTCAGCCCAGTATATTGTAATGCAGCTTTCACTTGCATGGAAGTTGTATAATATTGTTCTGTTCTCTTCTCATTAGCCTAAGAAGTGAAAGAAATGAGATAAAAGTAGTAAGCACATTCCTCTTTTGCAATAATTTTTATGATGTCAAACCAGAATCTCGGTCTGCATATGACTTATGACTCTAAAGCCTTTTTCTATGACAGTGCTTTAAATGCATATTATCTCTGCTGAAGAGAAAATTTGTCTTTATAACATGAGTACAATGATAAGTATAAGCCAACTTTTGTCATTTTGACAACACCAACCTAAAGTCATCCAGAGAGGCTTAGCCTCGCATTAAAAGTTCAAGGCTGTCACTTCAAGACAGGGATCACTCGGCACAAACATAATTGTTAACACAGCTCAGAAACTGCGTGGCAGAAGCTGGTTTTGAGTGTGAGTGTATCACCCATCTGACTGAGAATATGGTTAAAATAATCCTTTCAAAATCATCGGCTTTTGAGAAGATAACATTTTCAGGAAGGTTGTTTTTTGAAAAAGGAAAAATATTTAAATTCTCCTAGAATTCTCCGATTCACAGACAACAGTGTACGATAAACTCTAATCTCTGTCATCTTCATTTTTTCGGAAAAGGAAACAGGCCAGGGAAAAGGGGAAGCAGCTGGCTCAAGGCACACAGCTGCTTCAAGAAGTGGCTGAATGAAACTCAAACCCAGCGCCTGTCCATTGCACCCAGCTGTCTCTGTCATCTTGGCTCTTGTACCCCACTAAGTTCAGGTATACAAAATTGTGATGTTAAAGGATACTTATTACTTTTTAGTTTAGTTTTTTAAAATATCTATTCTCTGTGTCTCACTTAAAATGTAGAAACTTGGAGTTCCAAGTTAACATCAATTCATGGAGACCTATTTTGCTTTTAAGCTGCAACCAGAGCTCCCTCTAACGGCTGTTTATTTGGATAGCAATTTCTTGGGGAAATGAAATACCCCTGTTCTTTTAGAACTGAGGACTTTATTATTATTGTTTAATGAGTCATTACTCACCTTTACAACTATATCACCTGCAGCACATTTCAGGTGATAGTAAATCAGGATATTCTTACCTCCGAAAACCATATCGCTATATGTGAAAACAAAACTTACTTGATATAATGGTTTATTTTATGTCAGTTCGACTGAGCCACAGGATACCCAGACATTTCGGTGAACATTATTTTGGGCGTGTCAGTCAATGTTTTTGGATGAGCTTAACATTTGAATCAGTAAACTGAGTAAAGTAGATTGTCCTCCCTAATGTGGGTGGGCCTTATCCAATCAGTTGAAGGCCCAGATAGTCTATAAAGGTTGAGAACTCGTCCTGCCCTGCTGCTGAGCTACAACATCAGTTTTTTCCAGCGTTCAGAGTTGAGCTGAAACGTCGGCTCTTCTTGGATCGCGAGCCCGTCAGCTTTTGAACTGAAAGGTATACTTGTTGACTCTCTTAGTTCTCAGGCCTTCAGGCTCAGACTAGAATTGCAACATTAGAGCCCCTGGTTCTCCATCTGAGAATCCTCAGCCTCTATAATTGTCTGAGCCATTCAAATATATAATGATATATACTGGTGGTTCTGTATCTCTGGGGAGCTCTAACACACTTGATTTCAAGGTACTTTAAAAAAAAAAAACATGAAAATAAAAAAAATTACTGTTACACAGTCAGTAAAAGTATAAGGTAGTTCTCCGTGAGGCATCAGTCTACTTACCATGGTGGGCGATTTTGACTAATGCATTGTCTAGTCATGGCGATGGTTATGAACACAAGAAAACTGAGGTCTGCAGTCACTGATTTTTTTAAAGTGCTATGGAAAAATATACAAAATAAATTCAAAAAAATAATAACCGTACTGATATTGCATTTTATATTTACTATTACGTTTGACTGGATCCTCATAGCAATTCCGAGACAGAACAAATATCCTGAGCTCAACATACAGATGCATAACCTGACCCCCACAGATAAGAACTGACCTCTAACTTCATACCTTTACCATTATAACCACAACATCACCCTGAGTCATTCTCTGCCACAAACCAGTAAGACAGAATCCCGTTATTTCTCTAACTATATAGGCTATTGATGATTTTCAATCCAAAATGTGCTACTAATGGCTATTTTCTGGCTGGTTTGGGTCAATAGCCTAGAGCAGGATTAAATAATCTCAAACAAAGTTGAAACTTCTGTTTAGAAAAAATGACTGCATTGCCTCAGCATTGAATATATCCCACCACTGTACAACTAAGTGATTTCGGTCTCCTGTAAGTGGCTGGGATCCAAAGTGATTTGGAGTCTGTGTTAATCAGGTAAGTTCTATCTCCCCCAATTAAAGGGGCTTCCTAGAAGCCAGGAACCATATCTTAGTCATCTCTGTCCCCCACAGCCCTTGTGCAGAGAAGGTGCTCTATAAACACTGATTATATAAATAAATGGATGCATAAATAATAATTGTTACTATCTGGTTATCATTTGCAGTACACCTGCTAAATGTCAGCGCTTGTACTAAACATTTTACATTCATTACTTCTAATCCTTTCAAATATCTTCTTGAGTAGGTAATATTTATTATTATATAAATAAGGAAGTGAAGAGAGACTGGCTCAGGGTCTCACAGATGAAAGTGATGGTGCTGGGACCTGTCTCTCAACTGTTTGGTTTGAAGCCCACATAGTCTCCACACCACCCTGAAAGCTGCCCACCGTTGATAGGAAACAAGTCACCCTCACAGCCCACAGGAAGTATATTAGTGGCATCATACTGGTCTGTAATCTTCAGAAATGGCCAAATAACCCATGAGTCAGGACTAGAGCCATCCTATCTGGTATCAGTATTCTGCATAGCTCCTCCTTCCCCTTCATCTGGTGTATATGCATAAGAATAGCATAAGAGCTGCACACAGAGCTGGAAGACAAGAAGAAAGTTAAGTACCCTCCCTGGAATATAGAAACATTGCCCATGTTCCAAGGGACGGGAGCAGAATAAGGGTGTGTTCACCTTCCCAGTTGCATGCCCCAGACCTTCACTGGCTCGCCTGGTTTGAATGCTCTTGGAAATGATGCCTCTGGCTTTAGATAGTTCCTCTCAGAATTTCTACTTGATAATATAAAAGAGAAGTCTTTTAAAACTCAATGTTTTGCTTCTATGACTTTATTTACAATCTGTAAGTAAATCTAGCTTTGTTTAGAGACTCTGGTATACATCCCCAATATTCGTTTACTAAGAGCTCTTTTTGTTTCTAATCTTTCCCTTCGACGTTACATTTTAGCTACAAAGCTTAGAGTCATCAGCAAGGGTCAGTAGATTTTCACCGTCTTCCAAATAACATCAATATTTTAAGAAAGAATTTGGCAGAAAAGGGACTTCTCTTCCCTGGAGAAGAGAATTCACAATGTAGCTTTTAAAGGTTGTGTTAGAAAATAAAGATAAATTGTTATTAATACATATACTAAGTTGATCACTGAGCAAACATGTATCACCACTATGTCATGTATAAAAAAGATTCTGTGGTTAAATTGGTTTGAGAAATACTATAGAAACCTGTTTTCTTTAAAAAGATAGAATCCTCCTCAGAGTTTCTAACATCCTAATAGGCACTGTTACTCTCCATACGTGGAATGCAACATGTAGTGTAATAGGGTTCTCTAGGGAAACTGAAATAATAAGCTCCATGTACTGTACATAATAGGAGATGAACTATATGGAAATTGGCTCACAAGATTATAGAAGCTGCAAAGTCCCACAATCTGCTATCTGCAAACTGGTAACCCAGGGAAGCCAGCGGTGTAATTAAATTCAAGTCCAGAGAACCAAAATTGCAGATCATGTAAATCCCAGCCTGAGGGCGGGAGAAGATGGGATGTCCCAGCTCAACAGTGAGGAAGAAAAAAAGGGGGCAAATTTTTCCTTCTTCCACCTTAAATTCTTTTCAGACCCTCAATGAATTGGATGATGCCCACCCATACTGGGAAAGGCTATCTGCTTTAGCTAGTCCACCAGTTCAAATGCTAATCTCACCCAGAAACACTCTCAAAGAAACACCCAGAAACAATGTTTAATCAGGGCACACCATGGCCAGTCAACTTGACATGTAAAGTTAGCCACCAGGCTTAGTTTTTTGCCCCAAAATTGTTCAATCACAGAACCAATCTATGTATGGCTGAGTGAGGTGAAGGGCTCACTCAAGGTGAAGGTGTTTCTAGGTTCTTTGATTTTTAATGAATTTCTTTCTCAACCCACAGCATCACAAGTGTTCTATTGGAGCTCTGGCATAGCACTAGAACAAATTGGTTAAATGTTGTTGATTGAACACATTCTCTTCATAATCCAGCAAGTTGCCAATTGTCAATGAATTTCAGTTTATAAGTGGCATTATGAATTATCTTGGTATTTTTCTTCAGTTTGATATAAGCTTGCAACATACTTTTGGCCTGGGGCCCAATTATTATTTAAGCTTTCTGTGGACTATTCAGGAAAGCACTGGGTTGTTGTTCTTTTTTATTTCATTTATTTCTGCATTTATAGTCATTATTCCGTTCTTCTCCATTTCTTTGAATTATTTGCTGTTTATTTTTTAACATTTGAGTAGGGTGCCGATCTCATTTACTTTCATTCGTTTTTTTTTTTTTTATTGCTGTAAGAATTTAAGGCTATTAACTTTCATCTCAGCAAAGCTTTAGCTGTATCCCTTATGATTTGTGGTGTTTTCGTTATTTTCTCAGAACATTGAAATTTTGATTTGTATTTCCTCTTTGACTAAAAAAAGTGAGAGATATATGATGGAGGTGGTATTTTTAATTTCCAGGAAAAAAGACCCTTCTGAGTCTTGTCATTAATTTTTTTTGCTTTTATTTTTTTGCATTGTCGATTTTATTAAGATTTTTTCAGCTTTATGGAAGTATAACTGACAAATAAAATTGCAATATTTTTAACTGTATAACGTGATGATTTGATGTATGTGTACATTGTGTAATGATTCCCATAATTAAGTTAACATCTATTATCTCACGTAGTTATAGTTTTTTGTTTTGTTTTGTTTGTTATATTTTGGTAAGAATGTTGATGATCCACTTGTAAGGTAAATGCGTGACATGCCGAGAGAAGTTTTAAAAGCAAGTCTTTATTGGGAGGGGGCTCCCGGGCGAGGTTCTCTGGTCCAGAGAGGAGAGGGTCCAGAGAAGTCGCTCCCTGGGGCCAGAGAAGTCATGCCCTGGGGCGGGAGGGCGTAGTTTCTTATAGGGTTATGTGGCGGTAGGGTAAAGAGTGGGGAATGTTAATTAAATGTTAGTTGAGCATCTGGATTAGGGTGGTGGCGCCAGGGTTTTCAGGTGGGTTTATCAGTTGGGCTTCCGGACTTCCGATTAGATGTCAGGCTGAAGGGTCTGGATTCTGTTATCAAGCTGAGAAGTCTCCAGGCAGGCATCTGGCTGGCCCTTCCCCCGCCGACCTAACACCACTATCATAGCAAATGTTTCAAGTACACAAGACAATGTTATTAACTATAGTCACTATTCTGTATGTTAGATCCCCAAGACTTATTCCTCTTATAACTATAGGTTTTTATTGACTAACGTTGCCCCATTCCCCACACTCCAGCCCCTGGCAACCACCATTCTACTCTCTGTTTCTATGAGTTCAACTTTTTTGCTATTTCTCTTTAGGATTCCACATATTAGTGATCCCACCCAGTATTTGTCCTTCTCTGTCTTATTTCACTTAGCATAATGCCCTCCAGGTTCACCTGTGTTCTCGCAAATGGCAGGATTTCCTTCTTTCTGTGCTTGAATAAAAGTCCATTGTATGTAAATACATTTTTTTATATTCACTCATCCATCAGAGTATTTAGGTTGTCTCCCTACCTTGGCTATTGTGAATAATGCTGCAGGAAAGATGGGAAAGCAGATATCTCTCTGTGATAGTGATTTCCTTTCCTTTGGATATATGTCCAGAAGTGGGATTTTTGGGTCATTTAGTAGTTCTATTTTTAACTTCTTGAGGGGCCGCCATACTGTTTTCCATAGTGGCTGCACCAATTTACATTCCCACCAACAGTGTACAAGGGTTCCCTTTTCTCCGCATCCTCACCAACATTTGTATCTCTTGTCTTTTTGATAATAGACATCCTAACAGGTGTGAAGTGGCATCTCAATGTGGTTTGGATGTACATTTCCTTGATAATTAGTGATGTTGAGCATCTTTTCATATACCTATTAGCCATTTGTGTGTCTCCTTTGGAAAATGGTTAATTTTCTTGATCTTCCATAGTCACTTATATTTTCAGGAATAATAATTAATCCATAATATCAATTACATCTATCTTACCAATTGAATTATTAAGACTTCTCTATCCTTTTTTTTTTTTTTTTGCCTAGTTATTCTGCTATGGACTGAAATAAGTAAATTAAAGTCATCTACTGTATTTTGATCTTTATTTTCATATCCTGTAATTTCAGTTTAATAAGTGTAATGTTGTGATATTTTATGTAGAGCTATTTATTACACTGCACACTAGCATTATATACAGAACAGTAGTCTCACTTAATGCTTTTTTTGATATTAACTAATATTCTTGTTTGATATTAAGATTGTGACCTTCTTTGTCATTTTTTAGGGAAGGTATACCTTTGCCCATCCTTTTATTTTTAGTCTTTCTAAGTCACTCCGTTTTAGCTGTTTTTCTTGTAGTTTGCTTTGCGACCCTATCTGAAAATTTCTCTTTTAATAAGTAAATTGAACCCACTTACATTTAGTAATTAATATATTTGACCTTAATTCTGTCATATTGTTAAATGTTATACATTCTCCATTTTTTTAATATTTGTAATTTGTAGTTGTTGTTGTTGTTGTTGTTGTGTGTGTGCATTTCTTCTTCAGAAGTCTTGTGGGAAAGATGGGGGTATAGTGGGTCTGAACTTGTCCCTCCCTCCTTGGGGCTGCCTGAGTTAGTTTTGACACTGGCCGGAACTCTTACAAATATTGACTGATAAAATTTACTAATTAAAAGATAAATAGGGATGTTGCAAGGTTGCTTTGTACTGAATTATTGCTTTTTCTTCTTTTTTTCTTTTTGACAGCTCATATTCTGTCTCCTTTGGGTATTCATTTCCTTCATGGTGGCAATTAATTTCTCAAGATTTTTTTTAACTAATAACAAAATATTTGGTTAGAATGCCCATCTATTGCATTGCAAGTTTTTCTGGTATTCTCTATCTGATAAATTTTGCTGACTTTTTAAAATTATATCTTTGCACTACTGTTGGGTCAGCTACTTTTTATTTTTCTCAGAATTGAATTAGCTTGATTTTCCCAAATGCTTGTGGAAGATGTTTTTTTTTTTTTTTTAATTTATTGGGATGACATGAGTTAATAAAATTATATAGGTTTCAAGTGTACAGTTCAATAATACAGCATATGTATATTGCACTCTGTGATGAGGGTACAGGGAGTCAAATATGTGATAACTGAAGGAGATTTGATTTTGGATGGTGAATACACAACGCAATATATTTTTGATATTTTGGGGTTTTTTTGTTTTTGTTTTTGTTTTTTGCTGTTTTCTGAGATTTGCCATTGCTTGCTATTTCCCATACATTTTCATTGCCTTTCTTCTCTCACTCCCACATTTATGCTCAGTCTCCATCCTATCTTCCCCAATTCTTCAGCTCTTGACATCTGCAAGAAATGTGTTTTATCACTTCAGTGTATATCCTTATCTACAGGAAGCATATTTTAGAAATCCACCATCATAGGGTCACTTTCTACTCACTTTCCCTAAGTAGCTTCTGTGCTTATTTTAATTGGCTTTGCAGCCCTAATTTTTTTTTTTAAAACTTAGATCTTATCTGTCTCTAGTTTTGCTAAAATCATGTTTAGTAGATTTCTTCCTCATTTGTTGCCTTTGTATGATACACGAGAGGAAAAAAAATTACTATCTCACACGAGCAAGTTCATATTGGAATTCCAGGTGTATTTTTCTTCAAAGTGATCTATTTTGATCCCTCTTTCCCAGAAGTTCCTGAGTAGAAATCTAATTATATGGTTATCATGAAAGAGTTGGCTTTCTCTTGGGGTAGAGAGCAAAAATAATCCACTTCTACTGGTTGTACTGTTTCCCTTCATCTGAAAATGAGCAGAGATGGTGATGAATGTAAACCAGGACTTATCCCTTAATCCAGGCTCCTGTACCTTCCTGGTTTCTCTGGACCTCGCTTTCTTCATGCGTTTGTTCTGGAAGTTACTCATTACCAACCAACAAAGCTTTTGCTCAGTTATCAAGTCATATATATTAGTCCCAACAATTAATTTGACAAGTTTTATTTACAAAAATGCAGACCAAGAAATCTTTAAGTTTGAAAGTAGCATGAAATTAAGTAATTAGTAATTAATAACATTTAAAGATAAATGAGAAAGACACTGCATTTAATTATATAAAATGTTTATAAATATAATGGTTTTTATTTGCTCTGTCCTCATGAAAAAATCCCTAACTAGAATTTCAGCTAAGCATGGATGCCTATATTCCTTAGTCTTCCACATCTACAATGTGCCTAATTACATGAAGAGTACCAGGTTACCTACATTACCATTATAGGGATACCTACATAGAAGTGATATTGTCCAGGGTACAGCCTAAGACCTGTAAAATCTTGGAAAATGTTTCCCAAAAACAAAACAACCTGCTACTCCCATTTTCTCTTCCATCTATGTATAGAAGAGACAGGGATCATTTTATACTTTGTCATTTTCTACTGCATTCTTTGTATTATTACTTTTACTTAATTTTTTCTTCACCTTCATAGAAGATTTAAAGAATAAACACACTTAATAAAGTAGAACACTAGAAATAGGTAAAAGTTTGAGTCCAGGAAGATGCAGGAAAGCAAACTAAAGAAAAAAGTTAAACTATGAATGTACTGACTATTACATATCAGAAGTAGTAGAGAGTGGCAGCAACAGTTTATTGTTCACCAAAATCTGTTCTCTTCTTCTTGGACATACAACTAGATTGCATTTTCCTGCCTTCCTTGCAGTTGGAAGTTCTTTGTTTGAACTTCAGCCAATGGGTGTGAAGAGAAGTGCTGTACACTAGCTATGGTCCATGAAAGCCTTCCTTGTTCATTCTCCCATACTCTTTCCTCCTTCTACTTGACTGTGGAGGACATGACCATAGTGACATCAGAAGCCCTGTACTAAGTAAGGATGGCGGAGCCAGTGTTACACTAAGTCTTTAAATGACTATGTGGAAGAGAGATCCAGCCAACCCATACACCTGCCTTGAGTCAAGATAAAAGTTTTGATTATCTTTGAGCCATGAATCAGTTGTGTGTGTTCATTGCTTCAGCCTACTATAGCATAAATAATACATGCAATGGACACAAAGCACAATTAATCCATATTTTCTATTTGGATTTCAGTGGGTCTTTTAACAGATATGAAATAGCCTAGACAGACATTCATCCATCATATGGCAACTTGAAGCATGCTTGGCTTTATTTTTTTGTTTTTTTGTTTGGGGGGGGGTGTTTATTTATTTGTTTGTTTTGGGTGCCCTCTCTGAGGCACAAACTCAAAACTGAGTTATTCCTGGTTTTCAACATTGGAATAGGTCTCAGCTGGAACCAGGGGCTAGTCTATTTTCCAAAGAGTTAAGGCCAAAACACATGGGCAGTGTTGCCAGTGAGCTTCAGGAATCTTCTGGGGCAGGAGGTGTCCCATTGAAGGACATCATCAATCCAAAAAGCACAAGAGCATAACTGGAGATTGAGGAGCCGATGTTGCCTGGGAGTCATGGAGCTGAAACCGGGGAGGAAGAGCTGGGATCCGTGTCTGGAGTCAGGCAGCTGGGCAAATCAAGAACCCCAGGGGACGGCAGATCAATATGGAAGTCAAGAAAGCCAGAATCCAGGCTTCTGGGTTCAAATCCCAGATTCGCTCCTTACTGATTATGGAATCTTGGGCAACTATTAATGTCTCTGGGCTGATTTATTTCTTCTATAAAACATGGGTAATATAACTATGTATCTCAAAGGGTTGTTGGAAAGATTTAGAAAGTATATCTAAAGGGCTTAGTTCAGCGTCTGGCACATTGTAAGTACTCGATATAATGAGTGTTTTTTGTTGTTTCGTTTTGTTTAGTTTTTAAGATGAATGAGAAGGATGATGGAACACACCTAGGAGGAATAAAGATCCTGCACAAACCAGGAGCCTGGCCAGAAGGGGTTGAGAACCAGGACTTTGCTCAATACAGATTCTCATCTGAAGCTGTGGCCTATGACCTTTGGGCTTGCCCCACCTGGATCTGCAACGTGGAGTAGCTGGGTTATGCCACTACCCTACGATTCTCTCTGACTCACCACCAACGACCAGACAGCAGGTAGGAGCATCCTGGCCACTCATATGAGGGAGAGGGCAGCAACAGCAGGAATCACCCTTCCCTGAGGGAAGGCATCCCTAAAGCCTGCCAGCCTTGCAGGGGACACTGAGCAGTGTTAGTTCATTCCGATTTACCAGGAAATGAGGGCGGAGGAGTAGAACTTCATACATGTCAGAATCTCAGATCCTCTAAATATCAGCTGCGTATCTTTTGGGTGAGTATCTGAACCTTATTTTTTTTCTCTCATCTAAAGTACTATCATAAAGAGCAGCATTATGACCAAATAAGATGACATGTTACCTTACGTGATACCTGACAGGGCACAACTCGAGAAATCTTTAACACGTGTCGGTGGAAGCGGGGACATGGTGTCTGCCTGGTCTGTGTGGACGGGTGAGTGGCTGGGACGAACATGGGAACAATCTAGTTTGTTCCAAAAACCATACTTGGAAGTTGGTTGTAATTAAACAATCAACAATGCCCCGTGTGTGGTGAGTTGGCTGTGGTGCTACACAGCACCTTGAAGACTGCAAATGAGTGTACGCTCCGCCCAGCAGGCCGGCCTCAGAACCTGGCATGTCCTCAGCATTACGCCCTTGTTCCCAGCGCTGCTCCCAGCCATGCTTTGGGACACACTGCTCCTCTCTGCTCCGGGTGTCTCCTCATGGTCTCCCTCACGGATCTCCACGGCCCCCAGGGTTCCGGCTCCTGGCTCACAGACAGAAGCTACGGATGGTTGTGCTTGCACACCCATTAGCACTGGGCTTTCGATAGTTCCACTCTGTGTTGGGCCCTCCTCTGGAACCTTACCATTGGGCTGAGTTCTTAGGTACAATGAACATCTGTTCCAGACTTGGCAAGGAAATCCTAAATCCATGGAAGTGGCCTTCTCTCCTGCTTTGACCCTACATGCCTCCTGCTCCCTCCGTGCTGGACAGCTTGGAGACCCCTCTCATGCTTCTGCCTGACCATGCATAGTACTCCTTTAGCATAGAATGTCTGGTCCCAGGGAGGCATAGGGATGGGGCAGATGAGTCTCTGTGCCATTTGCAAATGAGGAAATTTACTCTGAGTCCAACAAATGAATTGCTATCTACTCTTTTGACATTAGACTCCATTTTCTCATCATCTCTTTCCTGGGCTTTTACCACAGCCTTCCATCTGTTTTTCCTGCCAGTCTCTCTCCACTCGAATCTGTTTTCACGGCCTTCAGAATGATGGAACTCATTAACTTGTTCTTAATGATAGAAAATATCTCGAACACTGGGTCAAGAAGTGGATCTTCCGGTACAGCGTCTCTGAGAGACTCGGGGAAAATCACTTACCGTCTCTGGGACTCAGTTCCTTCACCTATAAACTAGGCATATTGGACAATATCAACTCTAATGTCTACACTTGTTCTATGGGTCTGTAATTACAACCTGCTCGTGGAGACATTTCTGATTCCAAAACTCCCCCCGATCTTGTAAGAAACTGTGGAATCCATTTTTTGTATCACTAGTGCTAGTGAAGAATTAATTCAGGCAAGAGGTTTTCTGGTATATAAGGGAACAGAGAGGGACCAACTGTGTGGTAAGAGAGATGATCGATGTGGTACACTTGTATCTTGGCATGGTGGCATGGAGGACCATAGGTACTAGATTTTAGTTAGAGGAACAAAGCCAGGAGCAGGAGCTAGAGCAGGAGAGTCTCAGTATGAAGAAGAAAGAAGCCACCGCCCAGGACCTTTAGAGAAAGCTGGGTTGGGCTACAGAAAGTTCAGACAGCAATGCGAGAATCAAGAAGGAGAAAAGCATCAAAAACTATATGATAAAAATCCATTCAGTCTGAGTAAGGAAGCAAAGCATGAGAGGTGTGAAAGTGAGGGATAGATATATCCAAGTTGTAAGTGGAAAGTCATTTTGACTATGGACTCAACAGCCTGTGACTCCAGAAACAGGATAACCTTATGTTAGTGCTCCAAAACAACTTCAAGTCCCTAACTTGTGAAGGAAGGACTTTGAACCCCTCAAAATACCCCGAATTTTCTGAGTGTTCACAATGAGGCTGACAAACCAGCCTTCCTCGCCAAATATCGTTGAAGTCTGCCCTTCTCTTCAAGTTGACGTTCATTATCTGCAAAGGCCCCTGTGTCTCCAGTTCACTGAAGGTCTAGAGACAGAATCTTCTGGATTTTTTTTTTATGTACATCCAGGCAGTAGGTGCTCAGTGGAGTCCAGACCAGGCTCCTCTCAACTGCCACAAATTATGTTCAGTGGCTTACAGAGCCAGTCAAGGAAGGATTTCATGTTGACAGCCTCCCTTTTTACTCTCTTTTGAGGGGTCTCGCCTTTTCTTCAGAGATACCAGAAACAAGAAGCACAGTTTGTGTAGAGTGGTGGGCTGGCTCTCTAGACTCAGAAGCTCCCAGGGTGAGTTATCACAAAATGGCACACGTAGGAGAATTAGCAGGGCAAGCCTGCCAGTCTGAGTGATTTACAATGACCGTAGCCAATGCTCAGAGCAAAAACGCCCATTCTTGGATTTCTGTATTTATGCAAAGCCAAAACCCCTCCTTCTGTGTTCCTTCCTGAATCCCAAAGTTTCCACCCAGTACCTCCATCATGCCATCCACTGGACATTCCCACAATGCTTCTGGCCCAAGCAGGCCTCCACCACCTCCTCCTTTGGGGAAAGTGGTTTGACCTCCTACTTGTATAGGTTTGACCCCTTACTATTCTTTATTGATGACAAACCTATTGTTAGTTGGTTTTCTTCCAGCTTTGTGTAAACTATAGTATGTGTCTAAGATACAGATTTTGCAAAGAACCAGATGTTATTTATAGGCACCAATCAGTGTTAAAATGACCTTTTCCCTTGTTTTATCATACATTTAGTTCTTATAGCCATTAACTGGCATTATATTGACATGTTTTTCCCAAACTTACTCATTATCATTTGATTTTCTCTTCTTTCACTTATTTCCTATACTTCCTTTATTTTAAAATCTCCTTAGAAAGAGAAATTCAGTTAAAATTTGTTTTTTATGGCGCAGTTTCCCTTTATTTTGTCTTTCTCATTTTACTTTTTAACTAGTTTTGATATTTCTTCACCAACATGCTTTTTTTTCTTTTTGATATTGCCCACTCAAAATTTTCTGTTCATCGGAGTCCATTTAATATTTTATGACATCTATAGGATTTTCTCCTGCTGTAGTGAGTGAGGCATAGAGAAGTCTACTGCAGGTTGAGGAGCTGGTTCTGGATTTGGCATCTGAGGTGCACAGCCACATGGCATTAAAAATAATGTAGCAAGAGCTCCTGACTGGGCAACTTGAAGCATTGTTGGATAAATGGCCATAAGCAACATGGCATAACTTGCAAGGGTGCACATGTGCTAGCTGGTTGATAAAACTCAGTGTGGCTTTCAGGGGTTGTCTCTGTTTGCTGTGCACCTGCTGGGGCAGTACTTAGGAAATACTATCATTTACCACTGGGAAGATAAGAGAAACAACTCTTAAGGGTCGTTCCTGGCATCACCAAAATTCCTGATTCTCTCCAATCTGCCTGCGTCCTTTTCTATCAAATAAACCACACTTCACAGAAGTCTTTGGAATATCAGTAGTGTCCTGTGATGCTCTTTCTGATTGTGTTGAGGTTCATCTCCTTATAGAAAATAACGGCATCCTGCAATTTTCAAACTGTTGGTTATAACAACTTAAGTGTAGGTCTCATATAACTTGTGTTAATCAACATACAGCTTTTCCAGGAAACAATTTCAGAAACCAGGAGTGTTTTTCAGGCAATTCTATTTTATCTTCTCTTTTGCATCATTATGGATTTTTGACCCTCTCATACCCTAATGCCACCTTGCCTTCTTTCAATATCTAGAATTCACAAACTAATCCTTAATTTTTCCCTGTCCAGAAATATGGAATCAACTATTCTTCAAGGATATTTAATTCTTTCACTGGAGAATAGTTTTAGGAGCCACAGGCACTAGTTCTACAAATAAGCATATTGGGCTGGAATTTGGCAGGAAGGCAGGAAAAATATCCAATAGTACAAATCATAGTAGGGATAGAACAGATAAAGCCTCCTTTAAAAACTGTCCATGGACTCTTATTGATATTTCCAGTTCATGCTATATTAACAAGTTCCTCTTGACTTACTCTAAGAGTTTATTAATCCATTTCTTCAGTTTTGAACAACTTATTTTTCTTGTTTTCATAAATGTTAATTTTTAAAAGCTTTATATTATCATACCAAACCACAGCTCTCTCCAAAATTCAGAAGGCTCCATTGCCTTTTTTCTTTCTTGACCCTCAGTTCAGCCATCCTGAAACGGGCTTCACAGTGTGCAAGTCCTATTGATTCTTTGCTCAGCATCACCTTACTATCTGGGGGGAAAAAAGAAGCCCCAGATTCCTTCTAGGGGGTACACTAAAGAAACTAAGAATTCGGAACACTCAGGGTGATAGATAGCTTATTTGCTTAATAAAAATAAAATAAAATGAAGAATATAGACAAATTAAAAAAAAAAAACCTCAAGTTTTGAAAAACAAAATCTATCGGTTTTCTCCATTTGAGCTCCCCAATTTGAATGGATTTTATTTTCCCTTCATATTTTTTCTTTCACTGGTGCCTTTGTATATTTATAGAACAGAATTTTTGGTTAAAAAACGGTAGTTTTACAGAAGCCCACGAGTACATACAGTGGCCTGTGCAATGTCAGAAGAGTCAGCTGTGCACATCTCTTCCCAGTTCTGCATCCAGTGACATGGTGTTCACAGCTTGCAGTCAGCCATAGTGGAAGTATTTACACCATGGAAATTGGCAAACACTGTAAATCAGAACTTTTCACCCAGACAGCTAGTTGTTAAACATTTAGAGAATAACTCTGGGCACAAAACCCAGTTTTCCCAAAACCAGTCAAAATGTCAGAACATAAAATTAATTAACATCCAGAATTATCAGAACAGTATGACAAACATCGTGGTTGAAACTTGCCACTCAAGAAATTTACACAAAATAGCTTTTGGGGCTTTATATAATTTCTGCAATATTCACTGCGTAACAATCCCCAGAACCAACCCTTAAAATACAATTAGATTATGGTACATTTTAGTTATAATATCCAAGGCACATTACATTTAGTTATCGCCAGCTTCAAGTAATTTCCATATATTGTTGATCCATCTGCAGAGGGTTTTATTTCCACAACAGACAAACATAGATGACTCAGTAATTTCTAGTTAACTTTTCTGTGCTAACATCCAATTTTTACATGAATTAAAATGCACTTTGTTCCTCCCTCCCCAATTTTGCACTTCGTAGTAACTGTATATCTTCTGGATGATATGGAGGATAGAGCCTAGCAAACTCTGAGTGTGGGGTCTGGCTTTGCCAAAATCTAAAAGTAGGCTGAAGAAATATTGTTTCCTTATTGGGTCTGAGTGGGGCTGGCCCACTAATTTGTTCTTTCTAGTAGTCTGTCATGGCACCCCTGGTGTTATTCCCAGAGATATAATGGCCTCGGATAACACATCATTGGAAACTGTTCATAGTAGAGGTTATCATCTTGTTGTTTATTTAGCACCTGAATTTAGGCAGGAGAAACATTTCTTCCTGAAGGCTCTGTGTAATTGAATTCCCCTGCCTTTTTATTGCCACTAAATAAAAAGTTATGGCCTTCCCAAGTGAGGAAGCCAGGACACTCAGGCCTCACCCTATAGCTGCCTTGGGACAGTATTTGGCCTGATTCCTCTTTCTGAGGGGTTGGTATTCAGAGGTATATCTCATCTGAGTCTACCACTCTTCCTCCCTATGGTCTGCATTCTCTCTCACCTCAGCCCCACACCTTGAACAGGACTTCCTCTGGCATTACCTCTGTATTTTTATCTGCCCCTTAAACTTGTCTGAGTCTGGCTGTGCTCACTCAAGGGCACAAAGCCATGCCTTGTTAGAGCTTCAGGCGTCTGCCTGTGCTTGGCCACCCTGGTTCCAGCATAGGACTGCTCCAGATGCTCTCTCCCTCCTTTACTCTGAGTTTTCCTCCACCTAATACTGCCCATCTTACATCCCTCCACATTCTGCAACATTCTATTACCTTCTACTCTTCTTTTCCTTACTATTACTAAAGGAAGTTTGAGAGGGAGAACGTATTCTAATTCTTCCCTTTTTCCCTATGTCAGAAACCTGCAGAAGCCACAGTACAATTCAGATCCAAAACTGACTCAGAGCAAGTATTTTTGTTTTTTTTTAAGACTTACAACACTGGAAAGACCCCAGGCTTATTATTAGTCTCCCACTTATATCTCCAGAAACATTTGTATCTGGCTAATATTTTTGACCATTTCTATATTGCTTTTAAATTCTGTTATTTCTTCAAATCAAGAATTATTTCCAATCTTTTTGATTTCCAAGAGAACAGTTATTTCTTGTATAGCCTTTTATTTTGTTGTCTTTTTTATTATTATCATTCTATTCCATTATAGGGAGTGTGAGATCTTGTGGTTTCTGCTCGTTTGGCAATTATAGTGTGGTGGGTTGTTCAAATTGATGCATAGAGCATCATATTATTATTTACTTTTTATATTCTTCATTTTGTTTTCCAACTTTATCAAACTGGTGTGGGTATATCTGATTCACTTGTTTTTTCTGCTGTTTAGGATTTTATTTATGAATATACTATTATTGATTCATTCGTTTATTCTTTTATTGGTGGACATTTGTATTCATTCCTTTCCATGTTTTTTTCCAATGGCAAACCATGCTTCATTGAACAGATTTATATGTATCTCCTTTTTCTATGAATGCAAGTTTTTTCTGGGTACTTAATCATAGGTTATCTAATATCCTGCTTTGCTAGAATCCCCAGGTTTAACACTAAAAGTGTTGTAGTAGTTTATAAATTCTTATCAGTAGCTTATGAGAACTTTCCACATATCCTTGCCAACACTTTATAACTTTTTGTTTTTGCCATTATGATGGTTATACAATATCTTTTTTTGCACATCCCCGAAGAAAGATGTATGTCTTCAAATCGAAGAAACTTGAGTCCTGAGCAAAATAAATAAAAATAAGCCCATTCTTAGTGACATCATAGTAAAACTTTAGAACACCAAAGACAAAGAGAAAAATCTCAAAAACAACCAAAGGTAAAATGTAATTTACTTACAATGGAAGGACAAGTAGAATGACAGCGGATTTCTCATTGGCAATTATAGAGGTCTGAAGATGATAGGATGATACCTTCAAAATGCTGCTGGGAAGAAAAAAACCTGTCAAACTAGAATTCTATGTTATTCTCCCAATGGTTATATTTGTGCATTCCTGATTGGCCTCCTCCACTTTCTTCAGAAATAGATACTGTTCCTTTACCAAAGGGGTGAAGTGATGTCTGAAGTTGGGCAAGTCCTAGAACCTTATGCCCTCTGGTCACATGACTGGCAAAAGCAGGCACATAAACAAAGAAAAACAGAAAAAGCTCTGGATACTCTCAGCTCTGCTGTCTCAATGCTTTGAAGATGTAGCTTCTTTGTTTTGGCCCCTTGCATCTGAGAGTCCAGAAAAGAAGCTTTCGAGGAAGAAAGAAAAGTTTGGTGCTAAATAATCCCAGCCATTCTTTTGGACTCTAGATATTTCCTATAGGACCCCAATAGCTCACCAAAGGGAAACTTACGCTAGAAGAAAAGAAAAGTAGCACATGAGAAGCTGGGTTCAAGTATTTGAATGGGGGCTATTGGAGATTTGAGATAGTACAAGTAATAGCAAATTAAGGCTGTAGGTGAAAGCAAATTAAGGATGTAGATTCAGCAATAATGTAACCATCCTAACACAGGTGAACACATCTACAAAGTATGATGGCACCTTGGCACCAGGCCATTTGGGGAAGTAAAGGAAACCGTGGTTTGAGAGACCTGGAATCAGAATACACCTGGCTATGGGTCAGCACCCCTATCAGGGAACATTCTGGTCACCTGACAGTGAGGACCTCCATGAGTCGAAGTGCTGCTGGTTTGGGCAGAATCTCAGCACCTGAGAACAGGATCTGGCGAAGGCACTGAAGACGGTATGGAGCCCAGGGCAATAAAAATGTAGGAAGATTGATAATAACTCTGCCAGAAATCTAAAAACCAAGATCTTTCATAAATTTAACTTGTATGAAAACAGATGAGTGAGGGAAAGAGGTGGAAGGAAGACAGGAGCTGAAAGAAGGGTGGCAGTTGGAGGACACATAG
>CM053507.1:144228899-144250570 GCA_028627145.1 Eidolon dupreanum | reverse complement strand
TAGATGATTTGGAGTTGGCAGTACATGTAAACAGTTGCTATTATGAATTTTTCAGGAACATCTTTAAAGCAAACACCTATTACATTTTTCCTTTTTATTAGAGTTATCATCACATGCTATTTCATCATTGTTGAAACATTTTTGAATAATAAAATAAAAATGTGTTCCTCTCCTCTATCTTCAAAAAAAAAAAAAAACTGTGAAAGTTTCCACATGCAAAAACAAAACAAAAAGTTGTGGAAGAAAAGAAAATGGTGGCTGTGAAGCCCTGGCAGAGAGAATGACTGTGACCAGAGGGCAGAGATTTTATAAGAGGACAGTGAAATGGGTCTGGAGAAAAATAATGACATTTTCCATTGGTTACATGGGGAGTTTAGTCTCTAAACTGAGCAAAGGTGGTTTGTGATGTGAAATTACTGAATTCTGGTCATTATTTCCCCAGGAACCAGTAAAAAGATTGGGTCACCATGGCTTGCAAGTGTAGTTTTTGGGTAAATAAATGATTGAATCAAGAATTATTGTGTATTATATAATTTAGAAGCCAGAGGCCCTATGGTTTTGCAATCACTATATTAGTCATCCCCTTTTTATAGATGTTATAAGAGATGAGAGGAGGCATCTGGAAAATGCAAAGGGAAGGGATTGCAGAAATGACCAGACTCAGCCGGTTATAGATTAACCACACCCTATAGATCATTAAATGGCCTTCTGGAAACTCTTGCAACACCTGCAAGAGAAACGATACCTTAATAGATAGGACCAGTTGTCTGGAAATTCCTCCCCCCTTGCAGTCCCCACCCGAAACTCCTCCTGCTCATCCTGAGTCATGAAGTGCATGTAGAACCTCAGGCAAAGGAATCATGTGCCCCTTGCATGGACACTGCAAAGGTATATAAACTGTAAGAAATCTAACCAGGGCAAGCTTGAGCTTTGGGGCTTTTAAGCCCCATGTACTCCACCGGTTAATAAATTCTCCTTCCTCCAACAAAGTTGTCTGAGAGTCCAATTTCCTCTGTCGGGTGTCGCTTCTTGCAACAGTGGCCCAAATTACATTAGTATGCCAGGGCGGTTGTGGGGAACGCACACAGCCCGAGGACACAGGAAAGACCAGCACTGACCTGATGTCCAAGGGGAGCTCCTGTCACCTAGGGGAGCTCCCGAGTGTGTGGGCTCTGGGAACCAAGTGCTGTTAATGCAGGACTGGGGAAATTTCCCTCAGTTGAGGGGCAGGGGGCGGCGGAGCCAAGCTGGGTGCCAAGAGAATAAGAGGATGCTTTGCTGGAGAGTGCAGAAAGAATTCAACACACACGCCAAAGTCAAAGGAAAGTATTAGAAAAGGGGTAACACTCCACAGAGTGTGGTCTCCTTGCAGAGAGGCAGAGAGTGAGAGGGACCCTGAGTGTTCCAGGATTTCAGTTTATATGTCATTCTTTAGTTCCTACTTTCTTTGTTATGGACATACAGTGAGGAAGGGGAAGAGTATGTATGTAGCCAGAAAGGCCTGCTGGCAGCTCCCAGTCTTTAATCCGCAGGTTCCCCATGGTTTTAGCCCTAGGGAATGAACAATTTTATTTGCGAAGGGCGCCACTTAAAGACTCTGCTGTTCCTGTTTCCCCTCCCACAGGTGTGGGGAAATGGGTTGTTAGCAATCCCAGTAGAAATCTTCCTTTGTTCTCTGCAGGGGTCCTCCTGGCCTGGCTACAGGGCTGATCAGTGTATTGCAGTCTCTGAATGTGGCTTGATTAACATTTTAATTCTCTCGCCTCCTCCCTACATTACCGTCAGAACTTTTCCCATCATACATCAATGGCGCTCTGAAGCTACTGTCTAAGAAGTGAGTCAGACTCTGTCCCAGTGACCCAAGCCTGGGAGTATGGCTCGCAGGAGCTTGGCTCTTTTTTTCAGAGGCTCAGGTACCAGTCTTCATCTTGCCACCAAGCAGCTGAGTGACCCTGGAAAGCAGCCTCACTTCTTTGTTTATCCATTCTCATGCTAAGTTTTATCTGATTACTTGGGGAATTTTTATGCCTTGTCATCAAGACTACTTGGGAAAAAAGATCTTAGCACTTAACCAAATCCCTAACTTTGCAAGTAAAGTGAAACTCCCAGAGATCTATTGGTTTTATTTTAAATTCTAATAAAATATGCAACATTTATAAATATTAACCACTATCCAGCATTGAACCTGACCAGGATCATTTCCTTCCTTTTCTTTCCCCTTCCTTCTTTCCTTTCTCCTCCTTCCACCCTCCCTACTTCTCTCCTTCCTCCCTCCCCACTTCCCTCCCTCCTCCCCTCCCTCCTTCCCTCCCTCTTCCCCTCCCTCCTTCCCTCCCCCTCTCCCTCTCTTTTTCTTTTTCTTTCTTTTTCTTTTCTTTCTTTTCTTTCTTTCTTTCTTTCTTTCTTTCTTTCTTTCTTTCTTTCTTTCTTTCTTTCTTTCTTTCTTTCTTTCTCTGTCTCTCTCTCTCTTTTTCTTTCTTTTCTGTTAGTCCTGCCTGATTGAAAAATAATTTTAAAAATACGATAAAGCAGTAAAGTAATTCTAGTTTTGTGTTTTTTAAGTTAAAAAAAAAACTGGCTAGAAATGTGTTTTTAATATTTCTGAAACTTTGACCACAGGAAGGCAGGACAAAGCAATCTTTCTGAAACTGCCTTGTTTGGTAGTAAGTGTGGAATTGAATGTCTTTTATGTCATTTTTCTAGTTCTGAGAGGGTCCCTTTAGTGAACCTCACGAGATATGCAGGAGATATTATCCATAAAAATAACTGTGAGTGAGTTGAACACCCTTATTTTCATTAAACTATTAAGTTGCATGAAAAATAAGGATAAAAAATTAGGTACGATTCACTGGAGACAATGAAAAGAAGTGGCTTTATATTTAAATAAGTAGTTTTAAAGTAAATGAATGGGAAAGAAATGCCATGCAAATTAGAAGAAAACAAAAAATAAGTTGCTATGCAACTGAATTAAAGGAGAAAACTATTAAACGAGAGAAAAGATCTTTCATAATGATAAGAGGTAAGACTGACAGCGGAGATGTAAAGAATAAAAATTTTTATTTGCCAAACAACATAGCATCTAAACATATGACTTTTAAATAATACAAGCGAAGATCCAGAGGAACTTAATAATAAAAGATTTTAATTCACTTGTCAGACTTCAGAAATCAAATATAGAAAAATTGTTAATGATACATTATTTAAATATAATTAATAATTTATCTAATTAGAATTATATGGAACTCTGTTCCCTAAAAACATAGAATACAACTTTACATCAAATGCTCGTGTAACATTTTCCAAATTCAACCATGTTTCATACCACAAAGAAAACTTCAACTCCAAAACTCAGAAGGAGTACAGACAATATTGGCAATTTGGTAAACATAACAATAACGGTGCTAGATACCAATAAAAAGCACTTTTGAACAACACTTGGCCAAAGAGTAACTTCAAACTATAATAGCAGATTACCCAGGAAATAAAAATGAAGCAAATTTATAGTAAGTGTATAATACATATTACTGAAAAGAATGAACAAAAATACGTAAATTAGTAATTCATCTAAAAAAATTGAAAATGATAAATAAAATCTGAGGAATCAGAAGCAGGGAAAACAGAAAGCAGAAATAAGAATTTGAAAAATGGAAAAGTAATTAGAATCAAAAATAAATTGTGTGTTACCACTGATGAAACTAACTATGTAATAAAGAATTGACCTTACTCAAAAAGAGATCTGACCTTTGTCCTCAGCTCCTAGGAAGCGATATCTAAGTCCTAGAAATGTCCCACTTAATAAGAGCATCTGTATTTGTCTGGCATTACTGGATAGTCTAACAACTGCTTCTGGTGGGCATCTGCTCTACAACAGGAGGGGCGGGAGGCTGAAGGTCAGCCATGGGGCCAGTTGACCACACTACATAACCATGGGGCCAGTTGACCACATTACATAACCAAACCCCAGTAAAAACTCTGGATACCAAGACTCAGGTGAGCTTCCCTGGTTGCAACACTCTGCACATACTGTCTCACACCCTTGCCAGGAGAATTTATCACTGTCCAGGATTCCACAACTGGAAAAGGACAACTGGAACCTCCTTGTGGGCAACTCTCCCATACCCCAAGTGTCTCTTCTCTTGGTTGACTTTGATCGGTATCCTTTTGCTGTAATAAACCACTACAATGAGTATGACTACTTGCAGTGAGTCCCTCTGGCAAATTCTCAACCCCAAGGTGGTCTTTCATATCTGCATTAGGTATTAGAGCGAGGGTGGTCTGTGGACTGCTCCCTGACTCTGATTAAGAGAAAAAGCACCAATACACAAAATTAGAAATAAGAAAAAGAAATACGAGTATAAAAACAGTGTACTGGGGGACAAGGGAAAGGATCTTTGGGGGCCCACCTCACAGATGCTGCAGTTCTTACACCACGTATCTACACTGGGACACTGGAGCCTGCCCAGGGACACCTCTGTAGAGAGATTGAACACTGGAGGTCAGACAGTTGGGGGTGGAGCTGAAAGTTCTGACCCTGTAATCATCCGGCTGGTTTTCATGGTGACCAGCCACCACCCTGAAACTATCACCTCAATCTCCTTCGTCACAGGCATCATTTCTTCCCCAGCCCTCCACCGATACATCTGTTGTCAAAGTGACATTCCAGTTATGCTCCCAGGAGGTGTAAATACAAACTCGTAATCTTCCTATAAACATCAGAAATGGATCACTTTACTCAAATTAGTTACAAACTAGGGTGCTTTGAGGAGTGAAGTAAGTTCTAAATACTATAAATACAGTAAAGCACAGTTTAACAGGTTTGGAAGCATTTAAAAGGTTCCATCACTCCATCAGGCTGAGAGCCTGTGAAGAGACTTGGAGGCTTCTCTCTTGAGGTTGAAGGCTAAAAGTTTCCTGTTCGAATGGCAAAGATGGGAAACCTCTTGGGTTGGGTGTTGCTTAGGCCCAGAAAGCAGATGGGACAAAGGCCTTGAGATGCCCACGTTTCTAGGAGAATGTCCTATTTAGGGAGTGAATCTAACATTCTAAGATGATGAAGACAAAATTCCAGCTGGAAGACTGAATGGAGGGGAAAATGGAGGCCAGTGGTCCAAACTTCCCAAGCTGTGCTGGGGGCCCTCTAATAAGGACGCCATGATAGCCTCTCCTGGTGGTGATGGAGGGGAGGTGGTCTTTGCATCAACATGAACCAGCCCACCATTCATGGAGACAGGAGAGGGCTCCTTGACCAGGTAAGAGGGCTCCTTGGGCCACTGTTTATAAGTGATGACAAAGCAAGGGGCAGAAATGAGACCAATGTCCTTGTGGGGAAAAAATGTGAGCTGCTAGAACAGGGAGAAACCCCAACCCAGCCCTGCATAGAGACACATATTCAAATCAAAGACTCACAATAATAAGCAGGAAATGCTGCAAGTCGATCAGACTTCCAAGGGTGGAGAAGGGAGGAGAGATGAGAGTTTTGTCTAAACCACCACCAAATATGTCATTCCAATTCTCCAATTCTCTGACACCAACTGCGTGTCCAACAATTCAGTTCTGATCCTAACTATCCAGAGTTAGTGCACACACCACAAGTTAATGACCCAGCCCCACACGACAGCCCCCCGCTTTAGAAGCCAGCCACAAATAAGGGCCCCCAGGCTACCCACGTTTCTGCCTAATCAACTACCAGTTCAGGAGTTTCCATGACTCTCCCCCCAGGTTCAGTAATTTTCTACAATGACTCACGGGATTCAGGATGTGCTTTACTTATGACTGTTAATTTATTACAAAGGACATAACTCAAGAGCAGTCAGGTGGAAGAGATATTTCGGGTGTCACGCAGAGCTGTCCCAGCCTCTTCAAAACTACTACGCTCCCAGCACATTGACGTGTTTACTCACCCAGAAGCTCTATAAATGCTGTTATTTAGGGGTTTTTCAATCTAGGTTTTGTTCCATAGGCATAATTGATTAAATCATCAATCATTGGAGATTGAACTCAATCTCTGGCCTCTTGTACCTCCCAGGAGGTCAGATGGTTGGAGGTTGGGCTGAAAGTTCTGACCCTGTAATCATCTCTGGCTGGTTTTTATGGTGACTAGCCACCAACCTGAAGCTATCTAGCGGCCCCCGCCTTGAGTTATCTTATTAGCTTACAAAAGACACTGTTCTGATCATCCGGGAATTCCAAGGGTTTTAGGAGCTCTATATCAGGAACTGAGGACAAAGACCAAATATATATATATATATATATATATATATATATATATATATATATATAATATACACATAAATAGAGTAAAAAAAATTCTGTTAACCTCATTCGCCTGCATAAGTGTAGGTAGAAAACCCTGCCATAGCCCCCATGGGACAGAATCCTACACAGACACTTCACAAGTTTCTCCCACCCAAGCTGACACCCAGTTCCACTATGAGAATTCTGTATTTAACAATCTAACTTTAACAAGATCCACATTAAGAAATGCATTTGGCACCTTGAATTTGTTCATTCATGCAATAAATAATAGAAATGCAATTTAACTAAACTCTGCTCAACCATATTACTAGTGATTTTCTGGCATTTTCTATTTTATCTTATTGCCCACAATGCTATTTGGTTTTATTGTAAAGATGCTGCCTGGACTGTTTGATTTAAACAAGGATGAAGGGTTCACTCTTTGTAGTTTGAACACCACTCTCTTATATTAATAGGAAAGTGGAGAAATCCGTAGGTGTTTCTGTGATCAGGGAATTTTGCTGTGAGCTTTTAAGTTTGATTTCTTTATGATGTATAAAGTTGTGAGTACCAGGCCTGGCTGGCCCAAGGACTGGCTAATCCAAGGCCTGACTGGCCCAAGGTCCGGCTGGTCCAAGGTCTGGCTGGTCCAAGGACTGGCTGTGATGCAGGCTCCCGGCTAGGAATTGGGCCCTGGATTTAGCATTAGGGTAGTCAGGTGCCTGTGCCTAACATGTGTAAACATACTTCAGCTTATTGCATCACACATGTGTGGCTGAAGGCCACTACTGTACTCCGCTATATGTGGAACCACGTGGTCCCCTGGAGAGCAGAAGGGGAGCACAAGAAAGGGGAACAGAAGAATTGCGCGCAATTCTGCGCCCCGCACAATAGACTGTACTTCCCAATAGAGCTGCACTCCGCACTGTAACGCTGGTGCCTGCCATTTCATTCTCACGTCTGCCCCTTGTGCATTCTTCCAACTAGTGGTCTCACCATCGAACCTTCCCTTCTTGATCAGCAATACCACTGACATTTGGCGTAGCCAGCATAATGAGCTCGGCCCTGACAAAAGTGATAATCATCCTTGGTGAAATCTGAAAGCCCTTTCCTTCTATTTTAATTACTATTTTTCAAGATGCGAGTAGTGTTTTTGCTTCCTGGTGCTGGGATAGAGAAGATGGGACTGGCCAGGGAGCAATGGGAAGTATTTGGGACAATCCTGTAGCTTTGGAGAGGCTTAACAGGGAAAGACCACAAGAAGAAGGGGCAAAGGATCATGGCCAGTCCTGTTTCCAGCTGAGACCTCACCCCTTTTGTTCTGTACCATCAGCCTTCTGGCCAATACTACATCAAGAGCCCCTTCCCATCACAGCCATTCCTCTACCTGGTGACAGTGGATCCTGCAGGTCTCCCTGCTCATAGAAGTCCCCCAAACAAGCCTTCCCTTGTTCCAATCAATGCCTTTGGTAAATCCTGACATACACCATGCAAAATACGATCTGATTTCCTCTAACCAAAATCCATAGGCAAAAAAAAATCTGTTTGAACAGATTTCACGTTAAACTATAAAGCTCGAGTAATGAGGAGAATGTAGCATTAGCCCAGGGACAGACTCATAGAGCAGAAGGAGAAAAGACAGGACAGGATCAGAACCTGGCATGGACTGACCCTGGGTTATTGAGAGGTAGTAGCTCTGAGCAGTGAAATGATGCAGGCAGGGTGAATCCCCCCATCCCAGTGGAGATTCAAGTCCTGCAGAGGGAGGAGGGGGAAGGGGAGGGGGGAGTTCTTGATTGAGCACAGAAAATAATTCAAGCACACACCAGAGTTAGAGTCAAGAGGAAAGTAAATTAGAGAAGGAATAACGAATGCTCCAGAGGCAGAGCGTGTTCTTTCTGAGAGACAGAGAGCCGAGAGGGAGAGAGACAGAGAGAAAAGATAATGAGAGGGCCCCTGAGTGCTGGGGGAATTCAGGTTATATATCATTCTTAGTTTCTATGAATTACAGCTTAAAGACTTTGTTTACCTATTTTCCTTTGATGGTGTATGGACATTCAGTGTGAAAGGAAGGACTTGTGGCGAGAAAGCTCACTGGCAATCCCCAGCCTTGGATATATAAGTTCCCCAGGGTTTTTGGCCTTAGGGAATGAATGTAAGGTAGACTTAAAGACTTTGTTTTCCCTTCACGGTGTGGGTAAATAGTTTGTTAGCAATTCCATCTCCCTCTGTTCTATAGGTTTCCTTGTGGTCTGGCAGAGAGCCGATCACCACATTGCAGTCTCTGAATACAACTTGGTTTAACATTGAGTTCTCATGCCACCTCCCTACATTAGAAGGATAGTGTTTTCAACAGAAAGTGCTACGAATTGTGGCTGTGTTTTCATAGAATTTTATATATGATTGTGAAACCATTTGACGTTATCTGGCAATGTTTAAAAGCCACAGTGGGGAATATTTGTGCAGCAGGATCTATCAAAAATGTTCAAAGCAGTCCTGTCAGTAATAGCCAGAACGTCAAAACAACCCAAATGGCCACGACAGTTGCTATAGTCTGAATGTTTGTGTTGTCCTCAAATTCATATGTTGAAATCCTAACCCCCAAATCTCCAACTTCCGGCCTCCAGAACTGCGAATAATCCATTTCTGTTATTCATAAGCTACCCAGTCTGTGGTATTTTGTTATAGCAGCCCGAACAGTTGTACGTCAATGTCATGGATGACTCTGCAGGACCATGGCAACCAGGGATGAAAAGCACAAAAATAGCATTGAGGAAAAGAAGAATATCACACAAGAACATACGCTATGATTTCATTTACGGGGAGCTCAAAAACAGACAAGCTTAAATAAAAAATGGTCAAAGGATCTGAATAGACAATTCTCTAAAAGAAGATACACTAATGGCCGATAAGCACATAGCTATCAGGGAAATGCATCTCCAAACCGCAATTAAAAAGGCAGATAAGAACGAGTGTTTGGAGGATATGGAGATATGGGAGGTCTCATTCACTGCTGGTGGGAATGTAAAATGGTGCAGCTACTTTCAAAAACAATCTGGTACTACTTCAAGGTGTAAAACAGAGTTAGCTCACGATCTAGCAATTTCACTCCCAGGCATGTACGCAAGAGAAATGAAAACCTACGTCCACACAAAGGCTTGTATGAGAAATGTTCATAACAGCATTATTCATAACAGCCAAAAAGTAGAAACAATCCAAATGTGCATCAACTGATAAGCAGTGTTTTTTAAATGTGTTATATCCATATAGTGGGTTATTATTCAGCAATAAACAGAAGTACTGATGCATGCTGCAATATGGATGAACCTCGAAAACACTGTGCTACGTGGAAGAAGCCAGTCACAAAAGACCAGATGTTATATGATTCCATTTATGTGAAATGTCCAGAATAGGAATATCTAGACACCAAAAGTGGATTAGTGATTGCCTAGGGCTGGAGATGGGGATGGAGGAAAACAGGGAATAACTGCTAATGGGCATGGGGTTTCTTTTTAGGATGAAGAAAGTGTCCTAAAACGGAATATATTAAAAACCAAGGAAATTGTGCAGTCTAAATGGCTTAATTGTATGGTTTATATATTCTATCTTAATAAAGTTGTTTTTTATTTATATAAAAAAAAAAAAACAGAAAAACTGAACAATTTGTGAATCAAAGGACATGTGTAAGGGTCAAAGGATAAAGTCAACCAAGGTATCACAAGAGTAGGTGCTAAGGAGAGAAATATCAGAGGGCAGTTCTCATGACATTCCTTTAGGAAACTAACTATCTATCTATCTATCTATCTATCTATCTATCTATCTATCATCAACCATCCATCTGTCATCATCTATCTATCATCTATCTGCATCCCCTAACCCACAGAAGGAGGACTGGAAGAATTAACTGTTTTCTCAATTTTCTCACAGGCCTATCTAAAGTCCGTTTGCAGAAGAAGGCATTACGTGCCCACTCTGTGGGCAAATGAGATGGCTAAAGAAATAACCCCAGCCTCCAGGGAAGACAGACCCACCTGCCACACCTCCTTCTTCACACAGACGGGCCCAGAGAGTAGTGTGCCAGTGCAGAGGTGGCCTCTCCCCGTCCCAGGGCTGTCAGGCACAGTGGACAGACACCTGCACCCCAGAACCCGCGGACGTGGGCTCAGAAAGCTCCCTTTCTTCCGCCCAGACAGCTGACCTGGGCACCGCATCAGTCTCAGAAGTCCCTGCCACCACTACTTTGTGCCACTGGACCAGCTCCACAGCCTCCAGCCTCTATGGCTGGGCCTTCCCCACCATGTTTTAAAACACTCTTACTGGGAATAAGGGTGCCTTTGAGCCCTCAGAACAGTCACCCGCCTCTCCCCTTAGACCCGCCGGTTTCCCACCTGCCTCCCACTGCAGCACTGGGCTCCTTGCAGCATTTGGGGTTCTCATAAGAACATGCTCCCTGGGGATGATCATGGCCTTTGCCATTCTCCAGAACTCCCTACGCTTCACGTGCCACCCTGATACTGTGCTCTTTCGAGACGAACAATCCAATTCTGATATTAGTGGCGAAAGCATACACATTTATTTCCAGTCAGGGCCAGAAGGAGACGCCCTTGGGTGGGATGGGAGCAAGTTAGAATGCCACATGGGAGCTAGGGGCTTGAGGGAAGCAGGAGAGGCCTAAGGAAGTAAGGTGGGGTTAGGGTTCACAAGGGAGCACAGGGCAGATACAGGAGGTAGAGGGAGATCACCAGCACCTGGCCAGCTGTGGTTACCCCAAGAGTGACCCTCCTCTGCCCTGGGGCACATAGGCTTGGAAGCGCTTTGGCTTGATCCTCTCCCCACCACAAACTTAAGAGCTCCAGCTCCCCTGCAGTCTAGCAGTACCCTTGTCTGAGGTCAGAGCCCTTCCCCATGGCCTTAGAAACCAGGGCAAAGGGCAGGAGAGGAAGTCAGTCCCCATCAATCTCATTCGAACTTTATCCTTCTTACCTTGCACATGGGGCTTTGATTTTATAGGGACCCCTACTCCCCACCTCACAGGGCTAAACACGTCCTCTCTGCCTGCCCCACACACCCTACTTCTCCGAGTAGCTCTGGGGAATGAATAGATCCAGCAAAGGAGAGCAGGTCTCATCTCCCCTGGGCAGGGAGGCAGTGGGTGGGAGGAGGAGGCCCTCTTCCCTGTGAAAACCTTTCTGGGGCCTGAGAAGGCATCCTGGGGGCTGCCGGCCAGAGTCCCCTCTTTGGGAGCCTTTTGGGCAGCACCACAAGAGCTTGGTCTTGGAGAAGGCGGCAGCATCTCTTCCTCTTCCGCTCCCACCAGCGGACCCCACCTGGGGCTCCTGCCACATCCATGTCTGCAACCTTCTATGCATCAGCTAATTTGAGGCCCTCTCTTTTTTTCTGAACACACTGGCCTTACCAGGGCAGCCACACACACACACACACACACACACACTCCCAAGGCCTGTAGGTGGGAACATGGCAGAGGACAGAGACGTCCTACCCAGGGCATAGGCATCTGGATTTTGGAAGGCAGCTGGAGAACTGGGAAGGGAAAGAACGAGCAGGGGATGCAGGCCAGGTTTTGGCAGCAGAGGAGGGAGGTCTCCTCTCTTTTCCTTTTTTCTTGGGTATGGAGGGTACAAAACTCAGCCTTTTACAATGGGCATCGGGGATTTCAGTGTGGACGGAAGAGCTGTCATCAAGGAGACCCAAATCTCACCGCAGGGACGAGACTGGTGAAGATGGTATTGTTGCCAATTTTCTCACTCAGTTAAAATCCAGAAAGTATCAATGGACCTTAAGGAAGTTAACCCATGTTGCTAGCAAATCATTGCCAGAAGGAAAACTTAAAGGAATTTTGGAAGCACAATGCTTAGGCCTCTTTAAAAGCCAGCTAAATCCCAGCAGAGCAGCCCGAAGCCCTCCCTTCCCTGTGAGCCCCTCCTCGGCCTGCCTGAGGCCCTGACAATCTGGGCCTGGGGGACTGGGCAGGTGGCCTGGGAGAACAAGTGACTTGGGGCAGGGTGGGACAGAGCATTCTTACAGAACCCAGGACACAGGAGGAACGGCTGGCAATGCTCCTGAACGCTCCTTGAATCCCACTTCTGCTTCTGACCCACAGGACTAGGCCCATCTGACCGACAGATGCACTTAGAGATCCCTCACCCTCCCAGGAAGCAGGGCCCTGGAGCAGAAGCCTGTCCCTAGAAGCAGTTTCCGGATGACATTTAGGACCCTCTCTGCTCCAGGGCCCCCAGAAATAGCAGAGCTGGGGGTAGGCCTGAAAGGCAGTGGAGAGTTTACATGTGCAGGTAGGACCACCAGTCAGTGAGGTGCGCCCACGAAGTTCCTGTGTCCCCAGAGGGAGGCCGAGGCAAAACGAAGCCACAGAGGGACTCAAATAGTGTACTTTCTTAGCAACGAAGTAAAGAGGCTTATGCCTTTTTTTCACTGTAGGTACTTTTTAAAAAGTACTTGTTCACTTTCAGATGTGCCACTTTTAATTGTACTAGTAACTTCACTTTTGCATTTTTTCTTTTCAAAATCATAAAGTTTAACTCCTCTTTAATACCTCTCCCAACTTCAGTGTCCTCTAGCCTTTCTCAGTGGTAACGGGCCTGGAGTGAACCTCTGCATTCCTTTCTTGGCACGTTCATATTGTATATATATTCCTTAATACATGTGAAGTATTGTCTTTCTCGCAAGAGGTGACAGGATGAACATATTTGTACATTTTTTGCTTTTTAAGCATTGTTTTTAAGATCTATTCAGATATATAGGTATGTGGATTCCTTTTAACTGTTGTATGTGCCGTTTCATCACACACATGTAGCGTTTTTGCCTTTCCTCTGTGGACGGATATGCAGGGTTTCCCCAAATTTCCTCTGATAGTGACAGTACAATAACTCTGGTACCCAGTGCCATGCTGAGCTGGAGGGGCGTATGGCAACAGTCGGCTATGGCGGGAAGTAGGAGCTTAGCGATGAGTTTAGAAATTCTTTCACGCGGTGACCATGAGCAGCAGACAGGCTTTGAGTCACATGACTCTGCATTTTGCACAATGCGCCCATATCGCCTGCAGTGACAGGTGGCTCCTTCCCCTCCACCTCTGCTCTTCCGTGCCTGCTTCTCCCTGGCCGATGCTGAAAAGTGGATTACATTTCCATGAATTTTGTCAAATGTTATTCCAAACTTGATTTTTTTTTTCATCAGCCTTTTAGACACCTTTACTTTTTCTTTATCTCCCCTTGCCTGGCCCCTCGGACTCCTGCAAAGTTTCTTTCCCTCTAACTGGCCCTGGCGTGGGGGTGTCCCCACATTTCCGAGCTCAGTTCTCTGATCTTGTCCAGCCCCACAGCTCCACATGTGTCTATGAATCCAGCCCATCTCTGATCCCCATGTCCACACAGTGGAGCCCGCTCTGAATCTTGGATGGGCCCAGGGAAGCTCTGTTTGAAAACTAAACGTCTCCCAAATTGAGCTGGGCATCTCCCTCCCGACGCCATACCTCTAACTTCCTTTACTCCTGCTTCCCCGTTTCAGGGCCATCGGCCAGCTACTAAACAGCCATCGTCATCCTTGGCCCAGCATGGGCATAGTGCTGCCGCCATCATCCTGACTGGTTCATGACTTATGTTCTTTTTTGTGTATAGCTTTATAAATCAATCCACAATTCTCCACCCTGAGGGCCATCCCCTCACCCAGGTCATCTTCCCTCTGACCTAGGTCACCCACACAATCTCCTGGACAACTTCCTGCCCCAGGCTTGCCAGGGAATTTTTGTCCATCGTTCTCCCTGTCCCCAGAACTTGCTGCTACATCGCACATCTAATCACACCCCTCAATCCTCTTCTTCCCAGCGTGAAGGCCTCATGTTTTCACCTTTGCTTTCCTACCCAGCCTTGCTCTTCTCCACCCTCTCCTCCTGTTCTAAGCTCCAGCTGCATGCTGCATGAACAGAGAGGGTCCCAAAGTTATCGCCTTCTCAGGCACCTCTCCAGGATACTGCACCCTCCTTTACCCTCAGCCTACAACACCCTGCAAGGTCCTTTTCACTTGTCAACTCCTTACTCATGCTTCCCGCTGCTTTAACAGCTTCCTCTAGAGGCCCTGCCGGCACCTGCCCTACACCACCAGACGACTAGGTTAAGATCGGAATCCAGGTCGAATCCAGGTCGTTGAGGGCCGTTGGGGCTGACCGGGGCTGTTGGGAAATAGCCGAAGGCCGTTGGGGATTGGCTGCGGCCGTTAGGGGCGGTCTGAGCCCGTGGGGCCACGTGCAGTTGGTGTGGGCGCTGGGGCAGGCCAGGTCTGCGCCCAGTGTAGGTCGCCCAAGACAGACGGAGCCAGAAGGTGGGGGCCAAGGAGTCAGCGCTGTGGGGACACAAGCCCGCCAGCGCCCTTGACCTGAAATCAAGAAGATTCCGACCCATAGTCCACCGGCGGAGGAGAGGCCGAGTCTTGGGCTGATGAATGAGAGCGGGGGCGCCCCGGCGCACCCCCCTGCCTCGGGCCCTTTGTGGGCAGCGAGGCAAGGGCGTCCCAGCTGCAAGGAGCTGGTCTGGTCTCCTGAGGAGGCTGACCCTCCCGAACTGTCCTCAGGGGAGTCTGGCCCGCTGGGGTCTCAGTGCGCACCCCAGTTCAGCTCCAGGGCCGCGCCTGCTCAGAACCAAGAGGAGTCTGGCGCCCCACTGCGGCCTCCGAGGCAGAAGCGTGGGGTGCTGGACTGGGCACAGTTTCCGGTCTTAATGTGGATGTTTCCAGACCTATTCGAGCACAGACTCCAGTTTTAGAGGCTGTGGAGGACTGAGGCAGGGAACTGCTGTGATGTTAGGCTCTGCTTTCTTCAAATATTCACTCCAGGGGAACTGTGGGGTGGCCTTCGTCAGTGCTTCTCTTTCCTCCTGTCGTGGGGGGCCTAGATCACCTGCCCCACCCAATCTCAGGAATGGCCTTTTTAATTTTTATTTTATGACTAGTTCCCTTTTGTCTCTTCTCATTCCTCCATGAGGTATACCAGAGGTCCCCACCCCCCCACACACACTCCCCACCCCCCAACCACTCTCCCTACCTCCCCCACCCCCAACCCTCAGGGTGCAGACAGGTACTGGTCCATGGCCTGTTAGGAAACATGCTGCAGAGCAGGTGAGTGGCCTGCAGGTGAGCAAAGATTCGTCTATATTTGCACCCGCTCCCCAGCACTAGCATCACCGCCTCAGCTCCACCTCAGATCATCAGGCATTAGATTCTCATAGGGGCACTGGGCCTTGGTGTCACAAAGGTTAGGGACTACTGGAGTATAGGGCACCCCCTGTATGTGCTCATGCCTTCCTGTATCCACACTCTTGGAGGACCCTCACATCCTGAGGCTGGGCTTAGACAGGTGACTTGCTTTGGCCAATAGGACAACAGCAAAGGTAAAGCTAGAGCAAACTCGAAAATTGCTTGCTGCTTCTGGAAACCTGCCTCCCTATGAGCAAACCCTGACTATCTGATAGATGACATGGCCTAGCACCCCTAAAGACTCATTTGAGAGAGGGGCCATCTGGGGTCTTCCAGCCGACTTCCCAGCCCACCTGCCACATGACCACAGACGTGAGTAAACTCATCCCAGGTCAGCTGAGTCTGGCCTAGACCAGAAGAATCTTGAACTAAATAAGTGTTGCTGATACGAGGTAGATTGTTATGTAAATGTACCAATAGGTGTCTCATATACGTATACTCAAACCTTTAGATCCAATCTGTTCTCTCCCGGATCCCCCACCTCTTACCATCACTCCCAACTCTGTGCTGACCCAGTCACTCTGAATAGACACCAAGCCTGGAAGAGCCTCATTAGGGTCTCTAAAGTGTTTCCCAAGTTTTTTAACTGGACCTCCTACCGCAGAATCACCCAGAGAACTTTTTGGAAGTACCGAGTCCTGGGAATTGCCAGGAATCTTTGGGAGTGCAGGATGAGCATCTTCACCTTGACAAGTCCCTCTGCACCACCGGACATGTTCGAACAGTTCTTCCTCATCCACTGTTGTTGCAGTGTCCTTACTTGTCCCAGTCCCTTGCACCATTCAGATGCTTACCTAGGAAGACAGACAACCCTGGGGAATGTGGAAGGTGTCATCAGTACGTGTGCTGATGAGGGCCGAGGAAGTCCAGCGTCCCCACCTCCTCCCCTCCTTGGTCAGGGCTCTGCTTTGAGCCACTCCGGGGCTGACTCACAGGGCCAGCCTTCTCTTGGTTTGATCCTCTCAGCCCAGGAACTTCTGATGACTGAAAAAAAAGCTGTGGAGGAAAAATTGAGGTGGGATCTCAGAGAATGGTCTTGGACTTTGACTTTGCACCTGAGTTAACTAAGGGAAAAGCAGTTTCACAATAATTCTCTCTCTGCAGTGCTCCTGAGCTCATTTTTCTAAGAAAAAGAGCCTGGGATTTGTGCCCTAAAAAAGAATAAAGTCAACCTTCTCACCACCCTATACTTTGCCATCTCCCTCCTCTAAAGAATGAGCTCCTAGGAGAGAACTTAGCCTGGTACTACTACTACTGCTTTTAGCTAACACAGGCTCCTCCCCGCTGCTGGTTAAGGGTGAATGTTGAAAAGGCCTGGGGCTGCTCAGCCAAGTTCACACCCACAGGCTGCCTGCTTAAGGCTGGAACACTGAGGACCAAGGTCTGACCGCAACAACTTGGAATGCAGAAACTTTGTGAGGGCCCTGTGATGTCCCGACCCCCAAAACCCAACTCGTGATTAGTGTTTATCCACGTTTAGATCAGTCAGACTTGTCCCTTATACCAAAAGCTTTTCTGACAAGGGCCTTGACAGACACTGTTGGGCTGTGACCTTCACCACTGAGACTTAGTCACCACGGAGGTGGGACAAGGCAGCTTCATAAACCCACACCCTTAAGAGTAGACAAAAGCATAAAAGCAAGCAAGGAATAGAGAATTATGACGGCCTGGTTGTGAAGGTGGCCAGGACCAAGGACCATCTTTGAATCTTACATGGGTGGCCCAAGGCTAAATGCCTTAATCCTACCAGTTCCAGTCTTATTTTTGGATGAGAGGAGAAGCTTTTGCTGCCTATTCCTTCAGTAGTTACAAGTTCCTTCGACTATTACGTATCCCCAAAAGCCACTTAGTTCTGCGAGACAACTCCATGCTCTTTTTTTTCTAGCAATGACTTGGACTTTAAAATTCCTTGACATTTGAAGACTCTCTACTCGAGAATGTTTATGAGACCATCATCCACAGAGAAACACCTTTCCCTTAAGTTTTACTAGACAACCCAAGTTCAGAGAAGGGACCAAAAGAGGAATTTGCGGATGTGAAATTTGAACTCTGAGAGAGTGATCACTATTTCTCGAGAAGGAAGAGGAGAAAGGAAGGAAATATTCATTGTACGCCTGCCATGTGCTACACCCTGTGGTTGGTCACTTCACAAAGATGTCTTTTGTCCTAGAACAATCTCAGGTACAAATTACCATCCTTGTGCATGTGAGAACGTGAATAGGAAATGCATTTCTTTGTATGAGATGATTGCCAGTGAGTGCCAGTGGGGTTGACAGGTGATTTTAATTAAGTTGCCTCAAACTAATTCTGGTTCTTCAAGCTAGAAGCCCCCAGATTCTATGCAGAGTTCAGCTCTCCTGCATGGAGTGGACCGGGGTTGGTCAAAGGATGAAAGCTGCAAAAATGGGAAACTCTCCCAGTCACTTTCTTCTTGTGGGGTCAACACCCCTCCACATACACAACCAGAACCTACTTTTGTTTTCTGTTCAGTATCTTCCAGCAACAGTTTTGTACATTTTCCCCAGAGGTTTTAGCAGTCATCTGTGGGAGATCATTCTGATAGGAGCTGCTTGGCCATTACAAAAGCAGGTCCAACTGTTAGCAAAATTTTAAACAATGTGGGTAAAATGTTGTGATTGACCCTTAAACTAGAGGCTGGTCTTACACAGGAAATATTGCCCTTCAGGTGGTCAACACATGTTCAGGACCCCTCACTGGAAACTTCCTTTGGAACCAGTTTTGAAGTCACATGAGAACTTGGTCTCATTCCTGTAGAGTCCATTTGCATTTACCAGCCCGAAAGATATTCTGCGGTTTAATTGCCCTTTTATTCATCTTATTAATTTCATACTAATTTCAGTATGAATGAGAAATTTAGTTCACTCCCCTATAAAGATTTCTCACCTTGGAAAATATTTCCGAGCCCATTGTGCTAGGGGTGGGGTGGGGTGGGGCTTACCCAACAGAGAGTTCAGAGTGGGCTAAGCCGGTATCTCCCAGGTGGAATAGCCAAGTGGCCTAAGGGGATTCTCTAGAAACCAAGAATAAGGGTGTGCCTGGGCTGTTTGATAACAGCGGACTTGCACCTGGGAGACTCGCACCTGGGAGACCTACGATATGCTCCAGGTCCCTTGCATAGAATTAAACTGGGTATTCTTTGCTTGCTGAAATGTTTAAGTCTTTCGTTTCAGGTTCTAGTTTCCTGAATACAGTATAGTAAATATTTGGGGTCTGTGCTATGGTAAATAACGTACTAGCTTGGGCTCCAGAAAGTTAGAATACAGTGAAAAAATTTAAGGCAAGAGACAAAGGAAAAGGAACAAAAAGCTTTTTCCGCACTGAGCATAGGATCATTCTGGGCCGTTTCAGAGAGCAGGAGCAGAGCTGGTGATGCCACTAGGTCCCTCCGAACCTCGGGACGAGTTCCGAGAAAGCCACTCATTTCGTTTCCACTGGCGTCTTTTCCTTGCGATCTCGTCTGGCTTGGAGGAAGCCCCTGCAATACCAAGCCCCACAGGCTGCCGATCTGGCAGGGTGCAGGGGCTCCAAAGAATTCTTCGTGACAAGAGGGGATGAGGGCACAGCCTTCCCAGCCTTTGGAAAAGGTAAGTAGCTAAGGAACCGTGTTTTAATCATCCTGGGCCATGTCTTGGTCCCTGAGCTCTGGATCTCAGATGGTGAGGGCGCAGATGCCACCCTGGCCTCTAAGCATCACCAGGGTTTAGAAAAGTGCTAGCAAGGAACCACTTCACACGAAGAGTGCCACTGCCCTCCCGCGCTTAACAAAATGACGGACAATAACCTGGTAGGTGCCCGGCTTAGGCTTGTGGATTTGGATGTAGTAAAACCATAAATTCCTCTATTTGCCCATTTAGTTTGGATGGTGGTCTCTATTATAGGCATAAGTAAGGTGAAATATATAAATCTTTAAAGTATAAAATGAAGGTGCTCTGTACATATTTTTTAGCTCATAAACCCACTGTTTTTATCGAAAACAAAAGAAGTGCAAATATCTCTGCCCTTAGATGCCTTTCTGTTTGTCTTCTCTCCAGTTTACAGAGAAAGCTCCTGGAAGGTGGGGAATGTTCCTAGCTCAGTGCAGGGCACGTGGTTTTCAACAAATATTGTCGAATAGCAAAATTACAAGGTGTAAGAGTTTACATTATTTTTCTCTTTATTTTTGCAGCAAACGTGCAGGCAATGGCTTTTTTATTTGATTGCCTTATGCATAGATTATTGCTGGCAGAGGAGACCTTACATCAAGACCTGCTTTCCCAGCGTGTAGAGAGATGCCTTCAGAGGAGTCAAGCTTTGCAGCATCTTCCTTGATATTCTACTCAAAGCAGGTCAGCACTTGTTCTTTACCTAACTGAAATGCAGAGAAACAACACTGATATAAATTTTTTCACTAATCATATTAACAAAGACTAATAATTAGTGTGGGTGACGATAAATTGAAACCTGTAGTCTTTTGTAGCAACTTAAAATGCAATTCAGGAAAATTTGTTAATTTTATTTTGAATCCTTAAAATGTCCCTGTCATTTGTTCTAGTTAACCACAAGGACGTTCATGACAGATGTGTTTGTAAAGGTAGAAATTTTGAAAAATATTAAAACTAGGAATGTAAACTATTTATTATGTAGTCATTTAATAGTTTATTATATAGCTAATATATACAATAGGTACAAAAACTATAATATCATGTGAAAATGCTTATTGTAAATTCTACAGGGAAAAGTCAGCTGGCTATATATTGTGTGTGTAATTAATTACTCTTGCTTGAGTGCATTGCCTGAGAAGTTCATTGCTATGATATAAAGTAGTGGTGAATAGTGGGCATCCATGACTTGTTTCTGATTTTAGTGAAAATGCCTCTAGAATTTTTCTGCTGTATCAGTGATCTATTGTTGAGTAACAAACTTTCCTAAAGTTAAGTTGCTTAAAATAACAATTTTTTTTTTTTTTTTTGCTCACGAATATGCAATTTTGACAGCCTAACAGAAATGACTTAAATCCGCTCCACATGGCATCACCTGAGACGGCTCAAATTCAAACTGGACAGTCCATTTTCAATACAGATCACCCACATGACTGGCTAGTTAACACTGGCTGTTGGCTGGCAGTTCAGCTGGTCTGGGGCCTGGGCGGGAAGAGCCTGCTTCTCCAGTTGGGCATCTGTTCAGCTGCATGGGCTTCCTCGCTGGATGATGGCTGAGTTTGCAGAACAAATGTCCCAAGAGATCCAGGCGAAAGGTGGTGGCACTTTTAATCTCTATTCTTGAAAGTCACATTGCATCACTTCCGCTGTATCTTCTTAGTAGAGGAGTCTCAAAGTTCCACCCAGGTTAAAAGGGAGAGAACATAGATTCCACCCTTGGAACAGTGGCAAGGTCATGTTGTAAGATGAGCATGTGGGATGAGAGACAGTCTTATATTCTAAAGTTGGTATCTAAACCTCTCTCATTATCAAAGACCTGGAAACACTTTACCTTCCACATGTCCCCTATGCTCTTTGTGGGTATTTTGTTGAATGCTTTTATTTTACTTGTTTTTTACCACATAAATTGGGCATTTTATCGATTTATATAATGTTTGCCACCAAGGAATCCATCTCTAAAAAATATAGCTTACTTTTACCTGTTTTTGAACTTTTTACAAATGGAATCACACATTGGGAATAATTTTCTGTTAATGATTCTTTTACCTCAAGTCGTTTCTAAGATTAATGCGTGTCATTACATGTAGCTGTGCTCTGTTCATTTTCCTTGTTGCCTGGCACTCTGTGATATAAATATATGGCGATTTATCCACTGTGCTGGAAGTGGACCTGGGGCCATTTCTGCGTTTGTCAGTTAACATTTTGGTCCACATACCCTAGTGCAAATGTGCATGAGTTTCTTTGGTGTATACCCTTAAGAGGGATATTGCAGATGCTTATGTTACTAAATGATGCCAAACTGTCCCAGTTTATACCCCCACCAGCCAGCATGAGAGTTCCTGTCCCAAAGCCCTGTTGCCATAATCTAATTTTGTCATATTTTCTTCTTGTTTACAGTAGGTTTGTAATGGAAAACAACACCTTTAATCCTACTTTAACGTCCTCTTCCTGCATGCTGTCATTTCAAGGAGCAAGAGCGTTATCTCGTTCAGAACC
>CM053507.1:144203858-144228399 GCA_028627145.1 Eidolon dupreanum | reverse complement strand
CGTCTTTTAAAGGCGTAAAAAGGAAGATTATTCAATAAATCAGTGGTGTCAAACCTTGACTGCCAACAGAATCACAAGGGTTTATAAAGTACTATTGTCAAGACTGCAACAAAATGAAATAACCCTAGGATCGGTGCCCAGACATTAGTTATTTAAAAATCTCTCTGGGTGAGTCTCATGTGGAATCAGGGTTTTGAGACCCTGGGCAAACTGGACCAACTTGAACCATATGCAGTCCACCTTTTTATGTTCTTATAAAATTCCTCAAGTTGGTCTGAAAAAAGAAAGGTCAAGTAATGCCTGACAAGCCCAAATAGAGCAAGAAATACGAAGAAAAGCAGAAGAAAAAAGACCATTTTTCAAATGCTTTCATTTCTCCTTAAAGTTTTCATACATTCGAATCACACTTGTAGCAAGTATTACTATCAAACTCCACTCATCGGGCCAGAGACCCTTGTGGTGTTAGCGAAAAACTTGCCCCTCGTGTAGCACACTACCTACACTTGTGAGTTCATCGGCCATTCAGTGGCCTCAACTCCAAGCTCTAACAATGTGCAGAGAAACGCCCTAGTGTTTCTAGAGCGCTCATTCTTGAACTCTAGTTTACATCAAAAAGTCATTACCTTGTTGTTGCAAGGGATGGCAATGTCCACGTAGCGCAGAGGAGAGTCTGTGTTACACAGGGCGATGGTGGGCAGGTTGACATAAGACGCCTCTGTGAGAGGCTGGTGGTCAGCCCTGGGATCGGTGACCACCAGAAGTCTCGGCTCCCGGAAGGCTGCCTGGATCTGGTTAGTGAAGGTCCCAGGAGTGAAGCGGCCAGCAATAGGAGTGGCTCCAGTGGCAGCAGCAAACTTCAGCACGGCTCTCTGTAAGAATTACAGTGAGAGTTATCAGTGCTCCAGAGATGGAGTCATAGGAACTTTCCAAGTGTAAATGCGCTGACCACCAGTTCCATCATCATGAAGCGGGCCATCTAGGCAGAACCTCCAAATATCCCTTCCTCAAAACTAAAAAGTAACTAGTTTCATTGTTAATCAGAGCAATGAAACATCAAAGGGCTGTCCTACAGAATTTTAAGAGCTGTCCAAATCCAATTTGAACATTTTTTTAAAAAGTAGAAACGGGGTGAACAAAATCCTTAAGAGCTCTTACAAATCAATACTTACGAAACCATGAGTTTTCTCAATAGAAAAAGAAAATTGTCAAGATATAAATAGGGCAAAATCAAGTTTTACCTCACAGGCCATTATTTTCATTCATTTAAGTTGGCAAAGATTCTTACTGTTGTTTGAGACCCGAATGAGACAAATACTACCCTCCTCTTCAGAAAACCTTTTTGAAAAATTTTGCTGTTGATATCAAAATTTTTGACCCGGTACTTCATTTTAAATATAAAAAAATCTGACTACAGAAAACTGTGATGAGACATTTTAATATGGTCATCTCTTGGTATTTAGTGGCACAAGAAAATACATGACATGAAAACTGAACTTCAATATACTGTCAGGTGCCAAGTGGTATGTATGTTGAAAATGCCAAATATTGGCAAGGTGAGATTTCTAAACAGTGAATTTATGGGTTTTTTAAATTTTTATACTCTTCTATACATCCAAAAATGCCCATAAGCTTTTTTTTTTTTTAAATAATAAAAAACAGGCATATTGTTCCACAAACCTGGCCGGTATTCCTGGATGATATGACACTGACATCAGCTGGGTTTTCAATGGCAACAATGGCACGAGCTGCCAGCAGAAGCTTCTCCCAGGTTCTCTTCAAATTTATGATGTAGATGCCTAGTGACAGCAGAAAGCTTTAAACACCTGACCTAGCTTTACAAACGGACATTTTTCTAAGAAATTGAATGTGGCAGAGAGTACTATCAAACTCCAGTCATAGAGGCAAGCTCTACTGGTGTTAGCGAAAATCCTGCCTTCAATATAGCACACTTCCGACACTCAGAAGTTCATTGGCCAAGACTGGCCTGTACCCTGAGCTTTAATAGTGTGCAACTGTGTCAGTAGGCCAAGTACATCTTCTCCCTTCTCTTTCCCCTTAGTAACCCTCTATCAGGCCCCCACTGAATTCCTACAAGTTCTTGCCCACTTCCTGGCCTCTTACCACTCTCCCTGCCTTGATTATCAAATTCATCCCCAAAACTCCTTTGCATCATGCCTCTCCTGGGTGCAAATCCTTTCCTGGCTCTATCTGTAAGCTGAATTAACTCCCTTACCCACTGTAATGCCTCCCATGCTCTTGTTGCAATCTACCTTCCCTTTTCCAATACCTTTCAAGCCAAAATGTTTATTCCTCTCTGGCTCTTTCCCAGAATTCAGTTTAACAAACCTATTCTCAGTACCTATGATCTATAAGGCACTAAGAGAGATAAATTCTTAGGAACTCAGTTAACAAGCTTCCTCAGCATCTTCACATCTCACCTCTTTCATGATCCAGAGCTCAAGCCCCATCATCTAGGATATGCCATATTCTTCCACTGGAGCCCAGAAACCTTTCCTTCCCCAAACAACCAGAACACTTAAGTTTTAAAGCCTGTTTCCAACCTAGGCATCTGGTTACATTTATTACTAGTAGAGAGCCCTGCAAGGCAGATTTAGAAATTACTTCACCCAGCATCACCCATTAGAACAGCAGGGTCAAATTTGTCTCAAAGCTGGAATGGCAAAAAAAAAAAAAAAAAAAAAAAAATTTAAAGGAATGACTGACCATCACTTTTCCTTTTGTAGATGTACTGTTCCATTTGGAAGTCAAGGTTGGTGCCACCTAAGTGGGTTCCTGCTGCAAGGAATTTGAGGACATCCTCCTCCTTCATCTGCAGGACATCAAGGGCTCCGGACATTGTGACAGTTTCCCTTTAAGTTACGTGGGAACCTGAAAAACAATAGTTAAGAACCTAGTCCTTTTCATTCCAGTGCCTTAAGTGGAGTGGGGGAATAGGTACATTCTAACTACTCTTTAGTCAAGCAACTTCATACATAAATGCAATCTAGTACACCTTCTAGTGTCAGACTGAGTTTACAGTCCAGTAGGATTTAATAATAAACACATGCTACACACAGAACTGCGGCAAACTTTGCTAGGAAAAAGAGATGGGCAACCAACCAGGTAATTAAACTAAATGTAAATAGTGAATCGAGACTTAACACTTCTCAAGGTACTCAGAAGTAAAAGTTATGGACGAGCAAAGATAACCACCATATGTGAGAAGCGCAGCCATGTTCGAGAACGAGTTGGGCAGACTGTGGACATGTGAACAGTTTTATCTTCAAAGAGATTGCAGGTGGGCACGTTAAAATTACTTCTCCCTGCGGTCACAACTATTTTTCCTCAAAACCCTGCCAAGAACCTTAACAGCAACGGGCGAAACGGACGAGCCCAAACAGCTGGCGCCTGGGCCTCTGGATTCACTGCCAAATATCGGGGTCCCAAGCAATCGCAGTGCGTTGCCTAGACTTTCTGAACCCCCACCCACCAGCAGTTCGGCCCGAATCCCAGCCCGGTGTCTGGAACTGAGGGCGACCTCGGGCCGCTCCGGGGGCATTGTGGGAACCCGCAGGCCCAGCTCAGCCACGTGCGAGCCGCCGGGCCGAGGCAGAGCGCATCCAGCAAGAGACCCGTCCTTTGTGCTAGCTCTCATCCCCAGTCCTCGTGCCCCTCTTTCGTCTGAGCAGGAAGGTCGCTCTGGTGGCCCAGGAGATACAGGGGACCTCGCAGAAGACTCACCAAGAACAACGCCGTATGGACCCTTTTCTGGGTAGCGCGGAAAAGACCAGAGGGCGGAAATGACGTCATTATATACTCCACCGCCAGCCAATGACAACGAAAGCCGGGCGGAAGAAGGGAGGAGCCCGAGGGGCGCGAGCCTCCGCCTTCCGGAAGGCGGGCTGGCGGTGCTGGTTCCCGAGAAAACGCGGGCGGGGGGAGGTGCTGGTTGGAGCCTGGCTGTTTCCGACTTTACTGCTGGCCCGCGGAGCGGCGACGTTCTGTGGCTGTCCGCGCTCCTACTGTAACCCGAGTCGGGGCCGCGGGCGTGAAACCAGCTGGCCAGCCAATCAGGATTCGAGCTCTTCCCCAGCCTTCTGTGTTTACCTGTGAACCTGAGAAGGCCTTCACCTAAGCTGCAGTTTCCTTACGGGGAAGGAGTGTTGAACTCGATAAGCCTAAGTGTTTGATGAACAAAAGCTGCAGAGATTATTTTCAGGTTTTTTGAGAACGATTTAGCAATACGTAATTCAGATTCTGAAAGTTCACTTAAGGGAAGTTTTCCCGAAAAAAAAGACAAGGCTGCATACATGCTTGAGAACTTTTTTCTTGGCATAAGAAAAATTACTGTCAATAGCCTAGTTAATAAAAATTCATTAATTTAAAAAAATTATATATAAAATATATAATTTCAAAATAATTAAAATTCTATGTACAAAAAATTGCAGGATAAAAGGGCAATTTTTTTAAAAAGTGAAGCTCTAAGCATTCAGTCATTGTAAATAGCCAAATTATTCATAATTATACAGGTTTCAGTCCTAGTTGCACTTAGAATCACTTGCAGAGATTTCAAACATGCTCAACCCAAAACCAAAAAAAAATCTGATTTTTAAAAATAGCTCCTTAGATAATTTTAATGTGCAGCTGGGGTGAGAACCATCGATATACAAACACAGAAACTGGGTGGGTTTTCCCCCTTTTTTCAGTATTTTTGAAATTTTGAGGAATCAGGTTGTTTTTAAATTGAAACAAAACAAAACCCCACTGTATTTAAACAAAGCTGACATAAAAAGGAAATAAATAAACTTAGCCATGGCTTTCAGCATCTTCGGGAACTACTGAAAATACCTGGAGACGTTTGGTTCTCAAAAAAAGGGAAGACTTAAAGATAGCTATATGAAGACTGAAAAGCTGGCTTTTATGGACAGTTTACCTTCACTGTAAGACTTAGCTGGCGGGCCTTCTAGGACAGTACCAAACCATCTCAGCAGTTTCCTCCCCAGCTCCCTCCCCTATGCATCAGTCTCAAGAATACTTCCATTACAACCACAAGGACATTCTTCTGTAGTCATGTTTAGGTGTTTGTTTTTCCACAAGACAGTAAGATTTTTCCTACAAAATAACTTTGTCCTTGAGAACTGATCTGTATGATGAAAATTCTTAGTGAGGAAATGAGTTAAGTCCAAAGATGAAGAATGTACTGTAGTGATACTAAGTCACCTTGAGGAGCCCTTGGCCTAAAAGGCACTTGTCAAAGAATGGCTGTAACTCCCAGCAAAGTTTCCTGCCCATCTTCAGCCTCCAAGTCCTCTGCACAAGTCTCTCCCTATTTTTTATTCATGCCCACCTTTGATGAAAATCTCAGAGCCTTCCTTTTGCAAACTTTGGTTTCTGGCATTTGTATTTAAAAACAAATAAAAACAGGGTTTGTTTTTTTTTTTTTAAAAAAAACAATTTTGCTAGGGACTGTAGGTTTTTTGGACTATATACACTTCACATGCCATCGGGTGGCTGAGAGCCCTATTCTGATATGAAGCTGAGAACACAGGACGCCTAACTGGCTCCAGGCTTCAAGTTCATCTTGGGCATCTTCCCACCTGCCTTTCTAAACAGACTTCTTCTTGATCGTCATCACCTGTTTGGTATCCAGTTGCCCCACAGTCCCCTCCATAAACCTTACTTATAGTGGCCTGAGCAATGTTCAAAATCACTTTTGTCCCAAAACTCCCATTTCCTTCATTAAATGGCATGGTCCTTTCTGTCCACTGAAAGCATTCTGTCTTATAACTTTATCTCTTGGCACTTTGTGTATCATATTAGTTCATGCACTGGAGTTCCAGCTTCACATGCAATGACTATGAACAAGTCGCTTCACCTCTCCCAGGAAATAAGAGCTGTTACTATTTCAGCTGCTACCATCACCCCTGTGCCTGGAAATCTAACAGAAAGACAAGTGAATGGAGAAGGCTCACTGATGTTCACATTTTATAAACCAAGGAGACATTATAATGTTCTATTTAAAAAAAGCTACATATCAAATATAAGAACTCAAAGGTTTAAAAATTAAATCCCATTAACTAAAAAGGACACATTTATCCCTGAAATGGAGACAGGCCTGGAGATTCTGGGTTGCTTCAGTCAATTTGGCCCTCAATCTTCAGAGCATTCTCACCAAACACCTGCATCTTCGCACAGGCCGAACAGTCTCATGCAGCCGCCAGCTTGAACCTTGGTTCAGGAACAGCTGCATCTGCTGGATGTTCATGAGCAAGTTTACTAAGAAGTCGAAGTTCACTGAGGTCCAGTGGGATGAGTTCTCAGAGTCAGCTAGGCCAAATCTCCTTTTACACAAATGGGGGAACTGAGGTCCAAATACACTCCAAAGTTACATAGAAAATTACAACACGATTACAATTAAAACTCATGCTCCGACCACAGTTTGTTACTCTAAAAACATTGTCTACAAACAGGTTTTTTTAATAGTGAGATGGGACCCAAGTTGCACCCTGAAGAAGGCAATGTATGAGGAAACAGTGAGTTCAGAGCATTTCAGGCAGAAAGGAGAGACTGAACTATGATATAACATATACGAAAGTGTTCAGTCAGCATTCATTAATCTACAAGCCCAACTCTGAGAGGGGATTACTGAAGGGTAAATTATCGGGTACAGCCAAGACTCAGGGCACACAGTACATAAGGCCTGACAGAGGAATTGGAATATTCTCGTTAGGGAATCTGGAGTATATTCTGCAGGCAGTGGGGAGTCAAAAGACTATTAACAATGGGATGGGTTTTATGAAGAGTTTAGGGGAACAGGTTAACTTCCAACTTGATCAGTTAAAGTGGCCATGGGGCAGCAGCCACATAGGTAGGGATGACTAACAGGTGGCTAGATATGCACAGAAATAATGAGGCCAGGTTTGAGGGATAGATAAAATAATGAAAAGAGAGAGGGATCAGTCATTCACTAAACATTTATCACAGGACTTCTCTGCGTCTTAAGGCACAGGTGGAAGCTGAGATATAGTAATGAAGAAGATACAGGCCCTGTGCCTCTGGGAGCTTACAACTGAACTGGGGAGAGGATAAACAGACACTACACAGTCATTTAAGTACGGTAGTGCTAAATGCTGCAGAAGGAAACCATAGGGTCTCTGAGCACTTAGAAGGAGCTGACCTAGCACGAGGGGTTGCAGAAAGCTTTCCTGTGCAAGTGATGCTTGAACCAAATTCCGAAGGACGGAAAGGACGTGGGGGTGGAACAGAGTGTTCAGGCAGAGAAACCAGCAGTTCAGGGTACTGAGGCAGCAAGGAAGAAGCTGGGGAATGGGTAGGGGTGACAATGTGAATGCACCAAGGGCATAAAGTACAAGCGAAGAACACCCAGATCAGACTAGAGGATGGCTTACACAGTGAAAAAGGATCAGTCTGGCTTCAGACAATAATACGGGGGAAATAAGGTGAACCAAAGGACAGGACCACATAAAGACAGTTCTTGAATACTAAGCCAAGAAAATGAGGCTGAACACCAGCACCAAATTTAGAGTGGAGAGGGTGGGGCGGCGGGTGGGTGATAATCAGTAAGAGAGGCACATGATAAAAATAGCATATACATAGAGCTAGACTTCTGTATGATAACTGTTTGATAACAGTTCAGGAAAAAAAATTTCAGTTAACAGTGATCTTTTAAAAAAGTCAAATTATTTACAAGTTCCAAATAAGCAGAGTTAAATCTTAGAAAAACAACATATATATATATATATATACAAAACAAACTGGAGAAATACGACTAGTGACAGAAATAATGCAAAATGATAACCATTAGTACTATGCTACAAAGCCTCACAGTTCTTTACAAAGCCTATTACAAAGCAGCCCCTTTTGTTTCATGTCTTCCTGATGTCAAAAGTACACAAATTTAGTTAGAGTTGATTCCATTACAAGCGATACTTTTATTGGTTCTTCCTGTAGCTGAAATTCAGTGTGCACCACTCTGTTATTCACCTGTAAGAGAAAAGCACAAACTGACCAAAAGAACATACAGCCCTGTTGCAAAAGCCTTTTAGAAATAAACCCCGCAGGATGAGATGGCAGAATTCTGATCCCATCAGGAGAACAATGCAAACATCATTCTAAGGAGATGTCCCACCACGTACTTAAAACGAAGGACTGTGGGATGGAAAGAGCACTGGAATGAAGAGTCCATAGACCTTGGTTCAGTCTCAAGCTTGCTCCTAAGTAATATCAGGCCATGTAGTAACTTACAGTAAAATGAAAGAGTTGCATTACATTCTGCCCAAAGTATCCAACAGCTCTACAATTCCTGGGTTGGTTATAAGCACATCTTATTGTCTGCTCCCTCACTAAGCTGTGAGTGCCTTTAATGCAAAACCCACTCATGCTCACTTCTAGACTTTCTCACCATTGTCTCCTAGCAACTGTTTTAAAAATGAAGGGTGTTTAATAAAGACTTAATGAACATCAGTCGGCAAAAACAGTTTTCAGTTAGCATTAAGCTAAAATGGATTTCTATACACGTTGGTTAAATCTGTCTTTACTATTATTGCATATCCCTGAGAAGCTGACAAGAAACTTTTTTTTTTAAAGAGAGAAATTGAACAATATGAGATATTTGAGAATATGGTTGGGATGACAGTAAAAACTGTCCCTCCTTTTAACATTTTCCCCAAGAGCTCAGCTATGTGAGGAGAAAAACAGTTTTGAAAGTTGCTAAGCATCATATGGAAAGTATTAACATTAAAAATGCTTTTTAAGAAATAAAAATAGTTACCACCCCTTAGGGAGGTAAGGAATGATCAACACATAATTGTGAACTCTAGAAGCCCTCTGCCTGGGCTGGAATGCCAACTCTGCCACTTACTAGCTCTCCATCTGTGACAGTGGATGCAAATCCCAGCACCTACCTACCCGAGGGTTGTTGGGAGGTTTAAATGGATTCATATCTGTAAAGCGCACAGAACAGTAACTGGCACAGAGTGAGCTATGCAATACATGTTAGTATTGCTGTTACTATGCTCATTTACGACCTTTTCTAATTAGCTCTCTCTGTGTATAAAAATCCCAGATTAAGAAAATTAGTTTCTAATCCTGAGGTGATAAACCACTAGAATCGGGCCATTCTCCAAACTTCTCTTTGTATCTAAATCTGAGATTCTCGGCCACTCATTCAAAGAGCACGGCCCATGGGCTACAAGCTGGTGAGACAAGTGTGAGCCAGTGTGGGAATCTCAAAGATGCCCTCAGGGCCTCCCCTCTCCTAGCTGAGTCAGGCCAAAGCCCACTGCAGTGGAAAAACTACAGAGCAGGCAAGAACTTCAAAGCTCACCCAATAGCCCATCCCCTTATATCAACAACGAACAGAAAGTGTCACTATCAGTTTTCCTTGGTATCTGGCCCGACCATGTCTTCTGAACAATGCTGCCATAGTCTAGTAAACCCATGATCAGTCCATTGCTTTCAAGCAACTTTTCAGTATCTCTCATGTTTTCACGGCTAAAGTGCATTAGCTTTAGAGTGAATGGAGCACGTGGTCACCTGGAATTCACTTACTTTGGTGAAAAAGTCAGCGATGTGCCACCTATTTCCATATTGTTTAAAGACTTTGGTCATTGCTTCGATCATCACGGAGCCAGTGCGGGGGTGCCGTAGAGCAACATGATCTACAAAGAAAAACAAAAACATTTCATCCATTTTCCTCCTCTACTTGTAGCTAATTGTTCTTTCACTGACAGTTAAAACATGGAAAATGGCTTTGATCTGAAAATACAGAAACATTCTTGCAGGAGTGTTAGCAGGAGTGTGTCTGGGGCCAAACACAAGAAGCACCTGAGCCTCCCAGGGGACTTGTGTGACAAGTGGCACAAAATCTCTCAACAGGGCATTCTTTTTAACGTGCATTTTTTAAATAAAAACTTTTAAAATAAATACATGTGAAAGTAAAAAGTTTAACAAACCCCCATATAATCATCCCTCAGATTTAAGTTATCATTTTGCCATTTACTTCATTTTATCTTGGTTTTTTTTTTTTTGACTGACTTTTGCAATAGCATTTTAAGCTAAATATTCGTGTGTGTCTGCATGTGTGTGTATGTGTGTATAATTTATTTTAGGGTCTTCAAAAGTTTAAATACTGAAATTATTTTTACTATTCTATTTAAAAACATAACACATCTGTTTAATGTGGAAATTCAATGGGAATACCAAAATCGCACCCTCTCATAATAAATCTGGGTTGCAAATGAAAAAACATAGGACATCTTTGGAACCTCAGTGTAGGCAAAGGTTTCTTAGAACACAAAGAGCATAAAACATAAAAGGGAAAAAAATTGATAAATTGGACTTGATCACAATTTAGAACTTTTGATATTTGTAACACATACCAGAGAAAGGACTTGTATCCACGATATATAAGGGACTCTTGCAACTTAATAAGAAAAACAAAATACAAAATAATATAAAATTGGGAAAAAGAAGGTATATGAATGGCCAATAGACACATGAATAATCATTATTATTAGTCTTCCAGCGAATGCAAATTAAAACCACAAGGTGATATTATCATATATCTATTCGATTGTCTTAAACTTTTAAGAGACCATACCAAGTGCTAATAGGGATGTGGAGCAACTGAAACTATCGTACTCTGCTGGTGGGAATATAAAAGGATGCAATCACTCTGGAAAATAATTTGGCAGTTTCTTTAAAAGTTAAACTTATACCTCCTGTGTGAACCAGCCATTCTATTTCTTAGCATTTACCCAAAGAAAACAAAAACATATGCGCCCAAAGATCTGCACACAATTGTTCATAGCAGCTTTATTTGTAATAACCAAAAACTAGAAACAACCAAATGTTCAAGTAAAAGGATAAACATAGTATTATACCCGCACAACTGAATATTACTTCGAATTAAAAAATGAACTACTGATACAGAAAACAACGAGTGAATCACAAAACCATTATGACGTGTGGAAGAAGACAGGACAAAAACAAACAAAACCACACATACTGTGTAATTCTAGTTCTACAAAATTCCAGAAAACATAATCTGATCTGTGGTAACAGAGACCAGGTCTGTGGTGACCTATGGATGGAGCTGGAGCCAGGGATGGATTAGCCATGAGGAAATATTGGCTTATTTTGAGGTGATGAGAATATTTGCTTATCTTGATCATGATAATGGCATCATGAGTATATATTTACTTTATATTTGTTCAAACTGTACAACTGAAATATTTGCAACTTATATTTTATTACACCTCTGTAAAGTCGTCAAAGAATCCATAGAACATATCTGTAGAGTATGGGGAACTACATGGAAATTTCAAATTGCCCCTTTTAGAGTGAATCTGAGTTAGAAACACATCGCAAAGCCCGAAGATCCATCTAGTCCAATTTTCTTCAAACTGCAGGTTGTGGCCCAATAATCAGTCAACAAATCAATTTAGTAGATTAAAACCAATATTTTTAAATAATGGGATAGAATAAGATATCACAGAAAATATTAAAGTGTCTCAATTGCAGTAAGAGCAAGTACCATTTATAAAATTAGTATTTGTTACATATATATTTATACTTTTATATCAGTGTATATAACAGATTATAATAAACTGTATTTTCTCAATTCTAAGGTTTGTTTGTTTGTTTGTTTGTTTTTCATTTTAGCAGCTCTAAAATCTGAACATGCTGTATAATCTCTGCTGGTCACAGACTAATTGGTAGCTTCCTGCTGACACAAAATAATGTTATGTCTTATAATCAAGGCATTAGATTTGATGAAATACAATTAGCTGTTTTTTACTGTGGATTACGGCAACATTGGAAACCTCTGACCTAAAGCGGTCTGCAACCTCTCTGAAGAATCATGTGCCAAGTGGCTGCCCAGGATCTTATCAAATGAAAGATCATAAACTTCTCATTGCTTTGAAAATGATCAGCAGTGGTTAAGTCCACGGCCATGGGTTCAGTCCTCAACACAGATTCTAAACCACAAAAAAGAATCCCATGAGTAAAACTGCATAACTTTAGACTCTGGCCGAAAGCTAGCGAGTTTCCACAGATTTACCAAACAAGTTCAAAGGGATCTCAGTAAGCCTGGGATCCCTCATATGTGCATTGTAAAATAGTTTACATAACTCAGGCCATTAATGTGAGCAACAATCATGCACAAGACTAAATACAAATCGCCAGTAAACAGGTGAAAATATTTTGCAGCTTCTCCAGCATACAGGTGACATTGCTCTGTCCCATACCAAGAGTGGCAAGCTTTAGGACTTGCAAGGGTCAGGTAGCTGCTATAAATGTCTGTGGTGAGCTAAATGTCAGAAGTCTGGATTTTTATGTGCAATCTCCCAATTTTTAAAAGCAGATAATTCAATTTTAAAATATTGTAAGTTCGTTTTTTTGAATAGATAATACATTCAAATGGTTCGAAATTCAAATTGCAAAAGGAATCTAGTGAAGTCTACCTCCCTCCTTGTCCCATGCCCAAGAAAAATGGTATGAGTTTCTTTTGCGCCCTTCCATATCTGTCCTGTAACCACCCACCTCCGACCCCAGCAGCTTAGGATATAGCTGTTATACCGATTTTTTTCACCAATTCACCTTTGGCAGTCGCTCATCATCAACACACAAAAAGCCTCTTCTTCCGGTTACACAGTATTCTACTCTGATTTACTATACTTTATTTAACTCGTCCCCTATGGATAGACATTTAGGTTTTTCCCAGTACTTTGCTATAATAAACAATGTCAATGAATAACACTTGGCACATGTCATTCAGACACAAATTCCTAGCCAAGGAATTACATGTGTAATTGTAATTTTGCTAGTAAATGCCAACCGGTCCTCCAAAGAAGTGATGCCAATTTATGATTCCACCAGTAATTAATAAGTAAATTCCCTACCTCTTCACCAAGAGTATACATTCAAACTTTCTGATCTCTGCCAATCAGATAAATGAACAATCATACTTCAATATCATTTAATTAACTTTCTTCTTAGAAAGATGAGCATCTTCTCCATGTTGATGGTGTTCGCTAGGAGTTGTCAGTTAATAGCTTATACCCACTGTTCTATTGGCCTTTTGCTTACTATTAATTCATGAATTAGGAAAATTAGCCTCTACCTGTGTGCTCCTCCCAGATCCCATTTTCTCCCTCCCTCCCATTCTCTTCCTCCCCCACACAAAAACCACTAATCTTCACTTTGTATTCACCACTCATCTTTTTTTAAATGTCAGTTTTACCACATATATATGTGTCCTTGAACAACGTAGAGTGGTTTTGCTTATTAGAACTTTTTAAAACAAAAACAAAACCAGTCTATTGTGACTTTTTTCACTCAGTGTTATATATCTAAGGTTAATCCTTTTTATTGCATGTAGCTGTAGTTCTACCCCTTTTAAGTCCATGATTTTGTCCACATCCCAAATTATTGTTAAGATCCCCAATCGCCTTCATATTTCTAAATCCAATGGTGAATTCTCTGTCCACATCATATCTAACCTGCCAGCAGTGTCTGACACAACCAGTCACTTCCGCCTTCTTAAAACACTTCCTTCACATGGCTTTCAGGATACCAAACTCCCTTGGTCCTTTCCCACGTCAGCGGGTGCTCCTTCTGAGTCTGCACGGCTGATTCTTCTTCACCCCGGCATCCTATAAATGTTGGGAAAGGTCCAAGACCTTATCTGGGCCTATGATTTCAAATAACATTACAAGCTAATGACACATTTATCTTCAATGCAGACCAGCTGTTTCTACGCTTCCATCTTAGCGTATCCACTGTGATGGCTAATCACCATTTCCAACTCTTGCTTTCCCAGGATCTGCTCATCCTGGGGCCCTCACAGTGGAAGAAAAATGGCAATTTCTTTCTTCCACTAAAAAATCAGCCTAACATCGTGCCTGAAGGATATGGACTGCTCAGGCTCTCAGAATTTGAGCTCCCTGGCTCACATTCTTTCCTGAAAATGTCCACTCTCCTGGGTCACTCCATCAGCATCTGTGCTGCAATCCTGCCTGTCTCAAAAAAACAAACAAAACACTCCTTTGATCTCTCCTCCAGATGGCGTCCCCATTTCTCAACTCCCTTTATAGCAAAACTACAACAGTTTTGGTTTTCTCTGTTGTTTCCAATTCCTTTCTTCAATTCCCACCTCTGGAAAATCTTTAAACATGACGGAACGAACACCCGAATATGCACCACTGAGATCTAACAAATACTAATGTCACTGGCGCCTTGGGTCCTTGCAATCTCCCAGGATGGAAATCAAGGGAGATCACCAGACACCAACGTAGTACAAAGAGAACGTTTTGAGTTTTCACAGTGTTGGGAAACCAGCACTATGAAAGGGGAGAACCAAGTGGTCCCTGGAGGGAGGATGGGGGTGAGGGGGTGGTCAAAGGGAACTAGGCAGGAAGTGAACTATGTTCAGGCATGTAGAGGTGGAGGTTTCTCAGTGCCTGCAGTGTGGTTACATGCTTCTTCATGCATTGCATGTCTCATTAGCATGTTCAATCTCCACCTTTGGGCGTGTTTTTTAGTATTAAAATGAAGGATCACACAGCGGCACTGCTGAGCCTGACTGCCTAAGGGACAAGTTGTGTGGTCCCTGTAAGTGATTCCTTATTATTAGCAACCCTGGAGTCTTTAATGCTTACTGGTCACCCCAAAATGGGTATCCTTGGGGGACTTACCTGAGTATTAGCAGTTGACTCCTGTCTGTTCAACCCAACTGACTTAATAGCAGGAAGTTGACTTCCTGTCTCTAATATTTTGCTTTACTTTTTCTAGCTCTTCTTTTCTGGTGAAATACAGCTGAACCCTCAATTTGTCTTTCCTTCCCTATTTTCTCTGCCTCGACCAGAGGCAATCCCTACCACAGAGCTGGTGCCTGTCCTTTCTGCCTGTATTTTTACACTGTTACTAACTATATATTTAGTAATAATGTTATTATTTTGTGTTTAAAATATTTATATTAAAGATACACTATGTGTTTTATATTACAACTGTCTTTTATCTTCATTCATTGTTACTGTTAAAGAGAAAAACAAAGTCCTCAAATAGCGTCACTCGCTTGTGCTAAAAGCTCATGACACCAAACTTAGATTTAACACCTGATCTAACTGCAGTTTTGACATCTCCTGGAAATGTGATCCTAATTAACCAGTCTGGAATTTTCTGGTCAAGCAATAGCAAGGCAATTTATCATGTGGGCCTACTCCACCCCCCGATAGAAAGAAGCAACCTGCATAACAACGATCCTTCCCATTCTCTCCCCCTCCCCCAAAAAAGATGTCCCAGTTCCAAAATAATCCTTTCTTCTTTTAATAGCTCCCTTCGACCACGCTTCTTCCTATGAAAACCTTCCATTTTGTATAACCCCTCAGATTGCCCTTCTAGATGCTAGAAGGGATGCTGCCCAATTCGTGAACCACTTAATAAAGCCAATTAGATCTTCAAATTTACTTGACTGAATTTTGTTAACATTACATTTAAAACTTCCCATGATTCTTTTCAACTGCTGCACAGTTCTACTGTATGCATAGTCATGTGCCACATAACAAGTTTTGGTCAACAACGGACCACATATACAATGGTGGTCCCACAAGATTATAATGGAGCTGAAAAATTCCTATGACCTAGTGCCCTCACAGCCATTGTAAGGTCATGGCAAAACACATTACACAAATACTTACCACCATGTTACCATTGCCTACGTATTCAGTACAATAACATGCTGTATAGGTTTGTAGCCTAAGAGCAGTAGGGGACAACGTTATGTGTCTATTTGGCATAAGGATTATTTTAGGCTGGTTAATTTTAAGAAACAGCTTGGGAGAAGTTCTGAAAACCAAGCAGAAGTGACCCTTTGGAAAAGAAATTCATATTTGTAAGGGAAATCTCTATTTGTGAGGGTGTCTCCCACTTCCTACCAAGAAGAGAAAAATGACCCTAAATCTCTAGAAACTCTTATCAGAGAAGAAGGCAAAGCATTAAATCTGTATAACAACCTTAACCCTTGCTTACTGTGCTCTTCTCGGTAAGCTCCCACAATTGACTGCACCCAGCTCCAACATCTTTTGTCTTCAGCTACAGATGGTTATTAAAGGTGGGAGCTTTAGCCATTTTGATGAGTTATTCAGTTTTCCTGAGTCTCTCTCATGCATACAGAAGGTATACATGCTATTAAACTTTTGTTTGTTTTTCTTCTGTTAATCTGTCTTTAATTATAAGGCTATCTCAGCCAAGAACCCAGAAGGGTAGAGGTAAAATTATTTTTCTTCCCCTACAGAGCAATAGGCTCTCCCATACAGCCTAGGTGTATACAGTAGGCTATACCACCTGTGTTTGTGCAAGTTTACGATGGTTGCACAACAATGAAATCGCCCAAGGATGATGCCTTTCTCAGAACGAATCCCCAGTGACTGTATACCACTCCCAATGACTCGTAGCTTCTCCTCCCTTTCAATTCTCCACACTGTAAACAATCTCAAAGGAGCACCCATGTTAGAGTGACCAACTCATCCAGATTTGCCCACTTTCCCAGTTACAGCAATGAAAAGTCCACTGTGCCAGGAAACCCCTCAATCTCTGGCAAGCTGGGACAGCCAGTCACCCTATACCATGTATAAACGAGCAGAAGGGCGGAGGGTCTCAGATTTTCTCAGTTTACGGTACGCTTAGCAACTCAGTAATTTTTTCACAGTGGTCCTAGGCCAAGAAAAACAGAGTTCCATTTAATAAAGTAGTTTAGGATACAAATGTTAAATTTACACCTAGTAATCTATTGTTACTGGCGGGAGGGAGGGGGGAGAAACTGCACAAATTAAAAGAATAATATTTTCATTTTATTCTTAACCACAATTACTTACTAATGGGATGTGCGCGTCAGCTGGGCACTGCACAGCTTCTCAACCCAGAATATCACCGTGGTCCTTGCTTTTTACCTCAGCCACCCACCAAAACGTAGCTACCCAAATACGTGATATCACCGAAAAGACTGCAGCGCGATCTGATTCTTGAAACTGTAAACTACGCAAACTAATGGTTCACAGGATTAAGAACATCTATGTGACATTACTGTGGCCTCTCGGTTTGGGGACCACAGCATCAGGGTGTCCACCAAGAAGTGAATTTGCAGATCCATGGGATAAACGTATTTTTAACCTGACTAGGTTTCCCACATTGCTCTCCGAAGAGGCAGTACTAACTTCCTGTCGGGAGTGGCATATGGAAATACCTGTCACATCACATATTTGGTACTGCCAGACCATTCACGTGCCATCTGATGAGGTTAAGAATGGAGGATCCTAAAAGGATTCATTTAACCGTGTATTCCAGGTTTTCCACTTTGGACTCTAGATCCTTTAAATGCCCTTCCAGCTATAAAACTGGATTTTTAAAAAAATTAAATTTATTGGGAAAACATTGGTTAGTAACATTACATAAGTTTCAGATGTACAATTCTATAATGCATTCTATAAAGAACTCCACTGTTCTTTAACAGCGCTCGCCACCCAAGGTCATGTCTCCTTCCGTCACCATGTATTTGACCCCCCTTCCCTTCCACATCCTCCCCTGGACCTCCCTTCCCCTCTGGTAACAGTCGTTCTCTTGTCTGTAATATATGAATTTGTAAAACTTGATTCTCAGTGAAAATTTCCTGTTTCCCCACATGAGTGAATCAAGTCCATCTGGCACACAAGACTCTTTTGGACTTTAACTTAATAGCAACAGTATGAGTAATACCAATAGTAATATTACTAGCATAATGTTAGTGATAATAGCAAGCTAATTTGGGGGGTATTCATTACATCAGTTATTATGATAAGCATGACATCTGCATTGCATAATTTAATTTATATAACATCCTAATGACACAAGTAAATTTTATCATTCTCATTTTATGTGAAGAAACTGACAAATCTAGAGGTTAAAAAAAAAATACTAAAGTTCTCAAGGACAGCAAGTGGCAGAGCTAGTTTTTGGGCCAACATCCTTTTCACACGAGAGCCAATGATCTTTCTTATTGTGTGATACTTTGCTAAGAGTTTGATGTCTTCCTGGAAGAAATGAACAGTAAGATGCCAACCAGCCACTCTGAAAGTGGGAACATTTTCTGAAGGGAGGTGGAGGGGGGTTCATGAAAATGTCTCCTTATAAAAACATCAATTTGTAAAGCACAGACCATTTTTTTAAAAAGATTTTATAAATATCAGGAACAACCGAAATCCTCTGGCAGAACGCAGATCTCACAGTCATCTACCCTCACTGTCTTACCTGCCTGGGTGGGATAGATGACGAAATAATCACTGAATGTGGGCAGCCTCTTCTTCTCTGATACGTCATCTGAGTCCATGGGTTCATCATCTGTTTCAACACCACTATCTCTTCTCTCTATTTTTTGAGGAATTAAAAACAAACAACAATAATACATCACTAACACCAGTAACCCATAATAAAAATCACAAAAGGTCTGTATCCTCCACAAGAGACAGAAATATCCACAAAAGCTACATGAGTCAGATGTTAGTCCCACAGACTACCTGGAATTACAAGGATGGTGAAATGTCCCTTGGAAATTCCAGAATTTGAGGTTTCCAGACTCACCCTGTGAAGTCGGTGACTTGGACTGTTCCTCAGCCTAAGTTAGAGATTTTATCTCAGGTAAGTTTTACATCCATCTCTTCCTTCCAGTTCAAAGTCCCTACTCAACTGCACAACTGTGGTTACGTCAGCTAAGGGTCCTCTAATTTAAAATGTAATATTTACATTTTTTAAAACTTACTTATTACTTACTTATTCTCTTTCCTCAAACATCAATACAAGAATTCCCTAGAAACATGACTATTACAAAGAAGCCTCCACTTACCTCCTCTGCATGCCTGGATGATAAAGATCTTTGGTTTCTCGTGAAGTGCCGGACAATTTTTATTGTTAAACATTTCAAAAACATTTTCCAGGCTGACTTTGTCACCATCTTCCATTTTAATAAAGCCATTTTCTCCATGGGACATAAGAGTAACAAGACAACAGCCAATTTCATTTTTAATTCCATTTAATCCATCACGAAATGATGTTAGTTTTTCAAGTAACTCCTGTAAAATAGGATAACATTAAAAAGATCTGAAGGTGGGAAAAATCAGAAATGCTAGAGGTGGCCCCTTTACTACTAGGTGATCCAATGAGATGATAAATTTGAAAATACCTACATCTCTAACAGAGTTAGTGTGAGGTAATTATTATTTTCTTGTCACTCCCTTGTGGTTGCTCTCAGAATTCATCTGATTTCTTATGCTACTGGTTCTTGTTTAACAAAATTAGGGCATTTCTGATTCTCTACCACAAAATACAACAGAATGATAGTTCCTCAAAGTGTTAATGTATTTAAATTTTATATTAACTTATTTTAATATATAAAAATTACTACTTTATAAAATCAATACTCTCAATAGGTAGAAACGGGAGAGAGTGAAGGCGTCCACTCAGCAGCATACACCGGCCAGTCTATCAGCAGATATCATTAGAATCCATTCCACGAGTAAGGAGGTAGGAATGGCTGCCATCACTACTCCCAAATGTGCTGTAATAAAGATCCTGCCCATCTCAACAAAGTAAAAATTAAATTAAGTTTAAATACTGGAAACAAAGAACCAAGACTTATTATTTACAGATAATATGACTATCTAGAAATATTAAAAATCCACTAAAAAACTATTAGAACTAGAGATCAGCAAATTGACCAGACACAAGATTAATTTACACAGAGATCTATGCTTTCCTGATTACCCAGCAATAATCATTTAAGCCGAAAAATGGAAAAAGGATTCCCATTCATGGTCATAACTAAAATGACTAGGAATAAACCTAACAAGGAATATATTAACTAAATGAAGAAAACTATTAAAAAAAAAAACTTTAGTGAAGAGACAGCATAAACAAACCTAGTTGTGCTGATATTTCTGACTGAGATGACTCAATATTATTAATTTGCTATTCGTTCCAAATTAATCTCAATTCAATGTCATGTCAAGCAAAATCCCAAAGGATTTCTATAGAATTTAACTAGATGATTCTTGGGGTAAAGAACAGAACAGATAATGTTCAAGAATAGCCAAGAATATTCAAATGGGAAAAAAAAAAAACCAAGAAGTGAGGGACAGGTCCTATCAGACATCAAAATATACTATAAAATCGTGAGGGGAAAAAAACAGTGATATACTGTCCATTGCCATGTCACCCTGAACGCGCGCCCAATCTCGGCTGATCTTGGAAGCTAAGCAGGGTTGGGCCTGGTTAGTACTTGGATGGGAGACCACTTAGGAATACCGGGTGCTGTAGGCTTTAAAAAACAAACAAACAAACAAAAAATATTGATATATTGACATAAGTATAAACAAATATGTGAATAGAATATTTTAGAATCCAGAAATTAATCCAAGTACTACACACAGGAATTTAGTTCATGATAACACTGGCATTTCAAATATGCATCATTAAAAAAGAATGTATCATTCAATACATGTTGAGATGACTATTTGGAAATAAAGTTAGACCTCCTATATCAAAAATAAAATTCTAGAGAGCAGAAGGTAAACCTCAAACTATAAAAATATCACAGAAAAATAATTTTAAAATTTCTAAGTTCAGAAGGCATGAGGTTTAATCAAGACACAAAATCAAGAAGCAGACAAACAGATTGACAAGTTTACTCACAAGACTTCCATGTGACTTAAGATAACAAAAAGTTAAAAGAGAAAAATATTTGCACCATAATTGTAAATAAATAATGTTAAAAAAAAACTATAGGAAAAAATCCAGTAGGAAAAAGGCCAAAGGATAAAACAGTTAATTTACAAAAGGAAAAAAAAAGGGTCAAAAGATGGTCAACCAAATAACCTAGAAAATGAAATTTAAAACAGTGAAATACTTCTGCCAGTATGACTGCTAAATATTTATAAGTAAATGTTGACAGGATGTGGAGAAAGAGGCCACTTCTGGACCTTGGTGGAACACTGGCAATGTCTGCTATTTGGATGGAAGGGGCTTGATTAAAACTCATGTAATGTGGAAGACAGTCTTGTACCATCCTTGGGGAAAACGAAGGAGTCTGTTTCCTAGCTTTGAAATAATAAAATTGAAAAGTTATTGAGCATTTACTGCAAGTCAGCTACTATTCGAAGAAATTTTACACATAGAACTTCATTTCATCCTCACAAGAGCCCTACAAAATAATTTACTATCATCACCCCCACTGTAGAGATAAGAAAATAGTCAATTAATTTAAGGCAGGGTTTCTAAAACTACTGTACTATTGATGTTTGGGGCCCGATCATTTTTTGCTGTAGGCGGCTGTCTTGGGCATTGTAGGATGTTTAGTAGTATCCCTGCCTTCCACCCTGGATGCCATTAGTACCTTCCAGTTGTGATAAGCAAAAATGTCCCCAGAGACTGTCACGTGTCCTCTGTGGGACAAAAGCACCCTCAGTTGAGAATCAGATTTTAGGTAGCACAACTAGTGTAAGACAGGGTTCCAATTCTGGCAGTCTACACTGCACTCACTGCCCTTCGGTTATGCTGTTCCTTGATGTTCATTAGCAGTGACTCCTGGGAATCTTGAAGGGCTTTCCGATGTTATTGTCCCAAAATACCAGGCAGGTCTAGGCCATGACTGAGCTAGGGTTGGAGAAATCAAACTGGTCCCCACCACCGCCGCTCTTCAATCTTATTTTTTCTGTGCCATCTAGTTAAGCCACATGCAGTTCTGCTCAGGACTCTCAGTGGCCCCTCTTCTGGCCCATTACATGGTTCCAAATAAGTCCCATGGGGACTTTCCAAAGCCCGTGGGCTTGGGTGCTGCTAGAATCCCTCCTGCCTGGCCTCCTGCTGACCTCTCAAAGCTCTTTCCTTGGACTTTCATGCTCCCATCCCAAATGCTCTGGACCTTGCCCAGTCTAGATCCACGGCTGTCCTTGGGCTTCCTTGTCCACCTAGCCTAGGACACCTTCTTGGGTTCCTTTTCCCTCTTTAACTGCACAGCTAAGACCGAAACCCAAGAGGTCTTGCTTGTCTGGAAGGGGAGCTGGGGTATCACACACTTAAGATTACAAAAGGATCAAGAATTTCATCAAGATATACATGTCACACTGCTCAGCAGATCTTTGTTCTTGCCAGGTACCAAAACCCATTATTTTTTTAAAAAAGGAAAGTTATAAAATCCAAGCTACAACTTTTCATTTTTGTTTTTAATGTGCTACCTCTTTGTCAGGATCGATGCACAATGTATATTCAAACTGGCACTGGCCGAGCCAGTCCTTCATTAGCTTGACATCCTGGTCAGCCCCTGGCCTGTTCTTCTTCACGCACATGAGGAAAGCCTTCCGTCTGCCGCTCAGGTCGTAACAGTCCTGTTTTCCAGCAAAGCCAAGAAGTACAATTTAAACCAAATCACATTCAGAAAGCCAAATACACCAGATGCTGCTGAGCCCCGGACACCGCCAGGGGTTAGAGGCACAGACCCGCGCAATCAGCCCTCAGCATTTGCGTTTGCGGATCCCCATCCGCCAGTTGACACTTGAACAACGCGGGTTGGAACCCGGCGGGTCGGTCCTGATATAAGTGGACCATGCAATCAAATCCCCCGGTGTTCAAGGGTCAATGGCATACCAAACGATGAGTTTCTCCTGGGATTGATTATTGGAGAAGTTTCCCAGTTTAAATCAGGGGCGCGACATCGAGCGCCTCTTAACGATTGGGTGGGGACGGGGGAGGGGGGGGAGGGGCGGGGAGTGGTGACTTGATTTAGAATTCTTCCAAATACCTTTCTCAGACTTAGACGAAATAGGCCAGCCTCATTAAATTCCATAACTAATTTAAGTTAATAGAGGACAGATAGAAGAAAATGACAACAAAGGGCTGCAGTCATCGAAATTCAGAATGTGAGACATTTTGTAGGACAAAAAAACCCTGGCTTCTTCAACAAATAACTAGAAAAAAGTTAAAAAGGGAGAAGTATTGTAAATTAAGTCTTGAGAGACAAACCAATCAAATGTAATTGTGTAGACATTATTTGAATAGTTCTGATTCAAACAAACCAAATGTAAAAGACAAAAAAAAAAAAACAGTTAAGGAAATCTGAGGAGTTTTTGTTTTGTTTTGTTTGGTGCAATAAGGGTATTATGGTTCTGTTTAGAAAAAAAAGTCTTTCTCAGAGATACATACTAAAGAATATGTAGATGAAAGTGATATATCTGGATTTGCTTTAAAATAATTAGGAGCAGGGAGCAGATGTAACAAGACTGGCCATTAAGTTGCTAATTGTTGAGGTAGGATGTTAAGTATGCTGGGCTGCGGTCTGGAAGATTAATTTTTCTACTCTCTTTACTTTAGCATAGGTTTGAAATATCCATAGCAAAAGTTTAAAAAAAAAAACCTGAGCTAGCAATTTTCGTAGTTGCCTAAGGCCACGTGACCAGTCGTTTTATCTCGTGCCTCACTTTCCTTGATGTGTAAAATGTAGATAATAACAGTGCCTATGAGGTTAATGTGTGCACAGTGGTTTTAATCCGCTAATGTTTAGCTTTTACTGTTGTCACAGAAAACAGTGAGATCTGACCATGTGCAACAACCACACAGGTTGCAGTCGCCTTTTAGCCCAACAGGAGCAGCACCCAAAATGTTTAAATAGTAGCTACATACTATCTTTACTAACCAGCTGTAGGGTTGAAGTTAAGAGTCAAGATATTTACCAATTCATCACCATCCACAAAGTCATGGCTTCTCTTTAGAATTTTTCTTGGGATTACTGAATGAATTTTCATGAAAAAAAAAAAAAAAACAGAAAAAGAGCATTATTTTTTTTCTTTTTAATCAAGATCTGCTGTTGTTCCTGTTAACAGGAAGCTCCTCAAAAAGAATTCAATTATCTCATGTTTTGGGGCCCAGTGGGCTATGGCTGGTCTCATTTTAGAAGTTCCTTGGATTAGGAACCCCCATCCCAAACTCATGAGGCAGGAAACCTAAAATAGATCTCCCTTAGACCTCTGTCAGGTTCAGAGGCAGAAAGACCCAAGCCAGAGCTTTAAAGGACAGGGACTAACTGACATTACTGCACAGGCACTTCCTGAAGGGTAGACCAAGACATCAATAGAGGAAAAGGTAAAGTAAAGGAACTAAATCCTATTTTTTGTTTAACATAATACCTTAGCATTCAATTTGAATACTTATTGGGTGCCTGCAGTGTGTAGCCCTGACGTTATGTGGTTTGAATGATGCTGGGAAAGAAAGAAAAAAACCACTTTGCCAACAGTAAGTGACTCACCATCTAGATGGATGATAAAAATGTGGTACTACATAAAGAACCACATTGGGAGGGACAATATAAGCTCTGTGCAGGTGCAGTAAAGGAAGGGAGAATCAAAGACTCAGTGGGGTCAGTCCTACAGGACATGTTTATGGATGATTACAGTTCTCATCCATTACAAATCTACAAAAATCAGCAACAGCTACATACCTC
>CM053507.1:144145545-144203358 GCA_028627145.1 Eidolon dupreanum | reverse complement strand
GCGGCAGCCCCGCGCTCACCCTGGCTGTCGGAGGCGGGGTCGCTCTGCCAGCGCTGCAGCAGGTCGGCGCGGCGCAGCTGCTGCAGCACCTTGGTGACCACGCGCGGCGCGGCCGACAGGTAGTAGTGCTTGGCCAGGAGACACGCCAGCCCCGATGTGCTGCCGCCCTCCAGCTCCAGCTGCAACGGACTCAGGCGCGGCAGCTCGTCCACCGTCTTGAGGAGGCCGCGGAAGTTGCGCAGCTCCTGCGGGGACAGCACGTCCAGGGTCTCCTGCAAGCGGCTCTGCAGATCCTCCATGGCCGGCATGATCTTCGGAGGCGCCCCGGGGCCGTCAGACTACGAGCGCCCACCGCTCCCCTGGCTCCGCTGCATCGACGCCGAACCGGACCGAAGCGCCCGGGCCGGAGGGACCAATCCCAGGAGGTCCCAGCACCGCGCGCCGCACACGCCTCCCGCTTCACCTCTTTTGTTTTGAAAAGAGGAGGCGTTTCCGCTTGACCGTAGCGGCGGGGTAGGCTCCGGGTAACCGCCGTCGCCGCCGCCGCCGCCAATCCGCTCCCGCCTTCCCTCCGCCGGGCCCCGCCCCGCCCCGCCCCCGCCTTCCCTCCGCCGGGCCCCGCCCCGCCCCGCCCCCGCCCGGGTCCAAGCCGCGGTTCCCAGCCTCCGCTCCTGCCCTCTCCGCAGCTGGGAAGCTCCGCTCTTCCCGCCACCCTTACGAGCTCCTGCGTAACCCCTGGATCCCGAGTTTTGGGAACTAAGTGGTGAATCCAGCACTACAGGCCTCCCCCGCGGTTCTCTGCCTTGGCCGCGCGTTAGGATCACCTGGGGCATTAAAACTCCTCGTGTCCAGGCTGCAATCTAGGCTTATGAAGTTAGAAAGAATCTCTGGGTGGTAGACCAATAGTTTTTAAAGCTCTCCAGATGATTTCAGCGGGCAACCAAGTTTTAGAATAGAAGCACTGGATCTTAGACTCCAGAGTGTTTATCAGCTACCTAAACCAAGGAGCGAAGACTTGGAAGTTGAAATAACACCTAGAGGCTGTTGCATGGAACCAGCTTTTCGGGGGAGGGGGCGTGGTGACAAAGGCTGAGATTTGAGACTTTGATTCGGTCAGCAAGAAGTTAAAAATGCACACTGCTCAGCCTGGGGGACATGGTGAGCAGATATCAGCTTCACACACCCCAAAGCCATTGCTAGGTTCCCCAACTTGATTAGGCCTGCATCAGGACTTGCCCCCAAACTGCTTACCCTTTTGAACAGCTGGTGAAAGAATCTCAAAACCTTGTCTGAATCCTGATTCAAATAAGTCAACTGTAAACATTTTTGAGACAATCAGGAAAACGTGAATATGAGCTGGGTATTGGGATAAGCAAAAAAATTAACTTTTTTCCAGGTGAGGTAATAACCTTGCAGTGATGTAAGAAAAATACCCAGAGTTTTTCAAGATGCATATTGAAGTATGGGAAGGTGAAAGGTGTGACGTCTGGGGCCTGCTTTTAAAAGCTTCACAGAAGAAAAAAGTGGGGGAAGAGTGGAAAGACAAGAGTGGCAAAGTGCTGATAATCTTTCCATCTGGGTGACGTGAATGAAAGGCCAGGGTACCATTGGCGCCACTCTTATAATTGTTTGAAATAGTTTACAACATATTTTGGAAACTGAATAGAGAGGAAGCTTGAAAGCTTTGCTTCTGTCGTTTTCTCGCTCTGCCTTCCTAGGCTCTCTCTCTCTCTGGTCATGACAGTTTCCTCCCAAAGCCCCGCCTCTAAATAATTTGTTTTAAGTCTGAGGCAGCCAAAAATAAATCAATAAAAAAACCAAATGGCGCTGACTGCTGCAGCTCATCGGCCACTTCCTTTCTGAACTTTAATACTCGTGAGAAACTGAAAGGAAAAAACAAATGATTATGGCCTGGGATACGCAGATTCCAGGGCTGCTTGCCTCTGGAATTGAGGTTCACATAGGCAAGTTTCAGCTTTACCCCTAGGTTAGAGAAAATTTGGCTAAGATTTCTCCAAATCTTAATGATTATTTGCCCCAAAAAGAACAAATAAGGAGCAGAGAAGGGGGGCTCTGGTGGCTGAAATTCACCAGCCAAGAACAAGGTGAGTAAATCTGCACTGAGATGAAGCCCACACCTCTGGGCCTGGTCTCTGTCCCTCCCCTCCCAGGGTTCCCTGGCAGGGCCCTCAGGGGCAGCAGGCCCACAAAGCCCAGAGGTGAGGTTCAAAGGTGGCTGAAGAGGCCCTGAGAAAGGACCTGAAAGCCCAAGTCCAGGTTCTTAGGAGGCAGCCACTCCATGTGTCGTGTTAATCCGTCTTTCCTTCATTCCTGTCCCAGAACACCATTTCCAGTCCTAAGTGCTCCCCTTCTTTCTGCAGCACAAGGATGGACGGACACATACTCTACACACACACACACAGCATTGGTGGCTTGGGTGCCACTATGAGATGAGTATCTACTTTGTCTTCTCCCATACTCCTCCCTATGGAATTATTTCGAATAGGGCATTTTAATCTAAAACCTAAACTATAAACCTATAAATCACTGAACTTAATGAATTGACTTGTGTCCCTCCCAAAATATGTTGGTGTCCTAACCCCTAGTTCTTATGTTATTTGTAAGTAGAGGCTCTGCAGATGTCACCAAGTTAAAATAAGGTCATTCTGGAGTAGGTGGGCCCTAATCCAATGGCCATTGTCCTTAAAAGACAGAAATTTGGACAGAAACCCAGGGGACAAGGCACTGTGAAGACAGAAGCAGAGACAGGAGCGATGGATATCAAGAATTGCCAGTAACACCAGAAGCTGAGACAAGGAAGTACCCTCCCCTAGAGCCTCCCGAGAATGTGGCCCGCTGACACCTGGATTTCAGACTTGTAATATCCACAAGTCTGAGAATAAATTTGTTGTTAGAAGCCACCGAATTTGTGGTCATTTGTGGCAGCCTGAGGAAATTAATATAATTTGCTCATCTAACCATCACCACTACCCTAGAAGGTAGGAAATATTACTGTCCCTATATTCTAGACACAATTTCAAGTGTCTAAGTGAAGAGCCAGGCTTTCAGCCGGGACCACCTGGATCACAGCCCATGTTCTTGACCAGGAAACCAAACGTCCTCCTGCTTCTTGAATAAGAAGTAACAGCCTTTTCTAAGTTTGCAAGTTGATAGAAAAACTTGGGTGCCCACTAGAATGGCTATAATAAATAAAATAGACAATAACAAGTACTGAGGAGGGTGTGGGGAAATCTGAAACCTCAAACACTGCTGCTGGGAATGTAAAATGGCATAATCACTTTGGAAAACACTCTGGTACTTTCTCGAATGGTTAAATAGTTGCCACATGACCCAGCAATGACATTCCTGGGCATACACACAAAAGAAACGAAAACATATGTCCCCACACACACACCTGTACATGAATGTTCACAGTGGCATTATTCATAAGAGCTAAAAAGTGAAAATAATTCAAATACTAGTCAGTCAACTGATGAACAAAAAATATATGGTATAGGCATACAATAGAATATTATTCAGCCATAAAAAAAAAAAAGAACAGTGTTTAACATTGTGTACAAAAAACGTAAATTTATAAAGACAGAAAGGGGATCCGTAGCTGCCTGGGGCTGGGGCTTGGATAAGAATTCACTGTAAATAAGAGGTCTGAACCAGAAGACAAATGCATTCTAAAATTGATTTATGGCGATCACTGTACCACTCAGTAAAATTACTTAAAATCGTTGAATTGTGTATTTGAAATGGAGGAATTGATGATAAGTAAATTTTTAGGTTTTAGGACTTATATAGCTCAAGGGCCGGCCACTGTAGGCTATTTTGTTATTTTAAAACGGAGTGATGACACCATTTAGCTTTTCTAAAGTTTTCAAAGATAAAGTGCTTCATTTTATTTATCTGAACTTCAGGTGCAGAAAAATGCCAGAACAACTTAGAGTAGAAATGTCTCCCTTTCTCCAGAGCCCCCGAGAGGCTGATTTAGGAGCCAATTAAGTAATGATAGCTTTTCTCCCTCATCCTGACATCGCTGTCACCTGAGCCTGGTGCCAATGACTCCTCACTCGGCAATTCCAGCCTCCACAGCTGGAGCTCCTCAGCCACCAAGGGCAGCCCACTGCTCCGTTCTCTGCCCAGGGAGCAGATCCAAAGAGGCACCGTAGTGTAGAGGGCGGCTGAAGCGGGTCACCTGACAGCTCGCTCTCAGGACACACTTTCAAATAGCCTTGCAGGGTATGCAAGCCCTTCTCCTAAGTCACCGGTGACTCTTCTTTTGGGAGATTCTGAAGGCCTGACTCAGGCCCATCCATTCTTTACTTGAACTGGGTGACAGGGTGACATATCAGCCTGGCTTTCCAGAATGGACTTCATCTTATTCCAGGATAGTGAGATGAAGCAGCCCTTGGCAGAAACCAGGCAGGGCAACAGATTCCATCTTTTCTCGGTCCCCTCCCAGTCAAGATTTCAGGCCCATCCTGGCCATCATCTCCTCATAGACTGTCCACGCCATGGCTGCCATCAGAGTCCTGCGGAGGGCCCGGGGGACGCCGCCCTGGAAGAAGCCACGCAGCCCATAGTCCTATGAGGAAAATGAACGGTAAAACTCAGTTATTTATCGATACAATTACACACTTGGCACAAGAGTGAAGGTCTCTCTCTGTCAGCCCATTTTCGAGTCTTAGTTTTTAGACTTTCACAAATAATGTCAAAACTGTGACTAATGGGTCTAAGAAGACAATGGACTTTAAAAAAGCGATTTTTTTTTTTTTGGCATAATTGCTAAGCTTTATCTTTTTTAGGCTTGCTCTATCGAGGGGAATCTATTTCTTGGCTAAAGATCTTCACACAGGGTTGTTGTGTACAAGTGTACAGTGCACAGAAGCACCAAGCCCCAAGTGGCAGATGAAATCCAGACCAAGGTCCACTTGCCGAGCCCTGGGTCCTAGGCCCTGCCTCCAGTCTGAAGGAAAAAGGTATCTTTTTGGTAATTTGTCTGCCTAGAGGGAGTGTTTCTATTTTATAATTCACTCTATGTTCCTGGTGGCTATATATTAAGAATTAAAGACAAAACACTGTTTGTTCCTCCCTCAAAACCTGGATTAATGTGTTCATTCTTATTGTTCTCATTCCTGCCGTTTTCATGTATACTGAAGAATATATTTTCAAACTTTACGATTTGAGGTATAGAGAAGAAATCTGGCAACCGAAGCAGAGTGAGAAAGCTGATCAGATTCACAAATATTTGTTTATATATAGGGTGAGACATATTACTTGATGCGTATGCTACACATTTCCTCTGCTACATAGTACAGAAAAATCTAAAGACGTAAGTGACAAATTTACCATGAAGAATATATAGTGAGTGATAACAGTACAAGTTTCCCAAGAACCAACTCAATGGCTTTTAAGTAGAACTTGAGTGCATTTTACATCACTGTCCTCTTTATTTTCAATAATATCGTTTGTATGAAAACCCTAAAAACGAAATAATGTGTTTGTTGTTTTTTTCTGACTACATTTCCTCTTGCAGAAACCAGGCAGGCGATTACTTGATGAGATTACTAGGTTCTCCCAGACCAGCAGATGAGAATCATCTTAGCAGTGATTCTGAACGTTGGGAATGCACTGGAACAAATGGGGGACTTAAGGTTTCACCGCCCCCCCCCCCAAGATTCTGATATAATCTGCACAGGTTATAATTTGTGAATGGGAATTTTTAAAAGCTTCCCACGTGATTCTAGAGGGGGAGAGCCTTAACCACAATGAGAACAAATATTTACTCTATCGCCTTACTTTGAAGATGAACGTCACTGCCTGGCCAATCCACTGAAATTTCATTGGAGAGAGCTGCATATGAGTTTTGATAACATCTGCAGGCTGAGTCAGCAGTGAGGCCAGAATACCAGCAAATATCCCACAGCTGAAATTTACAACAGGAATAAGGGCTGTATCCAATTGGTCTGAAATAGGGCAAAAGGCAACATTCGGTTATAAATAAATCTCACATTCATCAAATAAATGTCAATGCCAAGTTGTCCACTAATTCTTCCCAAAAGCCAGAAGGGTCTGGATTCAAACAATGTTAAGAATTAAAAAAATTAAAGGTATAACTCATAAATGTAGGTGGAATAATCAAGTTAAAAAATTAACCTTTTTACAAGCATCATCATAATTGATTCAAGCAAGAATCAATGAGTGATGCTAAAACATATGGATGAAAAGAACAAGATGTTTTATATGATCTATACAGATTTAAAGTATCTCTCCCACAGATACCTACGAATTAAAAAAAAAAAAAGTATGCTATCATACCAAAGTGATAAAAAGTTTAGCAGCACCCACAATGGGTCCAACCGATGTCATGAGCTTCTTGATGTAAGGCACTGAGGATGCAATATCTCTTAAATGGTCCTCTTACTAAAAATGTATAAATGAATCTAGTCACAAGGAAACATCCGAAACACCCAGGCTGAGGTTATAAAACTGTTCTATGTTCTTGAGAATAAAAAATAAAAATTGCTACAAAATATACTATTGGGACAATTGGAGAAATTAAAATTATGGACTGGACTATGGATTAAAGAATTATATCTATAATTTGATAAATGGTTACATGAGTTGTCTTTGTCCTCAGGAAACACAGAAGTAGTTAAGGGTAAAAGGGCATCATGTCTGCAATGTACTCTTAAACAATGAGACACATAGAAAATAATAAAGGGCTATAGTTATTTGTATTATCCTTGTGGCTTTTTTTGTAAGTTTAAAATGATTTCTAAATACTAAAACAACTTTTAAAGATGGATTGAGAAATTAAAAATGTATAGTCAAGTTCCCTTATTGCCTTAATTTTCTACAGCAAAATAAGGCTGTGCCCTGCATTGTCACCTCCTGGTGTCTGAGGAGAAGCGGTGCATCTTCCAAAGCATCCCAACTACAGCTGATCGCCACTGTCATGATGCTGGCATTTCGGATTTCCCAATCATTAAATGATCTTGGTTGAGATTCTTTGCTCAAATTATCCATAGACACCTTACTGAATGTAGGTTCATTCTACAGGACGTGTTTCTATCCATATCTGGCTCCACTGGGGTGGATGTTCACTGCCCATTGATCTGCCCATGTCTTGTCCAACACGAGGTTATTGGTAGGGTGGGCCTGCCAGAATGCCCGAGGTTTAGTACCTCTCTCTCCACCCGAATAGAGGGCTCAAAACCACATTAACTGGGAACACAGCAAGGGAGGTGAAAATAGTATTTTTCTTTCAGCTCCTAATCCACTGGCATTTTACCAATTTGTTGGGTGAGAATCACAAGTGCCTCTTGAGAAATACTGACTCCCAGGCCTTACCCCAAAGCTTCGGACTTAGAAGGCCTTGAGTGGGACCCAGAAATCTTAAGATCAGGCAAATTTGGGAAGTAATGTTGCAGGACCTACATAAAAGTGCTTTATTCTACCCCCATCCTCAACTCAAAAATTAAAGCACTATCAGTACTCTGCCATAATAGGCTATAAACTCCAAAGGGGCCAGGTCTGTCGTGTCCGCCCCTGCATCCCCGCACTGGCCTCTGCCTGCCACAATGCTCAGGCTCAGGTCCTCAAACTCTAGGAATCTGGAACTCCTAAGAGCAACAAATAGTCTCATGTCACCGAGAAAGTTGTGAGAACGTGTCCTGGGGATATCTCTTCCCCACCACACTTTCCTTTATCCGTACCACGGGGCATGATGTTTTTGGTCTGACTGTAAAACATCAGGTAGATTCCAGAAAAGGGCGCATCACGAAGGAGTGTCGCTGTCAGGCCACTGAAGAGGCCCCGGTGCCCCTCGCTGCGATAGATGGTCCTCAGGGCTGCGTAGACGCTCGTGTAGCCATACCTCCCGCTCTGCAAAGGAAGCACAGAACCGGTGACTGGCATGGCGGCCCTGGGTTTGAGCACTGAACCAAGCCAGCTTCAGGGCAGATGGCATTACCCGGGCACTGGGGCTGTCGTTCACACGTGGCTTGGCCTGCCTGCACAAATGGGTTCTCAGACCACGTCAGCCACTATGTTAGAGTATAAATCCAGAGATGACATCAGTAGCCACCTGACACAAGAGCCCAGTGCTTCTGTTTCCCCAGGCAGCAGTCAAACTCACCTCGTAACGTGTCTTGATCACAGTGATGGGCAACATGCAGACCCCTGCAACTGAGCGAGAGCCCACCCCCAGTATGACCGACTCCACGGCTGTAGGGGGGTGGCCGCGCAGCAAGTACTGCTTCAGAGAGTAGAGAGTGCCAAAGTAGATGCCAACGCCAGGGACACACCTCACAATGGACTGTGAAAAAGTCAGAGGAAAGAAATAAAACACCCACAATGTAAGATCCTGTCTTAGCTGGGTTTTCCCAAAACAAGAGCCAGGATTTGCATGCAAGTAATTGACTTAGGCGTGGAGGGAAGAGCAAGTAGCAGGAGAGTGAGGAAGGGAGCCCAGACCGGAGGGAAGGCAGCCACTGAAGGGTGTGTTATGTAACCAGTTACTGCCATGGGGAACTTAATCCCTTTGGGGAACTCTGGGCATCAGTGTAGAAAATGCCTCAGAGTCAATCCTCTACCTGAGGAGGGGAGCGAGGTCTGAACACCAGCTCTTGTCTTTCACTGGTTACAGGCTACCGAGAGGTTGGGTGAGCATTAATTCCTAGCGCTTCCAAAGCGAGCCTCCTAAGGCCAGAAAAACCTTTGGGCAAAGAAATGCAGATGCAGAGGTCTCAGCCCGCTTGCCTGGAGGGTAGGAAAGAGGAGGTGCTGACAGGCAGGGCGCCAGCTGTGTGTGCCCTAGAGACTCTGCATTGCACTAGGGCGCAGGAATGGAACACCCCCACCCCAGCCCTCCCAGTTAGCAACAGTATGAGAGGTGGGCAGAAGACCGCGAAGTCCTCCTACCGCTTCCCACGCTCACATTTGCTTAAAGGAGAGGATACTTGAGGCAGACGAGAAAAGGCTTGATATTAAAGGAGAAGGTGCAAGAGAAGCTCCAAAAGGCAGCTTACAGGAGACATCCCTTTCCAAAGGCCCAAAAGACTCTCCGTGCGGACCACCTGCAGCAGCAGCGCCAACATCCCAACACGTCTGGACCTGAGGGCGGACAAAATAAAGGAGGGGAAGGAACAGTCACCTAGACCACAACATAAACGAACACCCTGCTCAAGGACTTCTCTGCACGGACTCTTTTCTAGAGCCCTTAAGAATCTTTACCATGCTTCCTGGAATCTCAGAGTGGCTGTGTGTTCATGACTTGACATTTACACAATTATCAGTCCATTCATACTACAAGCAATAGGATAACCTTCCATTTTACATCCTTCTGTTTTACATATATTTTGTGTACTTCCAACAGTGCTGAACCCAACATGGGGGCACAAGAGACAATATTTACATTATTTCCAGAAAACCACCCACTATTCGTACCAGGCAGCACAGTTACGGCATTACAGGCTGGCACAATAAAACGCAAATGTCACTGAGGCAGATCCCAGGAAGCTGCTCAGGGAAGGACCCCGTTTAATTAACGAGAAATGTCAAACACACAAAAAACATTCACAGAAAAGAATATGCACAAAACCCATGAAAGTTAGGCATGCCTGTTTCCCTTAGAGCATCCAACAGAATGAATGAAAGTTGACTTAACAGAGTAAAGATACTCCTGTGTCTGCGAGAAGTTGCTGAAACTGGGGAAGCTGACCTTACCCAGGGGCCGAGGGCTGGAGAGTCTGCAGGCGTGTTTTGAGGAGATCCAGAGGCTGGAAAAGGAGGGTAGAGCAGGTCCCACTGATGGAGCCACACAGGAAAGCTTTGATCACTGGATGCAACTGCAAGATAAGAGAACACCGTGTCAGCAGCTCTGCCACAGCAGAGCTGTAAGGCTGGCTCCCTTGGAAACTCGCCCTGTGTTATCTTCATACTTTAGAGAAAGGAGAGGCGTAGCCAGGAATGAACAGCGCTGGGATGCTGTTGAGAACATAGCACACCACAAGAGGTAGCGCTGGGACTTAGTGCTGATTCGACTTTGCTCCTACTGAGCAACATGTCTATTTTTATCTGTGAATTATGCCACCAACCGCACCTCCCTATTTGTCCCGACAATAATAGTTATTGGCCGTCTACCTTCACGTAAGCAAAATCAATTGAACACAGTTTAACTAAACTGCTGGTTTCCAGGTTACCATGGCTACAGAACCTACAGCTATGTATAGGACCAAGACAAAGGACATAAAAACCTTAAGAAGCTCAGCCACAATGTACAACATGTGCCATTTCCAGTAAAACCTATGAATTTCCTTAATTGAACACTTTCCCCTTGTCTAACACCCACTCAGCTTGCTGAGACCTAAGCAGCTCACAGAGGGCACCACGGACCAGTGGCCACTCCTGGGTTTGCTGGCTCCGCTTTAAGCCAGGACAGTCACACACACTGGTGAATCCAGGCCCCACCCTGACGGGCAGGACTCCCTCATGGACTAAATGTCCTTCCCCCAGGCAGAGGCCTCGCAGCAGGCCCCAGGATCCAGCCTCAAGCACAGGAGGCTGTGAAAAGGCACTTTAAAAAACCCAATTAGGAAAGAAAATCCTCTTCTCCAAAGGAAGCACGTGGCAAGCTCCATCCAAAAAGATCTTCTCTCCTCTTATTATTTTTTCAAAAAAAAAAAAAAAATTCTCATTATTTTTAAATAAATGGTATACTATTGTCCTAAAACACTGTTAAGATGAATATGAAGTTGCCTATAACACACATAATATAACCAAAATGTTTGTAATCCAGGGTATTTATTTTCCAGAAGAGGGATCATTCCGTATTCCACCAAATAAGCAAGTCTCAAATTATAACTGGAATTACTTAAAAGACTGTTGGAGAAAGGACTAGCTAGGTTCAGATAGTAAACACTGGAGCTTATAGCCAAGTTCAAATAGCTTGTAAAACTACCAGAGTGGTAGAATTGCTAAGACAACAAGTGAAACTGAGCAAAATGTGCATACTCAGTCAGCAGTTCTCCACACACTGGCGTCTTCAATCCACACTGCTGCTCACACATAATCCCATGAGGGTTGTGCTTCTCGGCCTCGTCGTACAGTCTGTGCCATGAATGAGCCGTTCTTCCCTGCGTACTCAGTCTCTCCCTTCCACTGCCATCTTAAGCTTGAAAGCCCCCCTATCTTTCGAGCTGCCTCTTGGCCAGTCATTCCTCGGCAACCCCCTCCCTGTCCCCATTTGCCACCCAGCTCACGCTTCTCCACTGAAGCTGCCCTTCTGTGCTCACCAAGGACCTGCCACATCCCAGGACCCCTTTCCCATCCTTATGCTTCTCTTACTTGGCCTCTCTGGTGCATTTGCAATGGCTGACCGCCTCGCCACTCAGTTTTGGGGTTCTCTCTCCTCTTCAGGCTGCCCTTCTAGGTCTCCTTTCCCTCTGCCTGCCTGCAGATGTTGCTGCTCCTCTTATCTCCTCCGGCTACAGCCTCTCTGGGCAACCTCGCCCTACTCACACCCACACCTCACACACACATGCCGGCAACTCCCACATCGCCAGCCCCTGCAGCCCCTCTCCAGACTGCTTTTCCCACGCCTCCCCCACCTCCCACGGACACACGCACATCCCAAACTCAGCATTCTAAAATGGAAACTCAGTCAGCACTTCTGCACACATCCGCCCCTTCTCTGATCCAGTGGGAAATCTGGGTGACGCATAAGACTCCTCAGTCTGTCTACCTAGTGCTTCGTGACCAAGTCCTGCTGGTGATGTCTCAGTCTTCCCAGAGGTGCCCCCCAACAATCCATCCTTAGAGGCCTCTTCAGCAGTCTCCAGCCTCCCTCCACTGTGCTCCCAGCAGGACTGGGTGACGCCTCTATACACACCCCTCAAAATCTCATAACGCTGGTAAGAGCTAGGTATTTAAACCCATTTTGCAGATGATATGAGATCTCACAGAGGTTACAAATGTGCCATAAGTCACAGAGTTTGAAGCCATTGGCCAGGACTCAAAGTTCATGTTCTTTTCACCATAACCCGAGTCTGCAGTGAAAACTCGGGACACTTCAAAGCTGCTCGGCAGTGGTTCCCCGCAGACGCCCCTAGCTCCTTGAGATGCTCCTTTCCTCAGGGTTCAGGGATTTCCTCCCACTTCTCTCCCTGAACCTGCTCCTCCGCCCCTTCACCCACTGCCACAGCTTCAGGCCCTGCCCTTCTCTCCACACTGGAACCTCCCTCCAGAGCTTCTGACCCACGTATCCACTCACTCAGATGTCCCACAGGCACCTTGGACATTTCCAAACCTGAACTCATCTCTCTCCCTCACTCCCAATCTGCTCCTCCGCCAAATGTCCCATCCCAGCAAATGCCCTGTTATTTATCTAGCCAGCTGTCCCAGCCAAAAACCTGGGTGGTACCCCTGACTCAGTCTCTAATGCATTGTCTCATTCTACCTCCTCAAAGTTCTCAGATTTATCCCTGTCACCCTAGCTCAGAGCCCCATCATCCTGGGTGACTGCCACCACCTGATCTCTTTGATTCCTTTAATCCAGGAGTCCCCAACCCCCGGCCAAGGACAGGTATGTGTTTTTGGCCTGTCAGGAACTGGGCCATGGAGCAGGTGAGCCGCGGGCGAGCAAAGCTTTATCTGTATCTGCAGCCACTCCCCAGCACTAGCATCACTGCCACAGCTCCACCTCAGATCAGGCATTAGATTCCCATAGGAGCACCAGTCCCTGGTGCCACAAAGGTTGGGGGACACTACTTTATTCCATTCTCTATCCTGCAGCCAGAGTCATCTTTTAAAACTGTGATCTGACCGCACTGCTTCCAGGTACAAATACCTTCAGTGAGATAACTTGAATTAAAACTTAAAACAAAACAATACCCTTTAATTATTTCATATTCTTCCCAGGATAAAGTCCAGAGTGCTAACTTGCAAAGCCTTTCCTGAATCACCATGGCCCTGCTTTACCTTCCAGGTCTGTGCCCTAAGCCTCCTCCCTTTTACAACCTCGGGGATTATAATGGACTCTCTTCTTCATCCCTTGAACACTCTGCCCTACCTCCTCCCACGTCTAATTAATCCCTGAGGGCTTCTGCTTAGACCTTACCAGCTCTGGGAAAGCCTGCCCTCAGTGCTTCCACCACACCTGAGCCCATCTCCCTTATGACTGAGAGTCCAGGACAGGAGAGGCCACAACTCCTGGTTATGCTTGCTGTTCATGGTGGTATATCGAGACTGACCACGAAGCCTGGTGCACAGTAGGTGCGCAACTGTCAAGAATGAATCAATCAGCTAAACAGGAAATCTGCACATGGCTCTCCCTTGACCATAAACCCACAGGTTAAAGCTCAGGGGCCTGTATGCCCCACCCCCAACAACAGAACACCCTCTGGCTCCCTGCAGCCCTTTGCTCCAGCGAGGCTGCAGGAATGACCTGTAGTTACAGCTTCTGAGCAGTTCTACAAGGTGCTGCTTCCCCATAATAAGTATTATTATGAAATTGGCTTTGCTGCTCGTCTCTCTCTCTCTCTCTCTCTCTCTCTCTCTCTCTCTCTCTCTCTCTCATACACATACACACACACACACACACACACACACACACACACACACCCTCCGCCATTGCAGGAACTATCTTCTTTGTCTTTATTTTCACTGCACAGTGCTTAGACATAGTAGTGGCTCAACAAATATTTGCTGAGTAAATTACTAGTGTCCACACTCTTTAAACTTGATAATTTTCCATGTCCATTAGCACACAGCAAATGCTAAATATATTCTATGTCAATGTAAGAATGTCCAAACCTGCATAGAATTTTTAAAAGAATTTATTTGGGCCAAACGGACGACAACTGCCAGGAAACAAGATGTCAGATGTGCTGAAGAATGACAGTTTTGTGGTTTATTTTCTGCATTTGGAATTAAGTAAGGAAGTAAGGAAGATTACATGAAGATGGGAGAAAGCAAGGTGGGGATTGGATTACAGGAGAGTCAACAGAATTATGTTCTCTCTTGAAGGTGGTCATTTCAAAGGTGTGCTAACCTAGATACACAAAAACAATGGGTAGGGCTTGCTTAAGTCAAAGATAAAACTTTCACTAAAAAAAGTTCATATGCTTGGTGCATGACTGACTACCCACCATGACCTGCCCAGTTAGGAATTTATGATCAGATTACCCTGTGAGGTTATTTTCCATAGAACCCCTTTTTTCGTCCACAACTAGCAGTATAGATTAACATCTGATTGTTAAAAAAAAAAAAGCTGTATTATTGTTAAAAAATTACACTTTTCATTTTGAATAGTCTTAAAATATTGTCAGTGGTGAATGGCACATCTTTTGAGGGCATATTTGATTTTCTAAAGAGCCCAAAGTTATTTAAGGTAAATCAATTAAATAAACCAGCTTTTTTCTTTTTTTGAGGGGTGGGTGGGGCAGAGACAACCAAACAATACTACGCAGGTATACAAAGGCAATAACTAGCACTTTAATACTTAGCAAACAGATTCTCCAAGCAATTCCCACGTTCCTTTAAAAAAATAAATTGTAAATCCAATTCAGATCTCGAGACCAGAGCTGGAGGACCCAGGAAGAGACAACGGTAAGCACGTTTTCAAAGATGTAATCGTAAATGTGCCATCGCCTTTTTTTACGGGAAAAAAAAAAATCCGCACCCCACCCCCTGCGAAGGGGGCTCCAAACCAATACTTCAGAGGGAGAGAGGCTGCAGGCCGAGGGACCTCCCAGGGCAAGGCCAGGCCGCACTCCCGCCTCCACCCACTATCAGCTTCAACGCAGCGCCGCCATCCTCGTGGACGTCCCCGCCCAGCCCCGCCTTCACCAATGGTAGCCGGGCGACCGTACCGCGGCAGCCAATCCAGACGCCAGGGGGCGTGGCCTCGCAGCCCCACCGACCACACCAGACTCCCCGCAGGCTGCCGCTAGCAGTCCAAAGGTGGCCACTCGCCCCGCTCCGAGCGATCCCAGCTTCCCCGGTTTGGAGACATCACCGGGCCTTAAGATGGCCCAAGTATCTAGATGCCCAGGAGTCTTCTCACCTCTGTCACTTAAGGCATCCAACTCTAAGCAACGCCCTGCAGCGATGGCATCTCTTTCTCGGCCTCGCGGGCACATTTCCCCGAAACCCTCCAAGGCCCCGGCAATTTCGCCCATCTCTAACGGATACCACTGCAACAGCGCGACCTTTGCTCTGCAGTCCCAAGCGAAAGATGCGCTGCAGTCCTCTCCTCCCTCTTCCCCGTCATCTGTCCCAACAAGTCCCCAACTCTGCGCGTGTCTGCGGCACGAAAAAGGCTCCCCCCGGGCCGCTGACCCTTGGCAACCTCCCCGAGCGGGCGGCGTGGAATCCTGCCTTCCCGTCCCCGCTGTTTACCATAAGCGTTTCCACTCTGTCTCCGACATCTTGGGGTTGCAGCAGCGCGGGGCGTGGCTTCTGAATCATTGGAGGAGGCCTGCGAGGGCACTGGGAGCTCGGGCCCGGCTCTGGCAACCTCGGAAGCTAAGACCACGCGATGGCTGTAGCCGGGCGACACGTTCCAAGCCGGGGCTCTCTACCGTCTGTGCCCGTTGGTGACTGGGACCTGCGCGTCCCGGGGCTGCGAGTCTCCCGCCCAAGCGTGGCTCGCGGGTGCCGCACGATCCTGCGCCCGAGAACTGCTTGCGGCTCTTCACCTGCTCGGTGGACACCGCGGATCAGCTGTCCGGCTCATCCTGCCCGCCCGCGAGCTTCGGGACGTGAAGCGCTTAGGCTGAGTGTAGCCGGGGGTGGAGAAAGCCGAAGGAACTAGATAGCACCGTGTGAATTAGCTTCCGGGGTCGGACGCTCGCCTGGAGCTGGTCAGGGTGTGCTCTTCACTGCCCTCTCGTGAAAATATCCGGAACTGCAGGATCCTCGTTTTTCCTGAGCTCAGAGCTTCGTTGGCACTTTTGCGGGCGATTTTGTTTTTTTTGGGGGGTGGGGGGGTGGGAAGTCTGAACGTATCTACGTCGAGATAGGTAGCCAGCAGCTATCGTGTCTATTCAGCACTAAAAATGTGGCTATCGTGACTGAAGAACAATTTTTTATCTGATTTAATTTTATTGGTTTATGTTAAAAACTGAAGCTATGTGGAATATTTTTCTGTTAAACACGTCTTTATTGTTTTGGCCGACACACATTTCCCTTCAGATGCTGAAAAGTTAACATCAGAATTGACATGTGCTGTAAAGTTATCCACACGGCTCAATTTTAAGAAGTGTATTAGTAAAGCAAAATATCTCCTTAACGATTTTGATACTTTTACATGTTGAAATGATATTTTGGATTTTTGTTTTAGGTGAAATATATTAAGTTACTTTTATCTCTTTCTTTTTACTTTTTTTAAACATGGCTACTAGAATACTTAAAATTGCACCTGCGGCTCGCACTGCATTCCTATTGGACAGTGCTGGTCCATCTAGATATAATGATTTTGTCTCTCACGCCGACTCTGTCAATAAACTTTTTGGCCTCCCAACTTCCTTTTATTCTTCTCTGGCCTGATCCACGGAAGGGAATTGCTGCTGGGATCCTAACGCTCCTGTTGAAAAAGGCAGACGCACACCTTCAGTGGCCGTAGTTATCTGCAGAATAAATTCCAGACTTTTCATAGTGACAGCCTTCATTGCTTTCCACCATTCATTCTTCACCCGGGATATCCAGATCAGGGAAGAAAAACAGTGAATCAGGGAGCAAGATGCTAATTTTTACTCCTGCGCTACTGAGGCACAAGGAACAGGCAAGAAAGTGGACTCTCTATACCCAGAGGGGATTAAGCAAAGCACAAATATATGCTGGTTATTGTTGAGTACTTTGCTACCCCCTTGTTCTAAGCTGCGAGGCTTATTTTCCTTGTGCTATGTTAATGACTAACTGAAGGGAAGGCCTACTTTTACCGCCCCCCTCACCTCCAGCAAGGGTCCTATTTATAATCAATAATGAATTGGTGTATTTTAGAGGCTGCTCTTCAGCATTCTGGAGGTGGAGGCAGAGGTGGGACCTAGAGTGAAAGCCTGCTGCCCTCCGCTCCACCTTCTGCCCGTATGTTGGCTTGGCTCTCCACTCAGAAGAAATGGCTGGCTTTCAAGGGCAGTTGGCGCCCACCAGGTTTTCTTCTTCTGTATCTTGTCCTGCCACACTCACAATCCTGGAACTTAGAATCCCCCCATCCCCTCCAACCCTCCCATGTTCTTGGGGATGTGAAAGAAGCATTACCCATCAGCAGATGAATGAAAGTTTGGAGCAGTAGTTTCTTAATGGCAGAACTTGGAGGAGTGAATTCAAAAATAAAAGGGAAACTATCTGGTGAAAACATTATATGTGACTTTAGTTCAAAACAAGGTCATTGACGTCAGGTAAGGCCTCCCTGACCTGCTTTTTTTAAAAAAAAAAAAAAATGGTACTCAAATATGCTTCAAATTTTAATAAGATCCTATACATATTTATTTGCTACTAAAAATTGAAATAACACAGCAAAAAAAAAAAAACTAGTGGAAGGTGATTTCACTTTTATAACCTAACTCTTCCCAAGTTACACGTTGGGTCCCCAAACCCAATCTGGCCTTTTATTTTTTATTTTTATTTTTTATTTTCCGGTTTAGATGTTAAGGTTGTATGACACTTTCCCATCCGAGTGACAGTAGACACTGTCAAGAAGTACATGTATATCGATTTGGATACATGACCCCCTCTTAGAACTTTATTCACAAGCTTTGACATCTGTGAATTTCCACCATCCAGGAAGGAAAGGGCTGAAACAAACATGGGAAGCTGAGAACAAACGGGAGTGGCAGAATCTGCTTCAAAGGAAGCTTTCTTTAGTTTCCTGTTTCCGGGGCAAGAGAAGATGAGCCTCACAGGGCCGTGCATGTGGTCACTTCATTTGGAAGAAGATGGCTAGAATGGTGACGAGCACACCAGTGAGCTGCCCCCCAGGCTTCCGAGAAAGCCAGCTTGGGGAGACCTTCCCTGTCGGCCTAGGGTCAGAGCTGCTTCTGGAAATATCTAAATTTCCTCTACCATTGTCAAAGCAATGAGCTCACCTTGGCTTTTGGAAGCCGGTAGTGGGCAGAGAGAGACAATACCATGCACACACACTCCTGTTGCCACAAGCCCCTCCCCTCCATCTTCATGAGCCTCTTTATGACTAATGGCCTCCCAGAGGGGCGAATGAGTGTGTTATCATGGTCCCCATCTTATAACTAAGAGGCTCCTCCCATCTGAATATCCCCTCCCGCCCCAAACACGCGATCTGAAAGAGCAGCCTTCAGAGTCTTTCAGGGCAGGCATTCCCCCTGAGCAGTGGCAAAAGTCACCTTCTGTGCCAGGTCACAGAGATGGGCACAAACAGCAGAAGAAAAAATCTCAAATGGCTTTACCAGAAACTTTGGCAAAATTTGCTTTGGGCTTCAAAATCGAGAAATATCCTTCTTTCTGTGCCAGTGACCTTTGCCTCCAGCCTCACCACTGAGCTGAGGACGACAGGGTGACAAGAGAGCGATGAGGTGGAACAGCTCCTGGGGTGGTTTCTGGAGTGGAAAGGAGGGACATTTTGGGGTGGGGGGGCCGTGATCTTGCCAGAGTTGGGGTCCTGGGATTCTACTCCAAGAGCCTAGATAGCAGAGGCAAATGAAGAAAAGAAGCCATAAAGCAAGCCCAGGCTGTGTGGCATTTTGTGTTTTATCACATGGAAACCACAACCACTCCATCGACACCGTGACAAACGATTTCCCCATCCTCTGGAAAGATCAAGCTCCTCTTGTTTTCCTGCTGGTTTCCCAGCAAGAAAACATAGGCTGCGATTTGGCTAAAAGTTCATAAACATAAGCACATATTTTCTAAGCACATTTTTGCCAGTTCCTGATGGTCTCCCTCACAGGGGCGAGTGGGACCACTTGCAGATTTCCCAAAGACAAATGACTTGTCCCACACGTGGAAGGCTTTCTTCGTCTCTGGCACGTGGCTCCATCTGGAAATAAGCATTTCTGGGTGGTGGTGCATTTCATGCGTCATCTTGATGGGGCTCTAAGGCGGTCGTTTCATCTGAGTCCAATAGGAAAAATCTCTCATTCTCTGGTTTGATCCCAAAGCATTCTTTTAGATCCCATGAAAACAAGTCTGGACTCAAATAGTTTTAGAATGAGGTTTCTCATCTTATGAGATGTAAAAGGGGTGACATCCGATGAATGCTATTTCTTATCACTTAATTCGCATACATTTCACTTTTAATTCTGCCCCCTAGTTGTGTATCTGTGTGTTTCCAGAAAATACCTCATTAAAATGTAATTTATGCTTTCCCTTGAGTTGCCACTGATCAGAATTTCTTTCCCTGATTGTGCTCACTCTGGGGATCATTAGCCAAACTTTATATGGGAAATGATCAGCAAGGTCAGTAAGACTGAAAGGATCCCCAGATGTTGTCTCTAAGCCCCCCATTTGAAGGCCCCACTCTTCAATGTAGGACAACATAGGCAAGTGCGATGAACAACTTCTAAGATCAGGGGTCCAGGTTCAAAGTCTCTGTTCTGCCAGTAGCTGCTGTGGTCTTGGGCAGGGCATCCTGTATGTCAGGTCTGTTTTCTCATCGGTCAAAGTGATACAGGACAGGGCAAATTTCCCCAAGTGACGAGGAGACCAAGCTCTGCACTCACTGAGAGAAGAGAGTGCTTTGTCGGAGAGCGTAGAAAGAATTCAAGACACACGCCATATTCGGAGTCAAAGGGAAGTTTATCAGAAAAGGGAGAACATTCAACAGACAGAGTGCGGTCTCCTCTCAGAGGCAGAGAGCGAGAGGGACAGTGAGAGAGACCCTGAGTGTTCAGGGAATTCAGTTTATATGTCATTCTTTAGTTCCCATTTCCTTTGATATGGACATACAGTGAGGAAGGGGAAGCTTATGTACCTTGAAAAGGTAAGAATATGTAGAGTGAAAGGTCTGCCGGCAGTTCTTCATGGTTTTAGCCATAGGGAATGTCTCTTGGTTCCTGTTTCCAAGAATGGAAATGGGTCTTTAGCAATCCCAGCAGAAATCTTCCTTTATCCTGCAGGTGTCCTGGCGGGGCTGACAGGCTGCTCAGCATACTGCAGTCTCTGATTGTGGCTTGATTAACATTTTAATTCTCTTGCCTCCTCCATACATTAAAAGGAGAGCAGCAGACGTCTAAGGCTCCTTCCAGCTCTCTCATTCTGGGACTCTGTGACCACCCTCAAGACTGCCTGGCATCTGCTAGGCAATAAAACTCAGCAATAGGCTGGCTGGCGTCTAGGCTGACCTGGGCAGCCAGAGCCAGCCAGCCAGGGCTCTGCTGGGAGAAGGGGTGCCACATGACACTGCCCCATCAGCCATCCGAGACCTCTCTGCAGCACATCAAGCTGAGATTTGCCAACTCAACCTCCTTAAAAAGGCAAGCCTTCCTCCTAGTAGGTGAACACTTGCCTGAATCTCAGACTCAACCAATCAAAGCCTGTGTTTGTCCCCTGAGGACGGCAGCAAAATCCACTCCCTCCCCCTCAGCAGAAAAGCAGTGGGGGGCAGAACTAGAAGGGGCTTTGGGCACTCCTGAGTTAGTAAATTACAAATGCATTTTATTTGGGGAGCTGCCGGATGTATTTTTCTTTGTGTTCCTGGAACAACTGGATCAATCTCAGAATGTTTTGTAGGCCAGGGTCCCCAAGGTGACCAATAATTACCAGGAGCCAGAGTGGATAACCTCAGTCCCTGAATGTGAGGACAAGTAGCCCTGGATACTTCACCCTAATTCTTAACTATGTCTCGTCTCAGGGGCCAGTTTATTAATTAATATTAATTAATATTAATGAATTAATATTATGTGCCGGGGCTGTTCCAGGCTCTGAGGATACAGCAGTGAATAAAACAGATGAATTCATACTCTTCTGGGGCTTACATCCTAGTAGGTAGTATCAGGTAATTTGCTTTCTGTATCCCAGGCGTTGCTCTAAGTGTTTCTGTTTTCTCTCTTCTAATACTTATGTTCTCCCATATACAGTCCAAATTCAAATTTTACCAATTATACCAAAACTGTCCTTTAGAGCATTTTGCTCCTGATCCAGAATCCGATTTAGGATCATATATTTCAGTTAGGTGTTATGTCTTTTTAATGTCCTTTAATTTGGAACAGTTCTTCGGTGATTCCTTGACTGATATATTTGAACAATATTTACCACACACATACACACACACCAGAAGGAGCTCCAATTCTTTCTGTCCTACTGTAGGTGACTATTGTTACTGCCAGCTAGTGAATGGTAGGTGGCGGCAGAACACAGCTTCATAACCCCATAGAACCTTCTCATATAAATCCGTTATACATTTTATGTATAAGCAAATCAAAGCACAGAACAGTTAAAGTTGCCTTAACTTACACAGCTAGTACAAGGCTATATGCTATGTATTTTTGTTATAGTAATAATTATTAACCTTTTATGTGTACAAAGAGGTTTATGGGTTACTGATTGGATGTCAGGCAGTTCTGTGGAACCGGAAAGATAAATGGCATCGTTGTCACCATCTTTATCATCCTTATCTTACAGATGACTTCTTTGACGCTCAGGGAGGTTTGTTCAGGCCAGCTTGTAAATGAAGGGGCAGGGTCCAGGACAGGACTTCTAAGGTATCCCTTGCAATGTCCCCTCAGGAAAGCCTGACATGGATCGGGATCCAGGGGTACATCCCATTTCACAAGTGTCGGCTGCTCCAAATGGTCTTTGCTGGATCAGAGAAAGGTCCTGGTAGGCAGCCGTCCAGCAGCAGAGAGGGGAAACCACTCCTCAAGCCACGCGCCAACCACAGAGCTGGTCCAATCCAGCGTGCCCAGCATGGTAGCCCCTCCCAGGCAGCTGGCTGCACTCAGAGTCCTGTCCTCCAGAGCTCAGCCTGCTCCAGGCTCTGCAGCTGGGCAGCCTGTTGAGGAGCACAGAGCACAGGTGTAGAAGACAGGGGACCTACTGGCTGGTGCAGGAGGCAGGGTGGAACTCCCCTGGTTTGGTTTGGAGACATTGGGCTCTGGGATTTCAGTTTGGCGGCTCTTCGGTTCATAATAATCATCTTGAAGGGCTCTCTGAAGGTCAATGAGAAAATGCTGGATGTGCTCAGCTCAGAGCAGGTATCTCAAAATGTGAATGTCCCTCTGTCCCCGTCCCCATGTTCCTCCTGCCCTCATCGTTTCAACTCAGCAAGTTTTGACTGAGTGCTTCACTGTGCTGCCAGTGTGAAAAATTTAAAAGCTGTAGTTAAGAGCACATTGTGTGGGTGTGTGTGTATAATAAAATAAAACTACGAGATATGAATAAGAAAAGTAAAAGTGCTAACACTCAGATAACTAGAGATCAAAGCGGGGGCACGGGGGGGGGGCGGGGAGAGAAATACACACATAAAAAGTGAGAGGGGAACCATTTGAACGAAAAACAGCGATCAATCTTCCAGGGTTCACGCAAGGGCAGAGTGATGGAACGGCACAGGTAGAGGGAGCAATGGGACAATATAGAGACAGGTGGGTGAGGCTGGCTCTGCAGAGTTTTATAGGGCCCGTTGAAGAGTTTTTTGTTTGTTTGTTGTTTTGTTTTGTTTTGTTTTGTTTTGTTTTTCCCCCTCTAGAAAGGGTTGCATTTTTTTTTTTTTACAAAGTTATGATTGACTTACAGTATAATCCACCTTTTGTCTCATAGGGAAAGCATGTTGCAGAGCTGAAAAACAGAAATTAAGCCCGTATGTAAATCTGTTTTAGTTTAGTTTAGTTTTGTTTTCTTCTTTTATTGCCTCGGTCATTATCATTTATTATCCTATTGTCTCTCCATTTAATGTTTTTATTTTCGTTTCGTTTTATACAACTCTGAATCCACGATGTATTCTGAGACTTTGCCTGCCTTTTCACTTTCTCACTGGTGTCTGCGGCAGGTTGGGTTTCCCAAGAAACAAGTCTGAGATGGCGACTGATGTTAGGAAGTTTTTCTGAGACTGCTGCTGAGATCAACCCCTGGGGAAGGAAGGGAAGGGAAGGCAGCATGGATGAGGAGTGAGAGAAGTCAGAGCTGCACTGTAGTCTTAATGCAAATTTTAGCTGGCTCTGTCCTTCAAAGCTATCCCATCTAGGATGAGGGGACCAGGACATTCTACAAGTTAATTGATCATGGGAGGTAGCCCACTCTCTAAAGGGGGCAATAAAGCAATCCCCAAGGGGGCTGAGGACTGAATGTTATCTACTGATGGCTCTCCCAGCAGCTGGAGTAAAAAGTTCTTTACTCCTGAGGGAGGACCTGTTGGCATATCACAGTATTCACTACTTAGGCTTTTACTTAATAGAAGTCAATGTCAAAGCAGTCAAAGTTAATTTATGGTTAATATTTTTGAATTCCGTTTAAGACATCTTTCCTTACAACAAGGTCATGAAGGTCTTTTATATTACTATCTAGAAGCTTCCTTTTATTATTTCGTCTTCTTTGTATTTGATGCTTTTTATTTAAAAATTTATGAAATGCTTTATGTTACCATCATTTCTAACGAATATCGTCACTGGATATAAAATTCTAGTTTGACATTCAGCTCTTTAGAGGTATCATTTCTTTTTCACTTCAGTTGCTGCTCTTTTGAAGATAATGTCTTTTTTAAAAATCTGGATGCTTTTAAGATTTTCTCTTTGTTTTTGGTTTTTATCAATTTCCGATATGCCTAAGTGTGAAGTTTTTCATTCTACTTGGGAATTTAGGACTTCTTGACTATTTATGTCTCTTCATGTTGTTCTGTAACATGGGAACATTCTCAACGATTATATTTTCTAATATTGCTTTTTCTAATTCTCCTTTTAGGATTCAAAAATACATGTTAGTCTCTATTGTTTTATGCTCTATTTCTCTCACTCTCTCCATTATATTTTTCTTTCCCTTTTCCTTTTCTTTTTCAGTCTCTCCATGCTTTATTTTTGATAGTTTCTTCTTGCCTATCTCCCAGTTTACTAATTTCCTCTTAGCTGTGTCTAATATGTTGATGTTCTTAATTTTAATTATTTTATTTTTCACTTTTAGAGTTTCTATTTAGTAATTTTCAAATATATGATCTCCTCTATAAAAAATTATAATTTCTAGTTCCCTGCTAAATTTTCAAGCCTTCCTTTTATCTAGGTGATCATAGTAAGCCTAATTGTTTTAAAGATCTGTGTTTTGTCACATCCATATCTGAAATTCCTATTATAGGTCTGCTTCTATTGTCGGTTGCTTCTGGTCTTTTTTGTTAATAATCTCATGTCTCTTTATGTGGCTGGATATTTCTACTGTGTGCCAAAAATACAATAAAAATTTTGAAAACATTTGGAAGCCTGCTGGTCGAATGATTCAGCTCTCAGAGTCCCAAGCGATAACAGAGATTTACCAGCATTCTGTTTTGTAAAGTATGGGGTCCAACTTTAAACTTCCTTTTCTTATGTGTTAATCAAATGCTACTCAGATTCTCCGCCTTGCAGAAACCCATTCTGAAATTGGCACCTATCTCCAAGGGAGAAACAGATCCAAACACTGGGTTCAGCTTTCTGGGTTTATGTCGTCTCCAAAGTCTTATACTTACCCATGAATTTTGAAGCAGTTGGATACAAGTATATTTTTAATTTTTGTCCAGGTTTTATACTTTTTTTTTTTTAAATAGAAGCGTTGGCTTAATGTATCTAGTCTGACGCTACCAAGAGTGAAAGTCAGAATTTATTTTCCTTGCATAAAGATGAGCCTAGACTTGAAAACACTTTTCAAAATGAAAGAAGCCAGACACAAAAGATCATACACTGTATGATTCCATTTATATGAAGTATCCAGAATAGGAAATTCCATAGAGACAGAGCAAATTAGTGCTTGGTAAAAAAAAAAGTCTTAGTGGGATGATCACTAATGGGTACGGAACTTCCCTTAGGAGTGTTGAAAAAGTTCTGAAACTGGATAGTCAATTCAATAAAAAGGCATAACAATCCTGTATTTGTATGCACCTAATGGATAGCTTCAAGGTATACATGGCAAAAATTATCTGAGTTAAAATGAAAAGAGACAAATATTCACAGTTAGAAATTTTAATATACCTCTCTCAATGACTCATAGAATAAGCAAACAGAAAAATCAGCAAGAATATAGAAGACTCGAACAATCTGATTAATCAGCTGCAGCCTACAACTATATATAATACACATATTCTTTTCAAATATACATGAAACATTTACAATATTCTGGATCATAAAACAATTTTCAATAAATTTCAAAAAACTGAATGCATACATGTATGTTCTCTGAGAACAGTAGAGACTCAAACTAGAAATTAAAACATAAACATATTAGGCATCTCCAAATGTTTGGAAATCTTTTAGTAATTAACTTCTAAACAACTAATGATTCAAAAAAGAATTCACAATGGAAAATAGAAAATAATTTAAATGGAAAATTAATGAAAATATATGATGTCAAATGTATGAGATATAGCCAAAGTAGTGCTTAGAGGGAATTTTGTAGCTTTAGAGGCATAGCTTTAAAGGCATTTTTCAGAAATGAACAAAGGTTGACATTCAATAATGTAAGATTCCATTTCAAGAAGCTAGACGAAAACAGCAAATTAAACCTCCCCAAAACCAGATAAGATAACGATAAGAGTAAAAATGAATAAAAAGACAAAAACAGAAAATCAACAAAATCAAAAGCTGGTTCTTTAAAATGATTAGTAAAATTGATAAACCCCATAAAACTTATCAGGAAAAAAAATATGAAAACACAATTGACCAATATTATCAATGAAAAGGGACATTACTTCAGATCCTCCTGTATTAAAAAGACTGTGAGAATATATTAGGGAGAACCTTATGAAAATATGTTTGACAACTTAAAGAGGAAAATTCCTTAAAAATCTCAACTTTCCAAAAGTGAGACAAGCAAAAATGGAAAATCTGAATAATCTCTATCTGCCAAGAATTTGAATACATAACTTGAAATCTTTCTACAGAGAAACCATAATGGCTTCACTAATTAATTTCACCAAACATTTAAAGAAGAAATGACACCAATTTTTTTACATGAATTGTTCCAGAGAGTAGTGGAAAAGGGAATACTTCTTAACACATTTTTTTGAGGCCAAACCTGACCAGGACATTGTAAGAAGGGAAAATTATAGGACAATATCTCTCGTTAACACAGATACAAAAAAATTCTAAGAGAATTCAATTATTTATTAAAATGATCATGATCAAGAGGTCATTTTTATTGCCAAGGAACATACAGGTTGATTTAACATAAGAAAATCAATCAATGTAGTTTACCAAGTTAACAGAATAATGGAGGAAAGCTATGTGATCACCTCAATGGATAAGAAAAAAGCATTTGATAAAATTTAAATTCATATATAAAGACTCAAAAACTCATAACAGACATTACACTTAATAGTGTAATATATAGACTATTTACAGAAGATAATAAAGTCTTTGAAAGTTGAGAAGATTAACTTGCAATTGTAGGAACTCATTTAATATGAACTATATCGTGTGTCTGTAACCAAATTTCTAAGAGTATACCTTCATGGCACCTCAGACTCTGATATAAATCATGTTTCCCTTTTGAAAGAAGAGTGATGATGAAAGCAGAGGCCCACTTTGAGGTACACTCCTCACAAAATGTAGTCTGTGGTCGCAGAACGGAAAGAGTGCTGATGGAAAGAAGATGATCTTTCGCAGCTTTCTCTGGGGATTTGTCTCCCCAGGAAGAGGGAGATGTGGTTGTAAATTTTCCGAAATATTTCTGAGAGATGTTTCTTGAACTTCTCACCCATGAAAGCATAGATAATAGGGTTTACACAGCAGTGAGTGAAGGAAATGGTTTCTGTGACATGGGTGGCATATATCAGCCTCTGGCTCAGGACGCATCCATCCAAGATGTGCATGTTGTGCAAGGAAGTGAGGAAGAGGACCACATTGAATGGGACCCAGAAGAGTAAAGACGTAATGACCACAGTGAGCACCAGCTTGATGGCCTTGGTCTTGTTGTGGTTTTGGCAATTCTTCAGCTGGAGCAGGATACTAATGTAGCAGAACATAAGGATGGTGAATGGGATCAAAAGGCCTAAGATATTCATTTCAAAGTGAATGAAGAACTTCCACTTCAAAGACTGTTGATTGTAAGATGAATAACACTGTAGGACGCCATCTTCAGAGGTCACTTGGTAAAATACTAGCAGTGGGCTGGTGGCCAGGATAGCAGTCAGCCATACTACCAAGCTCAGGACTGTGCCCATCCTGGCTGTCCTCACTTTCATGGCATACACAGCGCGGACAATTGCCAGGTACCTGTCCAAGCTTATGAGGGTGATAAAGAACATGCTGCTGAAGAAGCCAATGTAATAAAAGCCAGAGACCACCTTGCACATTATAGTCCCAAACACCCACTGGTAGAGCTGATAGTGAGTCTGAAACGGAAAGGAGAAGACAAAAAGCAGGTCAGACAGGGCCAGGTTGAAGAGGTACACATCTGTGATGTTCCTTAACTTCTTGCAGATGACAAGGACCAGGATGACCAGGCTGTTTCCCAGAAGACCGAGCACAAACAGGATGCAATAAAAGACGGCAAGAAGTGACTTGCTGTCTCTCTGGATGAGTTCCCCATCACAGGGGCTGGTGATGGTATTAGGATAGTAGTCATCAGTTACTGTCACGTTAGGCTCGAGTGTATAATCCATCAAGGCAGGAGGACTTGGTCACAGAGGCACCTAAGAGACATTTATTTCTTTAAAATATTTTTTATTTAAAAATGTGGACCGAACATGGTTCCCTTCCCCTCCCCATCAAATTCACATGTCGAAGTCCTAAAGCCACTAAATGTTTGTGCCCCCTGCCCCCAAATTCAAAATGGGTCATAGCTCAAGTCTCACACATATCTGATTTAGATGATGTCTAGATGAGACTTTTTGATTCGAATTGATGCTGAAATAAGACTAGTCTGTTAACACTTTTCGAAAATTGAAAATTGCCCTGGCTGACTAATACCGGGGAAAGTGGAGACTGGGGGGACAAGAAAAGTGAAAATTTAAAAAGGACTTTTAAATACCTATAGTTTCACCATCTATAATTAACAACGAATAACATATTGTCATATTTGCTTCTGGTTCTTTTTTCTTCCTTTTCTTTCTCCCTTCCTTCCTTCCTTCTTTCCTTCCTTTCTTCCTTTCTAATGTAATAGAGATTAAGCTAAAGTTCCCTTTAACTATACAACTTATCCCCCACACCTCAGGAGCAATTACTAAAACCAATTTTGTATTTTTTTTAACAATTTCCCCCTGTACTTTTACATACTATGTGTTTCCATAAATAATATAAAATATTGTTTTGTGTTCACTTTTAACTTACATAAATGGCATAACATCGCATCTCTCATTTTCTATCTTGTTTTTCTTCCCCCGGCATGTTGTTTTAGAAATACAGCTAAGCAATGCTAAAAAGTTTAGCTCATTCTTTTAGCTGCTTTCATAAGCACCATAAATAATTAATTTTAAGATGCAATAGAAAAAATGATCCCAATCATACTAGCAACAAATATTACAAGGCTTATTAAGAACAAACCTGATAAAAACTGCAATTCAGTTATGTAAAATATTATAAAACTTTGTAGACAGATGTAAAAGAAGACATGATTAAAAGGAAATATATACTAGATTTATGGAAAGGAAGATTCAACATGTAAAACATGATAATTCTTCTCAAATTATATATACATTCAAGGCAATTTCAGTCTAGATTTATTATTTTTTAAGGCATTTGATCGCTGAACACTCAGAATCCCTATCTACTATGGCACCTTTCTATAATTTGAAATGCCAAACAAGTTAGCCATTTTTTAAAATATTAATTTCATTTAAGTATTTACTCCCAAGTAGATTAAAAAAAAAAACAAAAACTAGTTTCTGAAGTGTAAAAGTGGGTCTTTTTACAATTTTTTGTGGCATCTTTCAAAACTCCCCACCGCTGCCACATCTTCTTTTTTGTTTTTTATTTTGTTTTTTATTTTTTTTTTTAAAAAAACAAGTTTTAGTTCACCTTTCTATCCGGGAATATGAGTTGGTCCTCAGTCCATTCTGTTTTCCAGAGCCTTCCTAATGACACCCAATCCGCACGCCACCTTGATCTTTTTCAGTAAAATTCATGAGAGGTAGTAACTATCTACTGTCTATTCTGGTGGGCCAGGAATCTTAGATGCGTGACATTTATTTCTATTGCATCCCTAGGAAGCTGGCACGAATATGTCTTTTCCATTTCTGGAGTAACGATTATGTCTGAATTTCAGGGAGCTTCAATCCACAGAGTGAGATGACAGAGCTAAGACTCGAAAACGCATCTGTTTACTCCAAACTGTTTTTCTTTTTCCATATTTCTCTAATTTGTGGGTAGAGTAAAAAGCTCCAGTCTTGTGGAGTCTAGGCCACTAGGCTTCCAAGTTCTAGATTACTTTACAGCAAAGAAAACTTGAGCTTTGTGTCCTTTGTCTATGAAACGAGGTTAATAAAGCTTTTCAGGTTTAGCAAGCATGGAGTAAAACCATTTAAGTTAGCATCGAATCAGAGATGAACTTCTGATTGCCAACTTTCTTCCTTGAGTACAAAAGCCACATGTCCTTCTGCAGTCTGATATTAAGCATTGTACCCGCACGAGGACAGGTTCCTCCATGACACCTGGTGACATGAGGATCTTTTCTCCCACTCTTATAAGGGCTTTGGCTCCCTCCTAAAATCCTTCAGACAACAACAGCAAGGCTTGCTTTCCTCAGCCAGAGTTACAGGCAGCCACTAAGACATATATGGGGTTTGTGGACTCTTGAGGACATAAAAAGATTTCAAAACATTCACTTCTTGTTCAAAAACTTTGAAGTATCAGCCTTCCCTTTGCCTCTTTCCCAAGGACATAAAAGTGTCCCTGCTTCCTTGTGTCATTCTTCCCCACGGATGCTTAGTAATACATACCTTAGTTAGAGTCTTTGTTTCGGTTGCTAATTTCTTCTTCTCTGTGTCTGCTCTCTCAGATGCGTGTGTGTCTAATAAGAAGCACTCCTTTGCAGATATCTATCTGTGGTGGGTGGAAGAGTAGAGTTGGGCTTACTATTTTTTTTGTTGTTGTTGTTACTTTAAGTTTTGAAAATAATCTCACCAAAGAACAACTACAGACAGAAAATTTGCATACGAAAATGTGTTCAATGCTTTATGTCATTAGAGAATTATAAATTAAAACAAAAGTGACTGGAAACCATAAAACTCTTAGAAGAAAACATAGGTAATAAGCATTCTGACATCAGTTTTAGCAATATATTTTTAGACCAGTTTCCTCAGGCAAGGGCAACAAAAACAAAAATAAATAAGTGGGATTACATCAAACTCAAATCTTTTGTACAGTGAAAAAAGTCATCAACAGAATGAAAAGGCAACCCATTGAATGGGAGGAGATATTTGCAAAGTATGCATCTGATAAGGAGTTATTATCTAAAAGTCAAAAATAACTTATACGATTTAATATTTGAAAAAAACAATCTAATTAAAGACTCAAAATAACAAGTGTTGGTGAGGGTGTGAGAAAAGGGGACACTTGTGTATTGTTGGTAGGAATGAAAATTGGTGTAGCCACTATGAAAAATAGTATGGAGTTTCCTCAAAAAAGTAAAAATGGAACTACCACAGAGGCCAGCAATTCCACTCATGGGTATTTATCAAAGAAAACAAAAACACTAATTCAAAGAGATATATGCACCCTTATGTTCATTGCAGCACTATTTACAATAGCCAAGATATGGAAGCAATCTAGGTGCCTATCAATAGAGGATTAGATAAAGAAGATGTGGTACCTATATATGATGGAATATTTTTTGGCCACAAAGAAATGAATTCTGGCCATTTGCAACAACATAGATAGACCTGGAGAGTATTATGCTAAGTGAAATAAATCAAACAGTAAGACAAATACTGTGTGATTTCACTTATATGAGGAATCTGAAAAATAAGACAAATGAACAAACAAAACTGAACTAAAACTAACTCATAGATATGGGAAACAAACTGATGATTACCAGTGGGAGAGCGGTTAGAGGGCTGGCGAAATAGGTAAAGGGAATTAAGAAGTAAAAACTTCCAGTTATAAAATAAATAAGTCAAGAGGATCACTTCCAGCATAAGAAATATAGTTAATAATATTGTAATAACTTTGCGTGGTGATAAGGTGGTAACTAGACTTACTGTGTGATCATTTTGTAATGTATATGAATATTGAATAAAATTAATTATTTACACCTAAAGCTAGGATACTGTGTGTCAATTATACACCAATAAAAGAGTGAGATACCGCCATACTTTGATTAGAGTGGCTAAAATCCAAAACACTGACAACACCAAGTGCTGGAGAGGATGTAGAGCAAGACAAACTCATTTGTTGCTGGTGGGAATGCAAAATGGTATAGACAATTTGGAAGGCAGTTTGGCAATTTCTTATAAAGCTAAAATGTGCTTATCATATAACCCAGTAAATCATGTTCCTAAGTGTTTACCCAAATGACTTGAAAACATATCCACACAAAAACCTGAGCATGACTATTTTATACTGCTTTTTTATAGTTGCCAAAAAAATGGAAGCAATCAAGATGCCCTTCACTAGATGGATGGATAAACCAACTGTGGTGATGTATGCAATGGGATATTATTTAATGATTTAAAAACAGCTATCAAGCCACACCTTAAGTGTCCATTACTAAGTGAAAAAAGGTTTGGAAGCTCCTCATGGAAACACAGGGGAGGGAAGTAAGCATTTCCACATACAGATGGCAGCCATTTCATTATTACTTTAACCTCTTTCTTAGATGCAATTTAGAATGGCTGTGCATTCCTCTAAGTCTCACTTCCTGACCCTCAAATCCAATCTTTTTTTGTCTAGCAATTTCACCTCTTAGAACCACCTGCTGATTTCTGAGTTCATACCTCGATAACTTCCCACCATGGCATCGTTCATGCTCTGACGTAGTTTGGGGAAAACCTCAGATCTTTTATGATAGTTTTGTCTGTGATTAACAAAGATAAATGGTTCACGGTGAGATTCGAAGCCTGTAAGTACTGCTGACTCAATCATGATGGTGGAAACTATGATACCTGTTTCACCACCGTGGAGGGAGCCATGTACCCCTTTATAGCCCAGCCAAGTGATCTGAGGGACTAAGGTAGAATACCCTCAAGCCCATTTTTTGGTTGGGCCAGAATTTCAGTGCAGCACCTGGCACAGAAAGGATGCTTCGTGCAAGGTAACCGAATGCAGGCTGATGGAAGTCAGCGAGTGGGCTGGCTTCTATCCACATTGCCTGAACACCAGGAAGCTCGACCACTTGGTAGAGGCCCAGTTTTGCTAAGCAACTTGACTTGGGCAAGCCCAGTCATGGGAGGGGATTCTGGAGCCCATGTATATACCCCAGGAAGTCTTTATTGTGAGTTTCTTGAGATCCTTTTATCTTCTGTTCCTCCATACTTGGCACAGTGCCTGGGGTTCTTTTTCAAAGCCCAGCCTTGGGTTCTTTTCTCATTTATACTGTTATTTTTAAAAATTCTTATATGATAGCATTATGAAGAGTTATGGATGTGACTAGGGGAAATCTTTTGGGGTTTTCTATATTTCCAACTACAAGTCCACCAACAATTTAAGCATTTGCTTAAATAGTGGTAGGCAGAAGCTTGAGTTTTAAAAAAAGCATATGTGTTATTAGTAAAAGGCCAGCTTGTCAGAAAAATTTTTCCTCTGTATAATTCAATTGCCCATATAGATGACAAAAAAATCAATAAAGCTGCAATAAACAGACATTTTTCTTACTACTAAATCTTTATTTCCTGCGTAAGATTAGACAAAACATGGCTAGCATATGACTACAATATTGCTTTGAAGTTCTGAACATGGAGAAATGTGTGTGGTTAATCTCATAATGTTTGTATGTTTAGTTGCGTTTTTAGAAAACTTATGCTACATTCTATGCAAGAACTGATTAGATCTCTCAGTCTTTTGATGACCTTTATTTCCAGAATTTACCTTTACTAAAATGCTTTTTTTTCCCCAAGGCTACAGGCATCTATGGAGGACTAGCATATTCCCAGCACTGCTCTAGGTATTAGAAGGGATAAAAAGGTAAAATTATATAATTTCACCACCAGCCCCCCTTAAGGAATTTAGCAATCAATGACACTTTCATCACAGGAGTCCTAGGAAGTAATGGCTCTTCGAGGAATGATGAATAATGAAAGGAAAGAATTCTTCTGAAAACTATGTAGGAACCCAGAAAAGTCTTTATGATCAAAAATGCAGATTAAAGTGGCATGTATACTGTGATTATCTGTGCCAAGACAGGGATGCATCTAATCACATTCTAGTATGAATTAGGTAGAAATTAAAAGTCAGATATTAGATAAGTCCTATTAATTTTTAAAGTTTTTTTTTAATGATGACATGTTATCTTTTCAATAGGTTTTTAGAAAATATAATGTAGCTATCAATGACAAATTCTAAGCAGGGAAGTTTTAGTATTGCAAATGATTTACCAATTGCATTGTAGATTAATTTACTAACCCATGCTTGGAAATTCTTTCCCAGTTTTGACCCACAAAGTAAAAAGCATGTGCATGATGACAAAATATGGTGGACAAGAGATCCCCGAGTACATCATAATTAAGCATATGTCGGGGGAAAAAAATCTTTCCTACTACTCTCTTAGATTCAGTAACTGGGAGTCTGTGAATTATACTAAAAAAGACAGATTAACAGGAAAAAAAGCACAATTTTTTAAATGTTTATATACATGAGAGTTCACAGAAAAGGAGTGAAACTCAAAGCAGACTTCAGAGATTATCTACCATTTTATCAATGAAGTAGAGGTTTAGGCTTTGAGAGATGATAAATTATAGGGAAGTAGCGAGGAAATTTAGGGGAGAACTAATGGAAGATAAGGTCCATTTATCCAAACTCATCTTGGTGTTATCCCCTCATCTTTGATGACAGGAGTCACTTTTCTCTCCCTGGTACACCATGGGCACCTTCCTCAAAGGAAAGTTTATGCCTTGCTTTTAGGCAGGTGAGGGAAGGGCAGAGAATTCTTCTTGCTTTATAGTTAGTTCTCAATTATGTTTAGCTCAAAATAATCCTTATGCCAAAGTGGCATATTTTGGGGTGGCCTATTCTGATCCCCTTCACATAATAATGATAAACTCCACTTTGTGAGGACGCTCTTTGGCCACCCATTGTTTTTTATATATTCGGCATCTCTTAAGCTTCACTTCAATGGCCTGAGGATGAGTCTGCTCCAGGATTGAGTACCTGCCCTCCGGCAGGAGGCATGTCCACCTCTGATGAAAACCTGTGCTCAATCCATGTTGTCTTAGAAAGGGGATCTTTGCATCTCTGTACTTTCGGGTATTGTCTGATCTTTTGATTCCAACTTTTGAAGGAGGAACCTAGAGACTCAGATGTCTGGCAAAGACAATATGCTTCAGAGCTCACGGGCATATGAAGAACTTTTAAGGGGAAGCTAGGAGGACCCCTACCCCTACCCCAGGAAAAATACTCCCAAGTTAAGGGTGAAGGTGGAGTGTTAAAATCGTGTTCTTTTTCTCTCTGGACAATATTCATTCCTGTTCCCTGCATACAAGAGGACTTTGTGAAATAGTGTATCCTTCCTCTTTTTTTTCTGTATTATTTAAACTTGGTTCAGAATATCCATTTTGGAGTCAAGCTAGGAACATCTCTGTCCTGGTTTCACTGATGATCAGAAGACACAGTAACAGCAATCTGATCACTACCAGCCCATCTTCTTTTTAGCTATGGCCAGGGTCCCCAAAGGCCACCATTTCTAAAAGACACCCTGAATCAGCCACTACAGCATTTCACCTACAGTAAATCCAGTCCTCAGAAGAACAAGGCGGGCATTTCAGATAACTTTTCCAAGATGCGCACACTCTGTAAGAGGCAGAACTGGTACAGACCAGCTTGTAACATCTGCTTGGACAGCAGTGCCCCTTCTCTTATCCCTATCAACCCATCAGGGCAGTTGGAATTAACTTCCTTCTCATCTAGGCTTCCCCAAACCCTTGTTTCTCACTGGGGGTCTTGTCCAGGTGCACCTTGTATTCTTTGGGCTGCCTCTACCCCAGACCTGATAACATCCCACTCTTTTATTCTGGTCTCTCTAACCACCATGTGCAAGACTGTGCCTGGCCCCAGGTAGGTCTCAGAAAATGCAGAATAAATTAAGACCCAACAGCTCACAACAAAGAGAACATAAATGCCACCTTCTGTTCGGGTCACTCTTTGTCAGGGTCGCACCCCAGGGAATTTGGGACACCCGAAGGCTTTGGAGTCACACAAACCTGGGTGAAATCCCACCTCTGTTGCTTACTCGCTGGGAGACCTTGGGTGTTTTAGTATACCTCTGTAGACCTCATCATTCTCATCTTCTCATCTGTGCAGGAGCAGTGACAGTCCTTGTCTCAGGGAATTATTAGGAAGATGAGCACTTTCTTCTCCAGAGATTTAGCATCAAGTTTCTGCTAATAACTACACTTTGTATTCCTAACCACCGAGTGGCTTTTATCACTTAACCTCTGAAGGTTTCCCATTTGCTAGACAGGTCTTTTGAAAAAAATTATTTTGCAATGCTATGCAGAAAAGAAAAATTACAAGAATATACAAAGAATTTCGATATAGTCTCCCAGATTCTCTAGTTGTTAACATTTTGACATACTTGCTTTATCACTTTCTCTTTATATATGTGATACATAATTTTTCTGAATCACTTTAGAAGAATTATAGGCATCATATTCTTTTATCTCTAAACCTTTCAGTGTGAATGTCTTAAAAACAAGAACATTCTCTTATATCATCAAGATACTGTTATCAAAACCGAAAAATTTAACATTAATGCAGTAATACTTTCTAAGTCTATCTTACAATCTTACCAATCATCTAAGTATTGTCTTTTATTGATTTTTTTTTCACTGTTCCCAAGTCCAACCCAGGGTCATGCATTGCCTTCATTCATCAAGTTCTTTTACTTGCCTTTATCTGAAACTGTAACTCTGCTTCTCATTGTTTTGTTTTCAAGACAGTGACCTTTTTTTTTTTTTAAATACAGACCAGTTATTTTTTTAGAATGTTCCTCAGTTTGAATTTGACTGACATTTCCTTGTGATTAGATCCTGGTTAAACTTTTTTGGTAGAAATATCACAAAAATGATGTGTCCTTCTCAGGGGACACATGATGTCAGTTACTCTCAATGTTGGTGATATTAACCTTGTTCATTTGATTAAAATGTCTGCCAGTAGTAAAGCTAATGCTTTCTCTTTTGTTACTGATAAACCATTTGTGGAGAGAGTCTTTGAGACCATGAAAATATCCCATTTCCCATTAAACTCTTATGAGGGTGCAGTTCTGGAAGATTTTTCAAAGATGAAGTATTGCAAAATGTCTGTACAGCCTTAGTTCAGGAGGTATGAATTCTTGTTTTCATCAGTTTCCTGTGTGGGAGCATTGTGGTTAGTAACTAAAGGGGAGTGGGTGAGTTTGGGTTCCATGCACCAGCATCAGAGCCAGGCAGTTGGGGGAGATCTCCTAGAAGCAAACTGGAGGCATTTTAGAGACACTGGCGCTGACACAGTACAGTGGACCTCAGGTTCATACATACAGAGGCTTTCCTCCTCTGCCCCTACAATCTCGCTTTCCACCCATTCCTTCTGATTGTGCGAGATCTCATCAAATTTGGGGGCTTCCGCAGACATGCACTTATCACCAAGGATTCCTGGGAGGATGAATTGAGGAACCACAGGTGACCCGTTCTTCTGCCTGTAGAGAGCCAGGGCTAAGCATTTGTCATGTTAACAGGGAAGAAATCGAATCTGCAGTTTTCTAAATGACATGGGAGAAGTTGGAAGTCAAAGATTGTTAGAGATTGGGTGTCAAGGGTTTATCTTAGCATTCATAATCCTTCAGGAGGCTAGAATCATTATAAAAAGAAAATATGGGCCAACCCCACCAATGACAGAGGCAAAAACCCTGTACAAAATAGCAGCACACTGAATCAAGCAATGTGCAAACCATTTGTACATCTTGACCAAGTTGGATTTACTCCAGGGATGAAAGGTCGCTTCTTCATTAGAAAAATCTAGAAGTGTAATTCACCACATTAACAGATTAACGGGAAAAAGTAAGATGATCTCATGGGCATCTCAGTAGATGCGGGAGAACTGTTTTATCAAATTCACCATGCATTTAGAGCAAGTGAACTCTCCGATTCTTCCTGTGGAAGTGTAAACTCTTGCAACCACTTTGGAAAATGCTTTGGTATTTTCTACTGAAGTGGAGCACGTATTCTGTGATTTGCCAGTTCTACTTTGGGATATGTATACAAGACATTGTATGCATTTCACAAAAGATATGTATTAGAATATTAATAGCAACTATATTCATAATAGACTGCTGGCAACTACCTAAATGCCCAAGAATAGTAAAATGGATACATAGATTCTGGTATATTCACGCAATGTAATACACTACAGCAATGTGAATGAATAATTAACAATTATACAAAATAGTATGGCTGAATCCCACAAACATAGTATTGCACAGATGAAGCCAGACACAAAGACAGCATACTATATGATTCCACTTATATGAGAGACCAAAAAAAACAAACTGATGGCATCAGGAGTCAAAAGACTGGTTACTGCTGTGGGGTGAGTGATGAGATATAAAGGTGCTTCTTGGGAAGTGGCAATATTCTGTCTCTTTATCTGAGTACTGGTTGAGGAAATTCTTGCATTTATGATATAGACCTTTTTCACAAGTACACTGTACTTCATTAAAAATTTTAAGAGAAAAGAATCAACATTTATTCCTAAAAATAATTCCTATGCATAGAACTTTTTCCTACTTAAAAATGCAGCTACAAAAATCTAATACAAATACCTTTATCAATGAGGAAACATTGAAAGTAACCTGTTTGAAATTAGGAATATGAAAAATGTGGCTACTCTGTCACTTCCACCTGACACTGGAGATAATAATCTATATAATGAGAACAAGAAATAAATGGCATAAGGACTAGAAAAGAAGAAACAAAGATTTCCTTATTTATAGAGAATGTGGAGAAAAAGGAAAAAAGGAATCAATAAATGTAGATGTACAAATGTAGAAAATCAAAAGCATCTGCAGATAAAATATTAACTTTAGCAAGAGAATTTAATAAGATCGCTGAATGAAAAGTTGGTAACACATTTCCATTGCATTTCTGTATCTCAGCAACAAACATATATATATAAAACATAATTTTGAAAAAATGATTTTCTTTATTATAGCATCAGTAAACATGAAGTATTGAGGTATAAATCTCATGAAAATAAATTAGAACTCTTCTGGAGAAACACAAAACTTTATTTAAAGACAATTAAGAACACTTAAATGTGTGTAGAGATATGTAGTGTTCATGTTTTAGATGATTAAATATCAAAAATACATCAGTTCTTCCCCCCAATTGACTTAAGGATTCCATACAAATAAAAATCCTCACAATATTTTTTGTGATTGACAACTTCGTTCTAAATTTTTTTTAGAACTACAAATGCCCATAAAGAGCCAAGATACTGCCCAAAAACAATGTGGTGTCTTACCACAGCAGATATCAGTAATTATTATAAAGTTTTGTTAATTAAGACCACATAATTTTACATTGAGAATGATAGATAGCTCAAAGGAATCAAAGATAGAACCCAGAAACAAACTCATTTGTAGTTGTAATTTGTTTTATGGCCAAGTTGGCATTGCAGCTTGGTGAGAAAAGTAGAAAAATTTCAACAAATGGTATCAATTGATTGTCAATATGAAAAAAATTTTAACCCCCTACCTCACATCTTATAAAAAAAATATTTCCAGGTGAATCAAAGATGTAGACATGAGAGGAAATGCTGTAAAACATTAAAAAATTAACATAGGATAACATTTTTGTAACTTTCCAGTAATATTAGTCTGTTCGCGCTGCCATAACAAAATGTCATAGACTGGGTGGTTTGAACAAGAGAAATTTACTTCTTACAATTTTGGAGGCTAGAAGTCCAAGATCAAAGGTCAGTCAATTCAATTTCTTGTGAGAACTCCTCCACTTTGGCAGACAATTCCCTTCTTGCTAAGTCCTCACATAGCCTTTCCATGGAGATAGAGCTCTCTCTCTCTTCTTATAATGACACTAATCCTATCAGGTTAGGGCACTACCCTTATGACCTCACCTAACCTTTATCACCTTCTTGTAGGTCCTGTCTCCAAATACAGTCCACATTGGGAGTTAGAGCTTCAACATATGAATTTGGGGGAGACACAATTCCATCCATAGCTGATGTCTTAAACAAGACACAAAAAGCACTAATCTTTAAGGAAAACATTGGCACATCCAAATGGATTAAAATAAAAAACGATTCATTGAAAGACAAAGAAGGAGAAAAACAAAATAATCCAAAAATTGCGAGAAGACATTTTTCAAGACATATAACCTAAGCACTTCTATCCAAAATTATATATAAAGACATTCTGAAATCTATATGGAAGATTATTTAAAAACAGATAAAAGACTTGAGTAGGTTCCTCACAGAAAAGAAAATCCAAATGGCCAATAAACAAAGAAAAAGTTGCTTAATCTCATTAACCATCAGTAAAATTAAAAGAAACATAACGAGATGCTATTTTATACTCACCAGATCATTAAAAATTTAAGTCTGACAATCCCAAGCATTGGCAAGGAATTGAGGGCTACAGGAATTCTTCTATAGGACTGGTGGAAATCTGAGTTAGTTTAATCCCTCTGGAAAAGTCAAACGTGAGCATTCCTCTGTGACCCAGAAATTCCAAAAATGAAAAGTTGACTGTTGCACCAGGAGGTATGTGTAGGACTGGACACTGCAGCGCTGTTCATATAGCAAAGTTCCCCAAACAACCCAAAAATTAGTTAATAATGCAATGGCCAAACATACATACAGTATCGCTCCATTTATATAAAGTTCAAAATAGGCAAAGCTATTTACATTTATGTCAAATTGCAAAGAAAAGAACAGGAAGCCTTCATAACCAAGTCCAGACAGCTCATCTCTGAGCGGGGCGTGGGAGGGGGTATGGTTGGAGAGAAGCATGTGGGAGACTTGGAAGGCACTTTAATGTTCTGTTTCCAAACTTGGATGGTGAGTATCATTGGTGTGCTTCTTATTGTTATTTTTTAAATTGTACATTTATATTTTCATGTTGGAATATTTAATGTATCTTAGGATAAAATTTTTTTTTAATCAATGACAAACAGAATTGGACTAGATAATACATATGGCTTTCTTCAGTTCTCATTCATTCATACAAGAAACATTTGGGGAACACTGGGCTAGGTCTTGAAGATCCCAAGAAGAAGATTTCAAGAAGAATGAGAGACAATCTGGCCCACTGAGGCCTCTCACCCCTCTGGAGTGGGTTGTTCTCAGTTCCAATGTGTCACCTCAAGCCTCTGCTTTGTGCAAAATACAGCCTATTCACCACCATCCAAAAAGAACAAAACAGAAAGCAATTCACTCCCACCAAGAATTCAGAAACTACTGTACTGCCTCCCACAAGGTTTTGGTACTCTCTCCTCCTCTTTTCCGAATTTCTCTCTGCACCTTGGTCTTCCTCATTCTCAGGATCAACACAAATTCTTCTTTTTACACAGTAGTTCATTTTCTTTGCTGCCCCATCACTCAGGTATATCCACCTCAAGTGATGTAGCTCTTCCAGACAAATCCAACGGCTACCCCAAGAGGATGCTTGGAGATTCCATTTTCTCTACCTTATTGCAAGGCCAGATGCATTTACTCCCCTGACAGAGGACCATATCCAGGGCTTCAGGAGCAAAAGTAATGGTGCCTGATTCTGCTTGGGTCTTCTGGGTGAGCACGTGGAGGTGGCCCGTGAGCTGGCCTTGAGGGATGGATGTGCCTTTGAGCATAAAGTAAAGCATTATTGTAAGAAAAGCATTTTTTTCTGGGAGTCTCAGAGCCTGGGTTCTCATCCCATCTCTGTCATCAAGTTGCCCTGAAATTCTGAGAAAGCCACTGAACCTTCCTGAGTCATAGTCCAGTGTTTCCTCACTTTAATGCACACAAATCACCTGGGAATCTTCTTCAGCTGGAGAGCAGGATTCAGCAGGTCTGAGCCCAACATTCTGCATCTCTAACCATCTCCTGGGCATGCAGATACCGCTGCCTGCAGCTCCCATGTTGACAAGGGGTTAGAATCCTCATTTGTAAAATGGACATAAAGCTTCCATTGGGATATTGTGACTTAATGAGATAATACGTGTGAAAGTGCTTGGAAAGTTTTGGTGTGTCTTAAAAATGTAATGGATTGTTATTGTTGTGGAGATAGGGTATTCATGTCTTGTCCAAAAAATTGAGAGTGTGACCCCCTGTATTGCCACAGCTTGATGCCTGAAGAAATGGCCACGCCCAGCAGACATAGCAGCTGAGCCCATCAGCAATGTCACTCAAACAGCACTCAGTGGAGAGTTCTCTGGAAAAGAAAGAGAGATGGCAAAGCAAGGGTGCTCTGTGGTGGCTGATAGTGCCCAGTGGCTTTTACAGTTAATGCGGTGGGGGAAGAATCTTTGCAGAAACAGGAAGTCCTGCAAAAGAGCCAGGAAACACAGACATGCACGCTGTCCAAACTCAGGGAGGGATTCTTGTTTCATATTTTCTTTAAAAGGCTAGAAGCCAATTAACTCCTGGCAGCTCCATATGCAGTTTCAAACACAGCCCAGTAAAGATCGGGGCAGGTATACAAAAGGGAAAATGGCGAGGTAGAACAGGTGAGCTCAGGACCACTTTGGTATTGAACTCAGGACATGGACACTTCACAGCCACCTGAGCCAGCATCTGAGAGCCTTCTTGCCTCCCAGGCCTTGGGTCTGCACTTTCCACGCTGGCATGTTGCTCTCAGATGCTGCTCATTCTTGAGTAGGCAGCAGAGTGGACCACCAGATAGAAAGAGTCTAAATGACCCGCCTGAGTCGCAATGGGAGTTCCTGACAGAGCTGACTCCCAAGTCTTCGGCTCCATGCTGCCCATCAGAAATGCATGGGCAGGTGACCTGGGTGCCTCTGCTTATGGAGGCTGGGGAGTGACATGGGCTGGATGGAGTACCAAAATTGCCGGCACCTGGTGTGGGGAGTAATAGAAAAAGAACTAATATTTGTTCCTCACCAACGATGATGATATTAGGCTATATGTTAACTAATTAATCCTCACAGCTTCATGCAGATAATATTTCTGTTCATCAAACAACAACTATAAAGCTTCTTATATGGCGAATAACACAAAAGAAAGTGTCCGACAGACGTTTAATTGTCTCTTCTAAGGCCCCCACGTTACACGTTATGCAACCTTAGAGAGTTTAAGCAACTTAACCAAAGTCACACGGCTAGGTGGAGATTGAATTCTCTAGGTGGAGACTTCAGGTACCCTGGGCCCCGTGTTCCGCATTCTTTCTATCACATAGCACCACCTGAGAAGTTGCTGGAAATAGGATAGGCTGGGTGTTAGGTAGAAGACTCATATTTAAGGGTCATTTGGCAAGGTGTTTGGGCAAAGCATTTCTAATGTGCACCTGTGATGGCCTTAGGAGTCTTTCCATCTTTAGGTAAAAAAAACTATACTGGGTTAGGTGGTATCCCCCAAAATTCATGTTCTTTGTGGAATCTCAGACTATGACCTCGTTTAGAAATAGGATTGTAACAGATGCTATTAACAAAGATGAGGTCACGTTAGTAGGATGGACCTTTAATTAAATATGCCTGCTGCCCTGCAAGAAAAAGAGAGGAGACATGGAGATACAGACACATAGGGAGGGCAGCCATGTGATGATGGAGGCATAAGACTGGAGTGATGCTTCTACAAGCCAAGGAACACCAAGGATTGCCAGCAACACCAAAAACTGAGAGAGACAGGCATGGAACAGGTTCTCCATCGGGTCTTCAGAAATAGAACAGCCCTGTCAACATTTTGATTTTGGACATGGGTTTCAGAACTGTGAAAGAATAGATTTTTGTTGTTTTAAGCCGCCCAGTTTTTGGTGATCTGTGATGGCAGCCCTAGGAAAATAACGTGAAAGACACTTAAGATCTTTACAGAGCGACTGGCCTCAAAGCATTGCCATCATTGCCTTGTGAAAAACGAAAAAGAAAACTACTTTTAAAATGTGAAACTTGAGGGAGGAAAGCTTCGTCTGAGTACCAAGGGACATTTCAGTTGATATGTTTGTGCAGAATTTCCATTACAGATGCGGTGATGTCTGCTTGCATTCACATTCGTTGCGAACCCTTCTTTGCCTCCTGCACAGATAATCAAAGCAACCACAATCCCTTCAATGGGGCCTGCTCTAGCCTTTCTGGTGTTGTACTACCCGCAGCTGGGTGGTGGTTATAGTGCAAAGGTGCTTTTACCAGCAGCCTTCTCGTGCACTGGCATGAGGTGAGGGGTGCAGGTGAAGTGGCCCTTCCTAGATGTTTCCACCCCTACCCAGAGAGAATTCAATTGATCATTATCTTTTGTCCACGCAGTCATTAGCTCCTCAAACGCGTTTGTCTGCCATGCAGTTATGAAATAAATAACAGCTATAATTCTTACACATTCTAAATAAGTATTTTTCAATCCTAGCAGTTTGTAGAATTATGGGGGAGTTAAAAAATAGATATCAGCATCAGGGTTTCACTCCAGGCCAATGAAATCAGAATCCCTGAGAGTTTTGTAGTTTCCTCCATGTGAGTCTCAAGTACAGCTACAGTTGAGAACCACTGTTCTAGATCTTTGCTACTGGAAATGGGGTCCCTGGACCAAAGCATCGACATCATGTAGGAGCTTGCTAGAAATGCACAATCCTGGCCCCACTCTAGACCCAGTGAAGTTGACTCTGCATTTTAACTACAGATGATATGTGCGCAAGTTAAATTTGCAAGCCCTGAGCTAGACCGTCTCTTCCTTCTGTCTCCTCAGGTTAGAAAAATTCCTTGCCACCCATCACCAGCCATCAACAAGCATGTGGGGGCCAGCTTTTCTCAGACGATGTGCAAGCTGTTCAATAACTCCGCTGGCCATAGAAAGCTGGGACAGCAGTACCATGGTGCCCCGGTTGATATCAATTTCGGTCTTATTATTAATATTCTAGTTTGTAGAGCTTTCTCTCTTGGCTGCTGTGATTTTATCTCAGCCTCTGGGGGCTCTCTGAGGGGGAGAGGCTGCAGCAGGCACAACTTGGGTGTCTGTTCAGCTCCTGACGATCCCCTTTGCTTTGAAATTAGTGTGATCCCACAGGGGATGGGCCCAACCCAGAATTATGACTTCTGTCCCTCAACCCAGAACACAAGATGACAGCATGACAGAAGCAGGCTCAACCACAAACGTCCTCATGCTTACCCAAGAAGCAGGGTCTTGGTCTGGAGATTGGAGCAATAGAAGAGAAACTGTGGGTACAACTTACATTCGATGAAGGATTTGGGCTTGGAACCCAAAAGATAACAGATACAATTATGATTTTGTAGAAAATAAGGACTCTGGTGAAGAAATGATTTTAGAACACTGGTATGGGTTTAGTACTATGCCAAGAAAACAAATTTCAAAAGGCACCGAAACCCTAGCCCAGCATCTGCTTTCTTAGACCACTCTCCTGGCATCGACTGTTGCAAACTGGGTGCCCCAGGAAGCAAACTCCAAGAAGAAGATTAGAGTGCAGGGAGTTTATTAAGGGGATCAACATCTACGGAAGGGAGGGGAGGAAGGCAAGCACTGGGGAATTGGGGTAAGTTAAGCTATGGTGCGGTTTCAGTGAAAGCCTCGGCTCACCCCATAGGGAGCTCTGAAGATGAAATGACCCTTCTGAGATGTCTCAATTGGGGCTGAAGAAGCCAAGACCTTACAACTTGGCGTTGACCAGTCATTGCATGCAGGCTGTCTCAAGAAGGGACTCTCTTCAGTCAAAACAATTCCCGAGAGAGCCGACAGCCAGGAGCCGTCTGCCAGCAGCACTCCCAGAAGCTGAGGGAATAAGCCCTTGAGTCAGAAGGGAAGCAGGTGTGTGGGGTGTGGGGTGGGGTGCATCCTCATGTCTACTGCAGTCTTTTTCGCCTGGGTCAGTCTTTCCTTTGCTGGGCAAAAATGTTCTTACAGAAGACAGTGGAAGCAATGGCTCAGAGGCTACCTTCACTTCTCACGATGGAGCTAACAAACAGCAAGGCTCGAGCACACGAGAGAGTAGTTGCTGAATTTCCTCTGACTTCAATAAGGCTGCATTCTAAGAAAATCAGTTCAGACTTGGCAAGCTGCTCAGTCAAATACAGAAAATCACTATTACTGTACCTTTTGAAGTACTGGTTCTAGTTCTTCTAGCTGAGCTGGCTTGTGAGCAGGAGGAGAAACCAAGAAAGGAGAGGAAGAGGAGGAGGAAGGATGAGGCCCAGAGGGATGCATGTAGGGGGCAGGACAGGGAGATGAACAAGGAGCAGAGCAGCAGGGAAGGCACCAGTGAAAACTCAACCAGCATTGAAAACAGGACTATGGTCTGGGGGAATAGAGAGGAGACTTTGATTCCAGGAAGACTTGAACCTCCCACCATCTACCTGTCTCACACATGCTTGCTCACTGAACCTCAACTCTCTGAAACCCATATTTTGCCTGCTCTACATCTGCACAGCAGCTCTTAGTTGGAACACACATAACCTCCCCTCTAGCTGCATTTAGTTCCTGGCAATAAACCACAAGCAGGCTTTTCACATTTCTAGGAGATTCTACTCAATGTCCCTGGTCAGCTCAGCCTCCCAGCCTCCAGATCCTCTGTTCTTATTCTCAGCCAATGGCCTCGTTTTTGATTTAACCAAAAACAAACAAACAAACAAACAAACAAGAATTAATCAAAGCAGCTTTTCCACACACTGCTGTCCCTTATTTATTTCGAGCTCAGCCCTTGAGCCTCTTCTCCTTTCTTTTACCTTACTAGGTGCAGCTGTCCATTCCCACGGCTTTAATACCATCGACAGGTTGGCGATGCCCACAACTATTCCCCATCTAGCCCATATTTCTTCCTTAAACTTTATTCATACTTGCAGCTACCTACTCGACAGTTCCATTTGAGGAATCTAAGTGTAATGTATCCCAGACAAAACTCTTGATGCACATTCCACAAACCTGGGCTTGCCCTGGGATGTGCCTTTCCATAAACACCATCTACATCCCCCAGTTGCTCAGGCCCAAAACATAATTCACTTTTAACTCCTCCCTTTGCTTTACACCACACATCCAATCCATCAGCACGTCCTGTTGCTTCTACCTTCAAAAGACATCCGAATCCACCAGCATCTCTCACTTGAGCTGTCGTGATAGCTTTCTGACTCTTCCCAGCCGTTCATTCCTTAGCAGCCCCCGCCCTCTGACACAGGTCTCCTGTCTACTGTATAGGCTGTTTTCTCAGAGAGGCAGCGTAAGCCAGAATGGATAAGAAAAGAGATGGGAATTAAGAGTCACGGCTGTAGGCACACTTAACTTGGGCTTGAATCCCAGCCCTGCCACTTACTACCTGTGGGACCATGGGACCTGGTACACATGCTCCTCACCTGTAAAATGAGTTCTTCCCTGTATCTTAATCGGTTGGCTACAGAAAAGCATTCACTGTTTATTAGCCATCCCTCTTCTTCTTTAGAATTTTCTTCCTATTATTGTAAAAGAGTTAAGAAAAGTGGCCTGCTTAAAAATAAATATACCTAATAAGCTGGGTCGGGCCTGGTTAGTACTTGGATGGGAGACCACCTAGGAAGACCAGGTGTTATAGGTGTAAAAAATAAAAAAATAAGGGATCATAAGCCGACAAGCTCCTTGCAGTCTGTGAGATCAACCAAGGGTTGCCTCACCTAAAAAAAAAATAAAATAAAAAGTTAATAAACAAATAAACAAACAAACGAACCTAGATTTCCACTTTAGGGAAGATGGAATAAATGTACCTTTTCCCTATTCCTCCCACTAGATACAGTGAAAGCCCCAGAAAGAACTCTAGACACCTGTGGGACAATAACAAAATATTTAACATTTGTGCCATTGGACTCTTCAAAAGAGCGAAGAAAGTTCAGGGAGAAGGGGAGCTGAAAAAGTATTTGAAGTGGTAATGTCTGAGCACTTTCCAAACTGGCAAGGCATAAACTTACATATTCAAGAAGCCAAGTGAATCCCAAACAGGAATAAACCAAATAAATCCAAACCACAATGACACATCGTGGGTCAAACTTCTAAGAACAAGGGAAAAATCTAAATGCAATAAGAGAGAAATAGCACCTTATCTATAATGAAAAAAAAAAAATTCAGAACGCAGTGAATTTCTAGTCAGAATCAATGAAGGCCAGAAAGAAGTAGCATGACATTTCTCAAGTGCTAAAATCAAGACATTTTTTGAAGGAAAACTAAGAGAATTTGCTCCCAGCAGAGACCTATCCTGAAAGAATAACTAAAGAAAGGTCTCTAAAATGAGAAACCTTCAAACATTAGGAAGGAAGAAAGATAGAGTAAAGATATGGGTGCATACATTTTTCTTCTCTTCTTGAGTTTTCTAAGTTGTTCGACAGTGAAGCAAAATTACAGCACTTCCCAATGTGATTCTAAACGTATATAGAGAACTATTTAAGGCAATTATGTTATAAACAGGGAACACAATAGGAAATAAGATTCCTACACTTCACTTGAGCCAGTAGACTCTGATGTTATGGATATATAACATAACACCTAGAGCAAACACTAAATAAACCATACAAAGAGATACACTCAGAAACTCTACAGATAAATTAAAACAGAATTCTTAAAATGCTCAATTAACCTATAGGAAGGTAGAAAAAAGAAAACAGAGAAACAGAAAATAAAACAGAAGACAAAAAATAAAGTGTTTAATACAAATAAACATTTAACCCTTAAAATATCAAAAATTACATTAGATGTCTATGGTTTAAACACACCAATTAAAAGACAAGTTAGAAAACATGACCCCACTATATGCTGTCTACAAAAAATTCATTTCAAATATAATGGTATAGGTAGGTTGCAAGTAAAAGGATGGATGAAGATATCCCATGCAAACATTAATCAAAAGACAGCAGAGTAACTGTATTAATATCAGATAAAGTAGATTTCTTGGCAAAGAAAATGATCAGAGACAGAGAGGGACTTTACATAATAATAAAAGAGTTAATCTACAAAAAAGAGACTGCATTTGGAATTGTGCATGTACCAATCAACAGAGCTGCAAAATATGTGAAGGAAAACCTGATGGAATTAAGGGGAAAAAGACACATTAACAATTACTATGGTAGACTTGAACATTTCTCCCTCGACATTTGATAAAACAACTAGACAAAAATCAGTATATAGAAGAACTCGACAACATCATCAACTAATAGAATCTAATTGATATTTATGGAACACCCGACAACAGCAGAATATGTATTCTTTTTAGGTGTATAAAGATCAAATACTAATAGAGATCATATCCTGGGCCATAAAATAAACCTCAACAAATTTAAAAGAATTTAAATCATACAGAGTGTATTCTCTGACCACAATGGAATCTAACTAGAAGTAAGTAACAGAAAAAATCAGAAATATCTCAAAACACTTGGAAACTAAACAACATACTTCTAAATAACCCATGGGTCAAAAAAGAAGTCTCAAAGGAAATAATAATTTTTTAAAAAGCCCACACATTAAATTGAGCAAAAATAAAATCATCAAAAAACAGTGCTGAAAAAAATTTTTAGACATTAAATGTTTACATTAGGAAAGAGGAAAATTTCAGAGCAATAATCTCAGTTCCCATCTCAAGAACCTAGAAAGAAAAGAGCAAAATAAACCCAAAGCAAGCAGAAGGAAGGAAATAAATAATAAATGTAAGAGCAGATATTAGTGAAATTGGAAACAGAAAAATAATAGAGAAAATCAAGAGGAAAGCAAGTTCTTTAAAAAGATGAATAAAATCGGCAACCCTCTATCAGGCTAATTAAAATAGAAGAAAAGAAGAAGAAGAAGAAGAAGAAGAAGAAGAAGAAGGAGGAGGAGGAGGAGGAGGAGGAGGAGGAGGAGGAGGAGGCGGCGGCGGCGGCGGCGGCGGCAGCGGCACAAATCACCAATATAGGGAATGAAACAGAGAATACTCCTACAGACCTTAAAGTTATCAAAAGGATAATAAAGCACTACTATAAAAATTTATGTGCAGTACACACATAAACTTGATAACTTAGAAGAAATAGACTAATTTCTCAAAAAACACAAACTACCACAATCACCCAACATGAAATAACCTATAACTATTAAGCAAATTAAATTTGTGCTTTTAAAACTCCCAATTAAGAAATTGAAACCATGATGACTTTCTTTGACTTTCACATCAGGCCATGATGGTTTCAACACTCTATCAAATGTTGAAAGAAGAATTAACACCACTTTAAAAAAAATCTCTTATAGAACGTAAGAGGGACCACTTCTCAATTCATTTTTTGAAGTTCGTTTAACTCTAATTTCTAAACTTCATATGGAGAGGCAAAAGAACTAGAGGAGTCAAAACAATTAAAAAAAAAAAAGAAGATGAGAAAAAGAAGAATAGACTGATTTTAAGACTTATAGAGCTACAATAATCAAAACTGTGTGGTGTTAGTGGAGGAAAAGACATATAGAACAATGGATCAGATTAAAGAACTGAGATATAGATTCACACAAATGCCTGGCTGATTTTTGGTAAAGCTGAGAAAGCTATTCCTTGAAGGCAAGGATAATCTTTTCAACAAATGAAACATTCATAGGCCAAAAAAAAAGTAAACCCCAACCTAATGCTCACATTTCATGGAAAATTAACTTAAAATGTATCACAGACTTAAATGTAAAACTCAAAACTATAAAACTTTTAGAAAAAAAAAAAAAAGGAAGAAAAACTTTATGGTGTGGGGCTAGGCAGAGTTCTTAGACTTGACACCAAAAAACACAACTTAAAAAACTGAAAAATAGGATTTCATCAAAATAAAAGACTTTAACTCTGTGAAAGGCAGAGAGGAAAGAACAAGCCGGAGGAGGGAGGATATTTACAAACCACATATCCAGCAAAGGGCTAGTATCTAGAATATATAAAGATCTCTCAAAATGAACAACCCAATTAGAAAGTGGGCAAAAGACATAAAGAGACTTTTTATTAAAGTGAGTGAATGGATGGCAAATAAGCACATGAAAAGATGGTTAACATCACTAGATAGCAGAGTAATGCTAATTAAAACTACAATCGGACACCACGACACACCCAATAGAATAGCTAAAATTTTTAAATGTTGGTAAGGATGTGGATCATTTATACATTGCTGGTAGGAATGTAAAACGGTATAGCCACTCAGAAAAATTTGGCTATTTCTTTTAAAAATGAAATATAAAACTACCATACAACCCAGCAACTATTCTTCCGGGCATTTACTTTAGAAATGAAAACTTAAGTTCATACAAAAACCTGAAAATGAATGTTCATAGCAGCTTTATTTGCAATAGCCTTAAACTGTAAACAATCTACATGCCTTTCAGTGAGTGGGTGGTTAAACTATATAGTACATCCATACCACGCAATACTACTTGGCAGTTAAAAAGAACAAACTACTAACACACAAAGTGGAATGAATTTCTAGAAAATTAGACTGAGTAAAAAAACAAAAAGGCAATCCCAAAATTTACAGAATGTATAATTCCATTTATATTACATTCGGGGGTGCAGGTTTAAAAAGGCAACATGATAGATCACCACGGTGATAGACTTGTTCTGTATCTTGACAGTATCGATGTCAATATCCTGGCTGTGATATTGTACTACAGTTTTGAGAGACATTACTATTGGGGAAAACTAAGTAAAGGGTACATGGGAACCTTTTGTATTATTACTTATAACTCCATGTAAATCTATGATTATCTCAAAGTGAAAAGATTAATTTACACAAACAGCCATACCCCTTTATTTCCTATATACCAAAACAACCAGTTGTATCATTTAAAATTTTTCCATTTATTTGCATATTGCAGGTCGGAAGTCGTTTCATACAAGTAGCATTCTATTCTATTTCTTCTGACATATTCCTTGCCTATTTTTCTGTTTAGTTGCCTTTTTCCCATTGACACATAAGAACTCTATACATCGCGGACGTTATTGCATTGTATATGCTATTGACATGCCTCTGAGAAGAGAGCTGATTTTCAAATTCTAGTCGTCAAATTTAAAAAAAAAAAAAAAATGAGGAAATAAGTTGTATCTGGTTATCTTAGAGACGGATGCGTGAGGTGCCGACTGACATGAGCCAGAGGGATGCATTGACCACCCCCCCTTTCTTTGATCACTCCTCCTGAATCATATTAAAGACAAGTAAGCGAGCTCAGATCCAAACTCCAGTCTACCTGATGACTCTATGAATATTATTTTTTAGTGTGTGATCTTATTTTCGGTACCACTTATGCTTACTGCATATATAGGTGATTTGTGTAGGATCAACATCGTTCTTATAAATAATATTAATTATAGCTAATGTATCGACTAGTCCAAATAAATACTATGTACTTTATCACATATATGCATTGTCCCATTTAATCCTCACCCAAACTCTAAGAAACAGGGGCGTTACAACTATCCCCATTTTGTAAATGAGAAAACAGAAGTTTAAATCAGTTAAATAACTCGTTCAAGGTCATGGCAGGATCAGCTCAAACCCAGCTGCCCTAGTACCAAAACTCTATGAAAGTGCTAGGTTTCAGGGAATACTGGGGGACCTGCTACAGATTAGAACTGTTAATGAACAAAAGTTGCTTAAGGTCACATTCTCGGAGGGACTGAAATTGCAATTAAGTTTTGGTTTGCTGTGCTGGGGGCAAGCGACTAACAGAACCATCACCCTAACCAACCATTTTATAACTAAGTCATATCTCGATACTCTTACCAAAACACAATGCTCGCCATCTAGTGTGGAATGGATATTCTCTCCAGCCCCTGATAATGGCCAGGAAATAAGAAATTCAAAAAAGAGAGAAGAACTGTAAAGTTCTTTACATGAAGAAAAGAGATCTAGAAATCTCTGAGGTCATAAATGCTAATATTTCTCCAGGTATGAGTCAAAGATTCATTGAGAACATCAAAATGGTTTTATTTCCAGATAAACATCAGAGCAGAAATAAAAATAGCTATCTGACCTATGAAACACATAAAGGTTAATTCATATGCTTTTCCTGGGGTGGGGAGAGAAGGTGGTATGAAGGGGATTTTTAAATTATAATTTAATTTTATTTTTATCTCAGTAATGTATGCAAAAAAACTTAACAGTGCTAAAAGCGTATAATAAAGTATAGCTGTCCCTTGTCCCCAACCCCCACACTCATCCCGCACTCAAGAAAAATCACCAAAACGATTGTTAGCTAATTTTCCCCTCTGGTACCTACCTTCAAAATTTCTAAATAATATGCTTATCCTGCTACTTCTCAGTTCGTAACTTTTATTTTTGATGGATTCCCTGTTGATACAGTAGAAGATTTAGTTCTCTTACCCTTCTTCCTTGTTTAACCTCTCAAAATAACTATAACACAAAAAGTATTATGTCCCTTTCTTAAACTATTTTTTGCTTTTCCTTTATTATTACATTTTATTTATTCGTTTAGTTTTCTATGTGCCTATAATTAATTTTTCCAAATGTTCCTATAGATTTGCTCCATGACTTTCAATATTTTTTCCAAATGCCCAGGTTTCATTGGTTCCTTCGCCCGTCCTCTCCTATTCCAGACCAACTATGCTCAGCCCTCATTCTTTCTGCCTCAATCTGCTCTTTATCCAACAGTTAATATTCTTGGATTTTCCTTCTCTACCCTTCTAGCTGGAGGACTCCATGTCTTGGTTTCCTCTCTGTTTTGCTGAAGCACACCTTGCAATAACTTCCTCTGAAAGGACAGCTGGTAGGTAGTTTCATTCAGTATTTGACATATCTGAAGAGTCTTTATTCTACTCTTACACTTGGTTGATCATTTGCTGGGTAAAGAATTGTAGGATGAATATCATTTCCTCTTAGATTTTAAAGGCACTGCTCCACATTAGGATTCATCATCTGTTTAAAGTGACCCCTCCCTTCCTCCTTCTCTCTAGTTCTCTCCCTGCCACTCTCTCCCTCTCCTCCAGTATCTTTTTTCTATCCCTAGAGTTTTGACATTTCATAGTGTTGTACGTTGGTGGGATTCTTCTATTACTCAAACTCTTATTTGTTCGGCATTTTCAATCTGGAAGCTCATGCCTTTTAGTTCTGAAAAATCTTTTCTGTAACATGTTATGTTGAATCACATAAAATTGCTCAGATCTAACCTATTTTGAACTTATAAAAATGGCAATTTTGTGTTTTTCAAGCCAATATCTTTGAGAATTTTCTTCCCTTGTTTTTTTCTTTTTCCTTTCTGGAACTCCTATTAGTCAGACATTGAACCTTCTGTGTTGATGATTCTCAGTGCTGCCAATGTTTTAGATCATCTAGTGGGAGCAAAATCTGTTGCAACCTTTCTGAAAGCAATTTGACAGGGAGTATCAAAAATCTTAGAAACACATATGTATCGTGATTCATTAATTCCATGTCCAAGAACCTCAAGGAGATTTTGAAACATGTTTTGAAAAATGTATGTTCAAATGTATTTTTACACTATTCACAATAAAAAACAAATGAAATCAATCCAAATCCAAAAATAAGGAAGCAGTTAAATAGAGACTTCTGTATGGTGAAATATTATGCATTAAAAAGACATTTATTAATATCTTTTTGGATATATCCCCTTGAGCACAGAAAACAAAAACAAAAATAAACAAATGGGACTACATCAAACTAAAAATCTCTTGTACAGCAAAGGAAACCATCAGCAAAATGAAAAGAAAACTTAATGAATGGGAGGATATAATTACAAATGATATATCCAATAAGGGGTTAATGTCCAAAATATATAAGGAACTCATATAACTCAATAACAAAAAAATAAACAATTTGATCAAATAATGGTCAGAGGACATGAAGAGACATTTCTTTAAAGAAGACATACAGATGCCAACAGACATGTATGAGAAGATGCTCAACATCACTAATCATCAAAACATGCAATTCAAAGCCACAATAAGACATCACCTCACACCTGTCAGAATGGCTGGTCTCAAAAAATCAACAAATAACAAGTGCTGACCAAGATGTCGAGAAAAGGGAACTCTCATGCTCTATTGGTGGGAATGTAAATTAGTGCAGCCACTATAGTATGGAGATTCCTCCAAAAAAAAAAAAAAAACTAAAAATAGAACTACACTACACCCAGTAATTCCACTTCTGTATATTTATCCTAAGAAAACAATAATACTAATTCAAAAATAAACATGCAGCATCATTTACAATAGATGAAATTGAAGCAACCTAGATGTCCATCGATAGACGAATAGATGAATAAGATGTGGAATATTTTATTTATATATATATATATATATAAAATATATATATTATGGAATATTACTCAGCCATAAAAAAGAATGAAAAGCTGCCATTTGCAACAACATGGATGGACCTATAATGGTATAATAGGTATAAGGTATAATGCTAAGTAAAATAAGTCAGACAGAGAGAAATATCTCATGATTTGACTTATATGTAGAATCTAAAGAAAACAGGACAAAGGAACAAACAAAACAAAAACAGGCTTATGCAAACAGAACAAACTGATGGTTGCCAGAGGGGAGGGGATGGGGGATGGGTAGAAAAAGATGAGAATATAGTCAAAAACATTATGGTAACTTTGCACAGTGACAGACTGTTACTAGACTTAGTGTGGAGATCACATGATAAGGTATGTAAATGTCGAATCACTATAATGTACACTGAAATTAATATAATATTTTATGCTTACTATACTTTAATAAAAAGTATTTAAAATGGCATATATGAGGAAATTTTCAAAGGCATAAAAAACATGATCATAATACATAGTTTAGTTAAAAAATGCTTCTAAGGCTTAGAAGTCTATATATAGTATTATTGTCAAGGTTGGAGTTAAAAAATAGCTTAAACTTGGATGCTGTCAGGGAAAACACAAAAGAAAAATAAGAGGCTTAATTCTCTCTGTTGCAAATAAGAGAGTCTTCCTTCCCCTCTCCCTTTTGTTTCAGAATTGCTTTGTCCTTTTCAAATGTATGTAAATTTTTATAATGGCCAATCTCACAACTGAAGCAGTTTTCCTCAGTGGCCTGGGAGCCATCTTTTTGAGATGTAAATATCTACTATTCTGAGTCTCTGCTTCTAGTTTCCAGAAACCTCTCCTTCCCTTTGTCCTTGTAAACCTAAAAGTGGTAGCAGTTCCGGTTTGCTGTTTATACTTAAGGGCCTCTCCTAGCCCATAGATTTGTAAATAGCCTTTGTAAACAAACCATTGTCTCTGGTTGAGACTTCAGACTGGACCCAGCTTCCAGCTTCCCAGAATTTGCCCAGCCCTGCTGGCTGGGGACAAAAAGGGGGCCACATACTAAACCTGACATGCTCAGGGCAGGCCTGCAAGGTGGGCCTTACAAACTCAGAGACCGAATACAGGCACGCAGGACGGTCTGAAAATAATAGTCCCTAACTCAAAGCAAGTCACGGCGGGTAGTCATGTCCCGGGCCTGTAGCTTCCTTGACAAAGATCAGTCTTCACCTGTCTATTAGTGTTTTTGCATCGAAGATAACATACTTTTGAAATGTCTAAGTAATCTTTCCTAGACTCCTGAGGGCATAGCCACGTCATCAGAGCGTGAGACCGCAGAACCCTCATGGTTATCTTGTTCCCCACATCCCATCTCTGTGTGCTGTGATTGCTCATTGTTAACTATCCTGTGCTCACTTACGTAAAAGAACATGTGTCTCTCTCTGTTGCCTTTTTATCCAACCCCAGAGATTTCTCCTCTTGGCTTTCTCCCTCCCCCTTAATCTACCACCAATGGATATCATGCAACTTTCCTTACATTTTCTCCCTTGATTATGATGTATAAAATAAGCTGCAAAACTGCCATCCTTTGGAGCATTTTCTCCATTCGTTGAGATTTTGCTCCCTGGCCATTGTTGTCTCTTTAAAAATTCTCTGGAAGTTTCTTCTGTCTACCCCGCCTTCTGAACCCTGGCTGCTTCCCAGCCAGAGCGCCCCCAGCGGTGGCCCGTGCAATCCCCACCCTTGTAGAGTCTACGCTGCCCCCTTCCTGGCCTGGGGTTCCTAGCACTGCCTCGTCTCAGCTTCCCCAGGGATGGGGACGAGGCTTTGGGCAGCCTCCATCATGCCCCTAGTACCCATGGAGCCTCTGGCTTTCCCAGTGGCTAGCCAGAGAGCCCAGAAGTGCAGGAAAGTTGATGCCCCCACAAGGGAAATGTTTTCCAAAGAGACAGAGGAAAAGAGAAAGAGCTGAGGTTAAATTGCTTGCCTTTTGACCCCACAGCTGGCTGTTCCAAGAGGCAGTGGTTCTGAAGAGGAGTTTCCCACTTAAATGACCAACATTTCTAATCAGTATTTTGTTCTGCTTCTGTAAACATGCCTGCTGCATAGGCCAAGGACCTTGGAGTCAAAAGATGTATTGCGTTTAGTGTTTAGACAGATGTATCCCCTCCCTGTAAGATTGCCTTAGTGCCTGTTTGAAAAATCCCATGCTCTGTAACTACCCGTAGCCCATAGCAATGTCAGGGGTCTGTAAATCAGCCCGTGCCACCTGTAACAACGCAGGTAGAAAAGCGGAATTGCCCCTAAGCTCACTGCCCAGATTTTCAGAGCACTAGCTCTTCTGGGACCTGAGTTCTCTTTCTCTCTGAGTTACTGCTTGGGTTTTCGCTGGTCTGATTTTTGGAGCTTTGGGGATTTTTCCATAACAGTTCCAGGGGGCTTTAGCAGAGGTCACACCTGTTTTCTCAGGAAGCTGTGGTTAGCACAGTAAGGCACTGCTCTGTTATTTGCTTCTCCTCTCTCCCAGCCTCACTTCCTTTTTCCTTCCCTTTGTTCCCTGAAATCACACATCCCAACGTGGCATTACTATACAGGCTTTGCTGCAGCCTCTGTGTTTTAGGTAAGGAGCAGAACAGGCATTGAGGGAATACCCGCTCGTGTGGGCCTCAGACCTTTCCACTTGGTCCTTGTCTTTATCCTCCTCGTCGCAGAGGTGTAACCCTTAAAGACAAGGCTCCTGCCTTAGTGACCAAAGGGGGCCCAGGGCAGTGCAGGCTCCAGCCTTCCTTCACCCCCCTGGATTTTCATTCTGGCCTCTGAGGATTTCCTTTACATCTCTGCTGTATTTTAAAAGGTGTGTTTAGATAATTATCCAGCATCTTAGGTGTTCTGTCTCAGGAAGGTGCCTCTGGATATTCTTGTGACCTATATTAACTGCAAATTGCTTCTTTTCTCCTTTACTTTTTCTCTCCACCTGCTCCCCTTCAGCCCATGGTCTTCTATCCCTCCCAGATTATGATATAGGTCTGTATCCACGAAGCTTCTAGACTGAATCTCTGAGATTCAAAGTTCCGTATCCCCCTAGCCCCAGCTTCAGCCCCAGCTCAGGGCTCCATGTCGTGTATCCATAGAGAATTTTATAAATCTACCAAAACTGGGTAGTCAGGCACAGAGTGGCAAGCACACTGGTTGT
>CM053507.1:144115034-144145045 GCA_028627145.1 Eidolon dupreanum | reverse complement strand
CCGTCTCAGCGCAGGCCTGGGCCAGACAGCCACAAGGGGGCGCCCCAAGGCTTCCATTGAGGAGATGGTTCATCTGACCAAGGACCCCAGCCATTCCCCTTTGCCTTGCCCGCGGCTCTCCCAGGGCCAGGAGGAAAGTCCTTTAGGAGGGTTCCATGGCTGCCCACCCTGACTCTGCCCGAAAGGCATCGGCTCTGGGTTTGGTAACCTGCAGAGAAGCCCCTAGACACTGCATGTAGGCAGATTTCCAACGTGGGGTGCACCCCCTGTCCAGTCCCCCTCCCCCCGCCCTCACCAGCTGGGTACTCTCAGGTTAGTCCTCTAACCTTCCTGGGCCTCAGTTTCCTCGTCTGAAAGGGCGCCTGCGGGAGTGGCTATTAACCGTGGCCTGAGCTGCACATGCACGTCACAGCTGACCTGTCCCTTGCTCCCATTTGGTGGTGGGTCGGACCATGTGCAATTCCCTGATATAAGAAAAGAGAGTGAAAACTTTCCTATTGGCTGCCTGACCCCGACGTTCCCACCTCAACGTCAGAGATGCTCAGACAAGGCCTTTCCACAACCACGAAATGACAAAACACCCCCGCCTGTGACTGACGTCAGGGATCGCTGCCTCCTTACCGGGGATGACGTTAGCCCACTTCAATCCTGCCAGCTTCCTGCCAGGTAAAACGCACTAAGATACCCAGGTGGACGGCATCTGACCCAGAACGGAGCCTGTGTCCCGTAACCCTTCTGAGACTCATCCGGCACAAGCCCAGACGGTATAAGAAGTCCCTCCCAGCTCTCCCTCATGGAGATGCTCCCTGGGTCCTTCCGTGTGTCCTCTTTTGCTGCAGCAAGCTAAACAAACCTAGCTTTTGGACGATAGATGTACCTAACGGTCATCAGCCCTTAAATTTTGAAAAAGAATTCCACTCTGATTAACTGGCTTCAAACTTGGTGTAGCAGTTTGCTCAGCTTGCCCTAATAAAAAGCCACAGACCAAGGGGCTTAAACAACAGAATTTACTTCTCGCGGTTCGAGAGGCTGGAAGTCCAAGGTCAAGGTCCCCACAGGTTTGCTTTCACCTGAGGCCTCTCTGCTTGTCTTGTAGTTGGCCACCTTCTTGCTGCGTCCTCACATGGCCTTCTCTATGTGCGCGCTCACCCCTGGTGTCTCTTCCTCTTCTTGTATGGACACCAATCCTATTGAATCAGGACCCACTTTTAGGATCTCATTTAACCTTAATTACCTCCTTGAAGTCCCTATTCCCAAATACAGTCACTTTGGGAGTTAAGGCTGTAACATATGAATTGTGGTTATTTCTGAATATTCAATTTATGAATATTTAACACAAATATTCAGTTTATAGCACTTGGGTTTTAATTTTTTTCAAGCATAAGAAAAAGGTCATGTGTAGGAGGAGAGAGAAGAGATTGTCCGAGAGGGTGAAATAGAAAAAGTCATTATCACTTAAAAATCCTAGCTGAGGGAGCAGTGTGGGATGGAACAGGACCAGAGAGAAAATAGAAGGTTCTAAGCGGACAGGCACCTGCATATCATCAAAGCCCTGGTACCCAGGAGAAGGGACCGCATTGGACAGTGCCGTGATGTGTGAAGCCCTTCACCCTCTCGACCCCTTGTACATCTTGTTCCTTCTTCTGGCATCTCTTCACCTGGTGAATGCACCCACCACGATCTCTGAGGACGGGAGGTTCCTTCTTCCGTGTATCCCCCAAACACAGATTTTTATTACCTTCATTACCCCATTTGGGACCTTCTTGCTTTGAATGGTAATTGATCATTGCCTGAGGACGCACGCGGTCCGGGTATCTGAGAAGCGCTCCACCTGCGTCATTGCTAACCCTCACTTCAGCCTTGCCCTGCGGGTTTTATTATCCTGATTTTCACAATAAGAAAACTCAGACTAGGAGAAATACCTGGAGCTGAGGCCACACAGCTTGAGTGACAGAGTCAGGATTCCAACCAGGACAATGTGACTCCAAATAATTGCAAGTCTGCCGGTTACTCTACCCCAAAGGCTCGCCAGCTTCACCTGCGCACATGCGCACACCACTCCCTTCCTAGAAATGCAGCTCCTGCAGGCATTTTTGTCAGCAAAGCCATGTGCTTTGAGCGAAACCAGTGATTGGAGCGGTGTTCTGCAGCCAAACGTTGTCCATGAGGCTGGGTTGTGTCTGCTGATTGGCTGCCCAGCCTGACGCTCCTGGCCTTGGGGAGGGCTGGGGACAGGCAAAGACACCAGCATGGGGAAGACAGAGCTCGGTGGACAGAGACAAGACAGGCCACTCCTGTATGCTTCTGATAACTGCCTATTACCTAGCATTCCCTGTGCTGTCTCTTTTGCAACCCCAAAGAGTGGAAGCCAAGCAGAGACTGCAGGGTGAGGTTAGAGATCCTGCCTTGTTCATCTTTGTGCTGTAAGTAACCAGCCCTGAGCACAGGTATGATGTGCAGTAGGTGCTTTATTAATACCTGGTGAGTGAATGAGTGAACAAATGAGTTGGACTGATGATGCATGGCATACATACAAAAGCGCAATGCAGAATAGCGGCATTATCGATAACTGCTTAATAGTTGACGTGCGAATGATGACTTGTTTTGGAATAAAGGGCCACTTTTGCTTTAATGGAAGCCTTGAACCTATCCACCTCAACCTACTGAGGTTTAGAAATAATTCGACCCAAATGAGACTCTTGGAGAAAAATGGCAGATACACTTTTATCTGAGTATTTTTTTCCAGCTTTATTGAGATGTAATTGACATATTAACATTTTGTAGGTATAAAGTGTGGGGATTTGATACACACCTGTGTTACAGAATGCTTACTACAATGAGGTTCATTCCCACATCCTTCACCTCACATAATTACCATTTTGTTGTTTTATGGTGAGAACATTACAGCTCTACTCCTGTAGCAACTTGTAAGTATCTAACACCGTATTATCAATGACGGTCACCATGCCGTACATTAGATCCCCAGAACATACTCATCTTATAACTGAAAATTTGTACCAACATATTCCCATTTCTCCACCCCCCAGCTCCTGACAACCACTATTCTACTCTCTGTTTCTCTGAGTTTGATGTTTTTAGATTCCACATATAGGTGAGATCTTAGTGTTTATCTTTCTCTGATAGACACATTTTCCCATATGAATCGCATGGATCATTTACTTTGTCAGAAAAAACAGTAATTATCATACACACACACACACACACACACACACATTTAAGGATATGACAAAAATGTTACCTAATTCACATCCTAAATGCTCTATATGAAGAGACAGAATTATTGCCATGTTGTTGGGTGTATGACTTCAACAAATATTGGCTTCTTTATGGAATCCAGACATACACTTAAGCTACAGGGTATGTACTGGCTTCAAGAAAATATACCTCTTTAGCCTGGTTTGCAGGCAGGTTAAACTGACTTGACATTGTAGATATACAAAATCTTGATCTAAAACACTTTTGAAAAGGGAATTTTAAGTAAAATTTGCATTTAAGCGATTCGAAATATAGAAAGGCAGGCTTCCTTGTGCCCCATTCAAATGAGAGGATATTCCACATTCGTCGGAAGTGAAAGCACTAACGGTGTTGAAATAAACCGAGGACTGTTTACCAGGAGGATTGTTGGAAACTCTAAAGTGAGCCCGCTGTCAGTGTGGGGCTCTTGCGAAGCCAAAATGTTCCTACAATGTCCATCACCAAGAAGTGTGTCGAGAGTAAGATGACTCAGCACTGCCCCTTAGACACCAAGCACTCCCTTCTTCCCAGCTTGTCACTCGAGGACCTATCACTTAACTATCAACTGCATGTGCAGGCCAGTGAGAGGTCAGATAATCATCTTCTACAGCCATGTAGGGACGCAGGTCATTGCCTTCAAACACAGATAGAAATGTTACTGCCCTCTACTCAGCATCGATTCTTTGGGCAGCTGGTTCAAGCAAAATATTGATATTTTGTTTTAGAGGTGAGTAGATTAGAAGCTGGTTCTAAATAAAATACAGACTGTTCTATTATAACAAGATTCATGTTTTTTTATTTTATTTTATTTTATTTTTTTGCCATAAAAGAGTAGAATTCTATAAAAGTACCAACGAGGAGAGCTTCTCACTGACTGTCCTCCAATCTGGTCTGCCTGAATTCATCTGTAGCCACAGCTACTATTTCATACTGTTCAAGGTTTCAATGAGAGAAGCAATCAAAACAACTGCCAATTTCAGATATTTTGAATGTTAAGAAATTAGCTGGTCAAATGTTTCTTTCACAGCCTTTGCTATCTTTGTACCTTTTAATGTACTTTTGAAACAAGTGTCAGTCACATCAGGGAAATTTTTGGTCTAAAGGATTAAAAGGTGTATCTGAGGTGTTCACATTCTTGGTTCAAGTCCACCCAGCTGAGAAAGTTTACCAGGAGCCAATTTGGCTGCACTGGACCCCCAATTCCCCACTCAATTTTGTGGTCCGGTTACAGTCTTATATTTAACAGTGTCCACTTCAGCCCTGAAAGCACAATATGAGCCCATAATATTACCTATCATTAGTTTCTAGGGGTCAAGTGGACCTGGTGCACTTGTGCAAATTAGTGCAAGGCTGCCGCTGGGTTTGCTTCTCCACCTTTGTACTTCATTATGAACTGCTTGGTTTTTATTATTGTTGGAATGACAGTGTTTAAAATAAGAAGATCCTCTTGGAAATATGAGCGGAGGTGATCTATCACCTCTAGAGTCACAGATGCCATGCAAGAGGTTATTCCCTGGGCAGAGGGATGAACTGACAGTTGATTTGCAATAGCTGATCAATGATAGGGACACAGGAGTTCTGAAAATTGTTGTCCCTGGGTATTGAGCATTATATTATCCACAGAGAGACAATAGAAAAAAATCCGCTTTAAGGATATTGTTTGCAAGGGACAACTATTACTTAATTTTGTTCTTAAAGCAGACCCTCTAGAAAATCAGAAAGCAGCATAAAGACATTCTATGAATTGATTTTGATTACTTATGCAATTCAAAGGGCTAACATGGAAATATTTTTGTAATTCAAATTTGTAGTTAATTTATTCATTTTCCATTGGTCTTCATTAGTAATTTCTATGTTATTGGGAATACGTACCACATTTGGGGGGGGGATGGGAACAGATTTGTTTAATGTAGCGAAGAAAATAGTTCAGTGGTGCCTAAAAATGTTTTATCCAAAATGCTTTTAGAGTTCTTTGCCCAATCCCGTTACCTTTGTACAAAAGGGGAGGCTTTTTATCATTGTTGCACAGAATCTACGAAACAAGCCTAGGAAATTGCAACAGGTGATGCTAAAAATGTAACTATTAGGACAGAGGGAAATAGTAAATGTGGTTTATTTTTTTCTAGATTTACTCCTTTCCCATTTTCCAGTTTTCTATGTCTGATCTTTTCTTCTCTGAGTGGGAAAGAGGAAAGAGAAACCTTTTTCTTCTTCTGAAATGTCCTAGCATATTGCTGTTGTCTTGGCAACGGCAGAAAAGCCTTTGAATGCTCACTTGTCTCTCAGTGTGCCCAATCTTTTACCAATTCTGTGCATTCTCCTTTAGCAGAACCCCTCCTCTCTCTTCTGCCATCTACTTCCTCCTCTACCTTCTCACCACTCTCTGCCTGGGTTCCAGTTCAGGAAGTTCAAATCCTGACCTAACCTTTTTCCAGCTGTGTGGCCTAGAATCCTTTGCTCTTTCCTCCTCATGCCATCATGTGAAATGGAAATAATACCTAGCCTGAAGATGAAGGTCAAAAAAGAGATATGCTTAGCCTGGTGCCTGGCACAGAGAAGCACTTGATATATGTTGGTTCCTTCCCTTTTATTCCAGTTGCTTTCCCTCAGATCCATCCAATCATTGGTTTATTTTTCTGAAGCTATTGCTTTCATCATGTTACTCACTGACCCCAGGCTTTAAACATGAGACGCAGCGCAGGATTCTGATTAACAGCGTATATGAGGATTTCTCAACCTTTTTTTATTGTCATCATCCAATAAGTCTTTTTAGACATTGTATGTGTTTTTACTCTCTCTTTTCTTTTACTTTTTAATTACTGTTGGCATACAATATTATATTAGTTTCAGGTGTACAACATAGTGATTGAACATTTATACAACTTATAAAGTGATCACCTCAGTAAATCTAGTTCCTATCTGACGCCATACATAATTGTTATAATGTTATTGACTGTATTCACTATGCTATACTTTACATCCTTATGACTATTTTGAAACTGCCAATTTGTACTTCTTAATTCTTTTTCCTTTTTTGACCCAGCCCCACAACCCGCCTCCTATCTGGCAACCATTAAAATGTCCTCTGTATCCATGAGTTTGTTTCTGTTTTGTTTGTGTATCATGTTCCTTAGATTCCACGTATAAATGAAGTCATATCGTATTTATCTTTCTCTGTCTGACTTATTTCCCTTAGCACAATACCTCTAGGTCAATCCATGTTGTGGCAGATGGCAAGGTTTCATTCTTTTTTATGGCTAAGTAAAAATTGGCTGAGTACATCATATATATGTACCACTTTTGTATCCGTTTATCTACTAATGGACACTTAGGTTGCTTCCATGCCTTGACTATTGTAAATAATGTTGCAATGAACATAGGGGTGCACATGTCCCTTCAAAGTAATGTTTTGGTTTTCTTTGGATAAATACCCAGAAGTGCAGTTGCTGGGTCCTTTTCTGTCTCTTGCTATAGCCTTTGTTTTAAAGTCTATTTTATCTGGTTTAAGTGTTTCTATCTCAGCTTTTTTTGTTTGTTTGTTTTCATTTTCATAAATTATCTTTTTTCCATCCCTTTACTTTCAGTCTGTGTGTGTCTTTTGATCTGAAGTGAGTCTCTTGTAGGCAGCATATTTAAAGGTCTTGTTTTCTTATCCATTCAGCCAGCCTAGGTCTTTGGATTGGAGCATTTAACCTATTTACATTTAAAATAAATTTTGATAGATACATGTTGCCATTTTATTACTTATATTTTTTATTTATTTTTCTTCTTCTCTTAAGTCTCTTTAACACTTCTTGTAATACTGATTTGGTGGTAATGAACTGCTTTAGCTTTTTCCTCCCTGGGGTAGATGTTATATTCTTAATCATCTCTCATGAAGTTTTAAGAACATAGACATGCTGTTTATCTGTTAACGTACTGTGTATATATTGGCCTTTAGACATAAAGCACAAGAACAAACTTTCACCCCCTTGGGGGAAATGCCACCCCCCACATTGAGAATATGTGGCATAGACCATGAAACCTAAACACTAAATTAAAATCCTGGCTTTGCCACTTATGAGCTGTGTCACTTTGAACAAGTTGCACAACCTCTACTCGCTTCAGTCTCCCCACCTGTAAATAAGGATAGTAATAGGGCCCACTTCTGAAACTATTGGTTACATGAGTTCACATGCATAGAGGACTCAGAACATTGCCTATTGCATAGCTTTGCTTCATAAAGGTTTGCTGTGGTCATCCGCAAAGCTCGCCAGAGCATGTAGCATAAAGTGGGAATATCTTAGCCTGGCTTTCAAAGCATAATCATATCCTTACTTCCCTTTGTCGTTTCTTTCCCACAGAGGTTTACTCAGGGGTGGCACGTTCTGTCACCCTTCGTAAGGAAAAACTCAGACAAAGGGAGAGGCCAAAGGGGCCATGCAGATGAGGAGTGAAGACTGCTTTAGCTAAGGAATGGGGCGGCACCCAGGGCGGGAGGGCTGGGGAGGGATGGACAGGGGTCCAGGGAATAGAAGGTCCCCAGGCCAGAGCCAGAGATGCCTTGACCGAGGCCCGTGGAGGCGTGAAGGCTGCTGAGGCTCTCCTGCCTGGTGGGGTGTGCCATGCATGCAGAGCCCCAGCTGCTCCTTCCTTGGCCATTTCTCAGGGTGGCATGTGCAGTCTGAGAATTGAGGTAGTGTCTGCCTCAGGGCCAAAGACCAGTCTTGCTCATGGCCTGCTATAAAATGCCACGTCCCCCAACCTCTGAGTTCCTCTCACATCACGCCACCTCCTCTGTGTGCAGGTGTCCATCTGGGCTCGCCATGTCATTCTGTGGGATTCTGGTGGAAAGGGAACTGACACAAATATGCTGCTGGCTGGGCCATGAGTCATGAAGACCTGTCTTCCACCAGCATCTGTGGAAGAGTAGAGGCTAACACGTTAGCTTCGAAGGAGGGTAAAACGAATTCCAGGCCTGCCGGCCTGGTGAGGTGGGAAGAGAAAAGCAGCCATGTGTGCACCAGGATGGAGATGGCACTGGAGGAGCGGGAGGTGATTGGAGCAGAGGGGGAAGTGTGGAGGGGCCGGGTCATGGGAAGGCCATGCTTACGAGCCGGGGACTTGAAGTACAGTGAGCAGGACCCTTGCAGGGTTTAAGCCGGCAGTTTGCATTCTAGAAAGAGCCCTCTGGCTTCTGGGTGGAGAACAGTCGATGGGGTAAATGATGAGAAGTGTCAAGGACATGGATGAGCATCAGAGGTCACGTGGGCCCCATTGGAGATGGAGACGTGGGAGTCAGTCACAGAGGTGGTCACTGACCACTTAGATGAGACCGTCCAGGAAGAGCGTGTGACAAGGAGAGAGAGAGAGTTTGGGTCAGATCTTCGAAAGGAGCACTTGGGGAAGTGGGACAGAAAAGAGAAAGAGGCAGAGAAAGAGGGCCTAACACTGCTGCCAGGAGCAGACAAAGAGAGGAAACCAGCAGTGGACTTCCTCAAAAGCCAGCAGGTCACAAAGCCTGCAGCCCTGGGGTCCCAGCCCAGAGCTCTGTCCTGGCTGAGCCGTGATGGGGACTGAAGAGGAGGCAAGGTGGGGAGCATACAGTACACTCCTGACCTCAGGAGACCATGGGGACCCGTGCTAAGGCAGTGCTGGGGAGCAGATCGCAAGGTGGGCAGGGAGGAGCTGGGGAAGGCTTTGGAGAAGTCACTGACCATTTAATAAGTGCGTAATGAGGGTCCATTGTGGCCAGGCCCTGCCTGGGCCCCAAGATAGGGACGGACCAGAAGTAGTGTCTGCCTTGAACACAAGTCAGGCAGCTAAGGACGTGATGGAAATGTTACTGGAGCAAAGGGTTCTGTCTGCCTGCACATCTAAGTCAATGAGATATGGGCAGGTTTTGCAGCAAAGAAAGTAAGGGTTTGTTTTAGAGAGTTGCAAGTCCCAGAGACACAGGAGAGCTATTGCTCAAAGATCAGGCACGCCAGGCTGTCTCGGGGGGAAAGATTATATAGGGGAAAAATACATTGGGGTATTGGGCTCTACTGATTGAATGGGGCTGGGGTAATTGATCATCCCAATAGGTTCTGAAATCATCCCATCTGGTCCTGTGGTAAATGGGCCTGGGACTGAAATGGAAATTTATTGTCCTCATGATCATAGATCTGAGGCTTTACTCTGAAAAGATTTGACACTGGCTGGAGCCTTACATCCTAAGGCTTCATGATTAAGGGAGTAGGCACACAAAGGTGGAAGGATAAGGGAAGGAAAAACAAGTGAGTCATGATACATTAGGCAAAGCCTGCTTGAATCAGAGAAAAAAAAAGCTACGTTAAAGAAATGAAGTGTGTGTGTGCAGCTGCAGGAAGACGGTGAGGCTGCGGTGGATGACATTTGCTCTGCCACCAGAACAAGTTGGCAGGGACAGGGAGCGGGAGCGTGGCCTGGAGGAATCGGGCCCCGCAAGGCTCCCCATCCGGCTGGAGCAGGGGCGGCAGTGAGCGAGAACTCAGAAAGGAGCCTGGCCAGTTTGTGAAGGGTAAAGCTTGTGCCCAAGACGTGTAACTGGCGGTGACTTGACAGAGGGTATAGTGAGCCACAATGCCTCGAAGGATGGCGGTGGGGGAAAAGATAATTATTAAACATTTATCAACTCTGTGTGCTTACCAATTTCCTAAGAATGTCATTAAAATGCAGAGTCCAATTCCGCAGGCCTGGGGAGGGGTCTGAGATGCTGCCTTTCTAATGAGCTCCCTAGCTAGAACTACACTGTGGGGAGAAAAGCTGTAGCTTGTTTAATCTGTCCGGTGAGTGTAATGGGCTCCTTTTTTGTGGATAGAAAAACTGCTTTTCTGTGGGCTTTTTTGACTCTCCCAAAGTCATGCCATTAAAGACGACTGCACTGTTCCCTGCCTTCCATCATATGGGGGTGAAAAACACAGCCCCCAATCATGACTTTCTCCAGCCCCCTCTCAGTCTGCCCCCAGGGCTGGGTCTTCCAGGTTTGTGAATTCAGATCCTCTTGACATTGGCTGGCCACTGGACTGGAGCTTCTGAGCCTGCCTGCCACAGCTTCTAAACATTGCTTACATCACAGGAAACCAGACATTATTGGCCAATTTTTCAAATAAGGATGCCCACGGAGGAAGAAAAAGGGAAACACTCTCTGGCAGAGTCTGCCTGGGACAGAGCGACTGATTGACACATCCTGAGGTTCCCTTCCCAGCCCAGCCCAGGTAGGAGCACCTGTGGTTGTGTGGGGCGGAGCACTGTGGTCAGAGATCAAAGCAGGGTAATGACGCTGGTTTGCTTTACATACCAGCAAGGGAGGTCAAGTACCAAATGGCATGAGTGATTAGATCATTTATGATATGCTCAGTGTGATGGAATAGGACTAGAAGCCCTAGTAAATACATTTTCCCTAAAATGTATTTACATGGAGAAATGCTCATGGTTTGACATTAACTTTAAAAAAAAGCATCACTGAAAAATGCATCTGGATGATTTTGAGGAATTACTGTTATCTTTTTAAGGCAAGAAATAGTATTGAAGTTATTATTTGTTTGAAAGTCCTTATTCTTTAGAGACTCACACGTAACTATTTATGGGTGAAATGCTATGATGTCTGGATTTATCTTTAAATAATGTAGTAGGACACAAAGAGGGGAATAGATGAAATATCGACCACGAGATACTAACTGTTGAAACTGGGGTGCTGGGTGCATGGGGGTTCTCTCTGCTTTTATACATGCTTGGAAATTCTATAGTAAAAAGTTTTTAAAATAGCATTTGAATTTAAATATAAATATACTTAATATGAATATGAAAATACGCATAAAGATTGGATGAATGAAAGCTAAAAGCTAGCTGTGGTTGATTCTTGGAAGTCAGACTGTAGATAGTTTTGTTTTGTTTTCCTTTTATTGCCATGCTTTTTCATGTATCTACATTTTTATAGAGAGCATCTACTGCATTTATGAGGAAAATGATTTTAATTAATAAATTGCCGGCACAAGTTTGATGTTCAGTATTGATATATGCTGTTATAATCATTGTCAAGACACTCAATTCAGAAGGTTTGGGTTGTTAGAAACACAATCTCCATCCAGCAAGAAAGTCTGAATGGATACTCTTATGGGTGTAAGACAGGAGGAAATACGAGGAGTCCCTGGCTGAGGACTAGCTGGAACCTGTCATTTCTCATTGTTTGGCTCTTATCTGGTCATCACAGCCTCACAGAATGCTGCTGTGTCTGCTCTGTAAGTCCACAGCGGGGCCCAGAGAAAGGCCTGGGACTTCTAGAATTTTCCCTCCTTCCCCAAAACATTCTTTTTCTTTTTGAAATACCTGGGAGAAAACTTGAGGTTAAAAAAGCAAAACAAAACAAAACAAAAAACCTTGAATGCAAAGGAAAGAAGATTGGGCTGCGGAAGAAGCAGGCAAGAAAACTCCCCTGGTGAGCCAGGTCTGCTCAGGGGACTACTCTGTGTGTGTGTGTGTGTGTGTGTGTGTGTGTGTGTGTGTGTGTGTGCACGCACGCACACGGGCATGTGTCTTGGGTGGATTCACATCTGTGTTTGACTTCGGCTCTGTGCTTGACCTTGCTAAGCCTCACGTCCTGCTTTTAAAATGAAAATCAACCATGAGTTGATTATGGTAGAAGTCAGCGATGGGTCCAGGCTGAGTTTCTGTGAGGATTATAAAGTTAAGGAGTAGATTGTGGCTCTTGGTATGGAGAAAACTATATCGCATCTCTTTGAACATCTTCCCAGGCCCTCTTTGTCCTTTTCCTTAAATCGATGTTCATGGTGAAACATAACACACTCAAAGAGCTGTGTGCCACTTAACAACTTCTTATAAACTGATCTCCAGGCAGCGGGAGAGAACCGGGCCAGCCCCCAGCAGCCTCTCTCTGTCCCTTCCTGACCACCACCCCGCCCTCCCAGAAGCTGCTGTAATCCTGACTTTTATGGTAATTACTTCCTTAATTGTTCTTATAGTTTTACCATCTAACTATGCATCCCTACACAATATGAATTATCGCTGGGATGGGGACATTCAGCTGCTCCCTCCTCTTTGTCTATGTGGATTCATGCAGTGGTCTACGTGTTGGTCTGTGTTTTTAAAATGCATTGTGTTGTAAGAGATGTAGAAGCACACACAAAAAATGTCGACGGCAACGTTGTTCATGGTGGCCCCGAGCTGAGACCACCCCCCCACCCCCACTGTGCGTCAACAGTAGCATGATAGTCATCATGGAATCCTCACATGATAGCATCTTATACTGTCCCAAGAATGGACAGACCATGGCTCAGCAACAACATGGGTGAGATACTTCCAGGGAATGCTGAGATGAATTCACAGGCAAACGCAAAGTTGGTTCCAGTGTCACTCCACCAGACACAATTTCTATTTCCATGAACAAGAATCATTGCATTGCTATCAGCCTCCTATAACTAAAGAGCTGAAAATTAGCTCTGATGATAAAAGGGGAAGATGGCCCCACAGGGTGAGCTAGGTCAGACACCAGTGCCTTTTTTCTGGGGGTGGGGTGGGGGTGGGGGGGACCTATTTTAAAGTCATTGATAATTTCTCCTTACAGTTCCTTAGTGTGGAGTTTGAGGTCACTCTGCTTACTCTTCTGCTGCTTTTAGGCCTCCGCTCTTCTGCATCCTCACAGGAACCTTCCACTCAGGCTAAACTAGATTTCCCCTGCATGCCCCAGGGACAAGCCAGCCCCTCCTCACCCCAGATCCTCCTGTCCTGCTGTTTCTAGTGTATTCCCTCACACCCCCTCTGCCCGGCCTTGACCCCAGGGGAGTTCCCCCTTGCTCAGACCCTCAAATGCCTTTGGCTTCAACTCCACCCCCAACCCCTGTCTTTATCTTTATCTATCTGGAAGACCCTCCCAGCCTCTAAGACTCTGCTTAAATGGTCCGATTCTTGGGTTTCCCATAACTTTGCTTATATTCTGTTACCAAATGATAATAAAAATTCACAAAGAGTGTATCTTAAACCTTTTTACCTCCACAGAATTTAGTGCAGAGGCTCGTATTGGGAAAATGGAATTAAAAACAAAATCTCCAACCCAGGAAAACCTCTCCACAGGAAGGGTTGAGAGAGAAAACACTTTTATTATTAAATAAGCATTAAACTAGAATGCGATGTGCATCACTTGGCAATCTGCTAAGAGATTGTAAAGACAAAAAAAAAAAATCTTACCCTATTATATAGCAAGCCCATACAACTCCTCACACACATGTTCTCAAGATAAACAATAACTAGACTTCAAGTAAGAGAACTTGACAGTCACACGTAGTTAATTCACCCTAACTTTATGATGCCGATCGGGGTCGCCATTGGTGTTAGCTGACTGGTTTCATCCAGAGAAGAAATAAACCTCTCCTATCTTTATGATCGGGGGGTCATTTTGCGACTTGGAGCAATGGCACCCACCCAAGTCAGGTTCCACAGAAGCTTGGAGATAAGACTCTATCTCTCGATGTTTATACTGTGAAGAGTCGATTCCCAGGTCCTTGAGAAAGACATTCCTGGGTCATGATGAGTTTTTTGTTTGTTTGTTTGTTTGTTTGTTTTTAAGATAAACACTTTAAGGAAAAGGAAGCAGGGGGAATCCTTCTATTTTTGATTTTCATTTGTCCTTACACTAGCACATAGTAAAGATACTTAATTAAGATTGGCTTAATTAATTCTTTAACAATTCCGTCTCTTCAAATTACTTTAAAAGAAGCCACAAGGCATTTCCCTTCAACCTGTCACCGTTTACTTTGGCAGAGATAAAGAAACACCATAAAGTGCTCTGAGAGGAGGTGTGTCACACCCAGAAGAGGCAGGTTCTGTGAGGGGCAGCTTGCCGGGCTGGAGGGGCCTCATCTCAGGCACTGCTTTCTCCTGTTGCTGGTTTAGGCTTGGGGTCTGCATTTGGCCCTGTGTAAAATGCTGGTGGGTGGGTAATGCTCTGTTTTAGGTGGACTCGTTGCTGCAGGAATAGAGATCCACTCATCTGCTTGCCTAGGGAATAGGGTGCAAAGTGGGAAGAGGAGCCCGAATAGCTCCTCATCGTGGAATTAAAGGCCCTGCCATCTGCCCCTCTTCTGCCTTCTCAGCCTTAACTCTCCCTGCAGCCCAGGGGGTGTCTTATAAAAACAGCTGTTACTGTAAATGGAAAAACCATCAGGATCTGGTAAAACTCAGGGACCCGAACAGCCCAGGAGTGTGTGGGCTTGGGGCCAGATAGAGAACCTTCCTATCTAGAACACAGTCAAGTTCAAGACTCTTCAGAACTCAAAATCAACTAATCCTGCTCTCTGCCTCTACACAGAACTTCATCTGAATGCTGGCCGGTACTCTCCGAACCCAGAAGTGGATAACCACTTCTGTTGACACGGGCAACACTCTTCACTGCACGGGACTCTTGTCGCTCTGTAAAAATACTTCTTTCTGTTCACGTTGAAAAATCGAACGTGGCAGAGCTGGCCAGGCCCTTAGAGATGCTCCATGGCCTTCATTTCATACATCGAGAAATCATGGCAGAGCTGAAAGTGGGCCACCCAGGGTCCTCAGCCATCCATGGGCTGTGTGGGCCCCTATGAGGTACATGGCTCTGAAAAGCATCATGTGCATTTGAAGGCAGGAAATAAGCCGACCCCTGAGCCTTCGGCCATTTCTTCTCCAGAGATTTCTTCACCAGCATTGATGAGAGCTAGATTCTGGGTGTCTGGCAGTGAGGACCATCTAGCTGCGGCTGGAGCGGTGAATAACAACACCCCCTCCATTTCCCACACAGCGCGTCACGGAGGTCAGCCCTCCAGGTTCTGAGTCCGGCAGGGAGACAGCCAGGAAGAATATTCAGGCTTGCATCATAGAGCATCTTCTTTTCAGGGGGTGCCGCATCTCTTATTTTTCAGCTCTAGTCCTAGAGATGTGGCCTGCAACGACCTGCACATTCCCTCCCACCCCACCCCCAAGAGGAAAAGCATCGTGCAGTGCAGGGAGCATGGTTTTGTACAGAAACGCATCTGGGTTGAAATCCTGGCTCAGTTACTCCCTTAGACGAGTTTCTCAAATCTCTCTGAGCCACCGTCGGTTAATTTGCACAGTTGGGGTTGGGGAAATAGTCAGTTTTCATGTGGGCTTGTGGAAAAGAGTAAACAGGATCCTGTGTACGGAACATGATGTTTTGCAGGCATCCAGAAACGAAGCCTCTGCTCCTTCTAAACTAGAACCTTCTGAAGATAAGCTCATTTTCCAAATGTCGACAGCACAATGGCACTCCATGGGAAAAGCGGGGATCGGGGCTCAAGCAATTCTCTAGTTTCCTTTGGTCCAAGGAGAAAAAAAAAAAAATTAAACGTCGCATTTTTTTTTTTTTTTTTTGGCATTTGACTGAACTTTGTTTAACTGAGTCTTCTTTACTCAAGGGCCTGAAAAGCCATAAGCAGAGACCTAGAAGGGTTAAAAAAAAAAATGATGCAGTGGATCTAGAAAACAATAAGCAAGACTGGAGGCCAACAGAGTGTAGAGGCTGCAACATGAAAAGAAGATCAGTTAGAAGAGAATGGGTTTGGGCCTAATGAGAGGAAGTGCAGAAAAGGGAAGCTGATTGGAAACAATGGGTAATGATGACCCCAAAAAAGTTAAAAAATAAATGAGCGGGCCTGAGAAAAGGAACTGGGCCAGAGGAAGTAGAACGGGATCGGCAGAGGAGGCGAGTGATGTTTTTTAAAAGCAGGTCCTACAAAATTCACTTCTACTTTGATGCGAAACACACACGCACTCAAAACTCTGCTTCTAGGTTCAGCTCAAACTCTCCCAGCTCAACACCATTTACTAACACCTTGATTTAAGGGAAAAAAAAGAGTGAAGGGACCTGAGAACAGCCTATAGGGCGTTAATGTTCTTGCTGGCTTCTGCCCTGAGCCCTGCAGCGCAGCTTCATTTGGTAGTGCCTGCATTAGCGCCTCACCCTGGCATGCAACCTTCTTCTTGCAACCCTGCCTATAAGAACCCTAGCTGAGAAGACCCTGCAAAGACTTACCTCATTGGGTTCATGTACTTGGTTCTGGTGTCCTCAGGGGCCAGCCTAAGTGATCCTCAGCAACCCTTTGACCTGCCCTGAAGGCTGCCCCCAAGGACTGGCCCTGCTCCCATCTGTGCCTGAAAGCCTTATCTTCGGGTTCATCTTCCAATCCTGGAGCATCTCAGAGGATCCAGAAATAAGAGATCCACCCGGCTGGGGCCCACCCTTCCTAAAAAGGTCACATGATTAAACCATCAAGTTCAGTGGAATAATTCCTTGAAGAAGTCCTTATCTGATGTCAGATGTCAGATGGAAATGGTGCCCTCACACATGCTAGGGCTGTCCTCAAACATGGCTGGGTCTGAACTGGCTCGAAAAGCTCAGACAGACGGCAAATCCCGTTCCCAGCCAAGCAAAACCCTGGGCCACATCAGTCACACAGTTGAGGCAGCAGCTAGGCTTTGACATCTGTGCAGAAGGAAGAGCTCACTCTGGTATCTGCCTCATGATCAGTTATGTGCAATAGTCATGCACTCGTGTTCATTTATTCATTCATTCATTCACACTATGGACCCACAAAACTCTCAGAGTTTAATAGTCCCTGGCACCCATTTAGAAAAGATGCCTGTGTGCACCTCTGGGAACAAGACCTCTTTGCCGCTCCACCCGGTGGTTACTTGTTTATTTCTAACCATCTCTACCTTCTCCATGCTCTGTGCTCTGTCGTAGACTTCCCTTTCCTGTCATCACGAATATTTCTGGAGCCATTTAGCAGGGCAGTGAATGAAACATAGGACTTTTCCTTCAGAGAAGATTAAATAGAGAGTGATGTGGAGTGTTTAGCGATGAGCCTGACAGCTTAGTAAAAGCTCAGGGAAGAGGCTTCCTCTCCCCCAGGAAAACATCTGAAAAGAAAATACTTTTTATTTCAGGGAGAAAAAAAAAATAAACTTTTACAGACTAAATTTCCACAACGCCTAGGGCAGAAGTGAAACATGAGAGCCCATAGGCAGTCCGGATGATTTGAAAGGTTGAAAGTGCTTCTGCTTCCTCGCCGAATGCATTTATTAAGTGCCTGCTGCATACAACACACGGTGCCAGGTACTCACCTCAAAACAGTGCCCTGGGCAGGCTTGGGAATGAACCCTGATCTTGAAAGTGAGGAATGTCAGGCTCAGAGGTTCCCTGTTCACCCAAGGTCACTCATCGGCCAAAAAGAGCAGAGGCGGGATGCAGTCAAGAGAGAGCCCCAGTCTGCAGCCCTCACCCTTCCTGCCCACCTCCCTGCTCTCCCTCCTCAGTGACCCAGGGACACCGTGCCTGAAGACCTATAGGAGGTCCCTTTGTGTAAGGCACAGTGGAAATCAAACCCACCTCATGCAGATTTGGCAAAATCAAGCCAATCCAAAAGCACGAAGTTTCTGGGCTTCAGGGCTGAGCACAAACACTGGAAAAGATGCAAAATGAGTTTTATTGGCCTCGGCTTCCTCTGGAGGTCAGCTTTACCAGCTCCTTTCACGGGGGAAGGGGGAGGTAGAGGTAGGGAGGATAGCTAGCCCCAGGATCCCTAAATTATGAGCACCAAGGCTTGACTATTCACCCTCCTATTTGCATGTCTGGGAAGCTATGTGTCTTCAATAAGCCGGAGGTACCAAGTAGCAATTCCTTTGTCTCCCCGTTCAAAAAGAAGCTCACACCATTTCAAACTGGCATTCGTGTGGTTCAAAAATGGTGGCATATCAGCCATTGTATTTAGTTCGAATTAAATGTTACTGATTAAGGTCACAGCCAAAAAAAGAAAAGGGCATTGCAGCCTAAAGCAAAGAAAGCGTAGACTTTCTTTAAGAACCCCATCCCAGCCTGAGGTAGCCCTTGGCTCACTTCTTCCTGGAAGAACCTGGGTCAGATGCAGAGATAGGCCAAGACTCAAAGCAGAGGCTGGGAAGGGAGCAGCAAAGCCCTGGCTGGGTGGGCCTTGAACTTGGCAGAGACACGGTCTTGGTGAAACCAGCATGTAAAGGAAGCAGTGGGGTGTGGAAACTCCCTTGGTTAAAGGAGCTGAGCTTTGTTTTCAGTTGTGGTGGAGAGGGAGGCGGTGACAGCCAGGAGGTGTGCTCTGAGTATGGTTGGGGTTTCTGAGGTGCTGTCTGTGGTGCTGTCACAAGGAAGAGGAGGAGTCCCCAGGGGATTGGGGTGAAAGGGCTGCCCTTGCAGCCTCTGGAGTGAATGAGGAGCGAGCCCTGGCTGGGAGGAGAGGGGGGAATGGAACCTGTGCAGAAATGTCTTATCTTTTTATTTTTGTTCAGAAGGAAACAGGAAATAAGAAGAGTGAGGGATGGGGGGGCCAAAGTGAAGTGTAGGGGTGGCATTATCAGGTTAATTAGCTACCCAAGCCCAGCTCGCCCTGGCCAAGCACAGCCCCCTATCCTGGGTCCATTAGCCCTTTCATGGTACCAAAAGGCCTGGATGATGGTGATACCTCCTCCTCACTAGGAGTTGCAGGATGACTGACCGTCTGTGTTTGCTTAGAGGCGAGGGGTCCGACATGGGAGACTTTCAGTGCTAAAACTAGGTTTGCCAGGCAAACCAAGGCAAGGTAGTCATCGTAGAGCATGCAACTGTGTCTTATCCCATAAGGAAGAGAAGAACTTGTTGGTTCTGAGAGGTTGAGGGAAAGAAATGGCTTTCGAAACAAAGAAGAAGGTATCTGAGTGTGGGTCTCTGGAGAGTGTCAATGGCTTCTTTCTCCAGCCTCAGCTTCACGCAGGAGACATTGGGGTCCAGAGGGCGAAGGAGGTAGGAATAAGGGAAGGGGGTGGAGAATTCCTTCGGACTAAAGTGTAAATGACTGCATTTTCCGCTCGCCCCCACCACCATCCCACTTCCCTGCCCATGGCTCTCTCTCTCCATTCACATACTGGTAAAGCTAGCTAGCTTTTGGAGAAACTTTTTGAAAATCAGAGAAAAAAAGGTTTGTCTTGGGCTTTGAAAGGCCTAGATTCTAATGCTGGCTGAGGCACTGACTACGTAGCTTTGGGCAAGTCACTCCCAGAGACTCGGCTTCCTCTTCTGCCAAAGAAGGTTGGTGGTTAAATATTCTCCATGGTTACTGACTGTCATGGGGATTCAACGAGATGGCACGTGTGACTGGTTAAGCACAAACACCATATTTGTTTCTTCCAACCAGAGAGAATTTTGACTTCGTTTCTCTGAGAACTCATGTTGTTCCTTGTTTTTTTTCAGTTACAGGCCTTCATCATGTCCACCCTCTCTCCTGAATCAATTTTGGAAGACTTTCAATATGATGAAAGTGCGGAAGTTTGTGACCTGGAGGACATCGTGGCCTTTGGGACTACCTTTTTGTCTATAGTGTATTCCCTTGTTTTTGTCTTCGGCGTGGTGGGAAATTTGCTGGTGGTGTTTGCCCTCACCCACAGCCAGAAACCCAAGAGTATCACCGACATCTACCTCCTGAACTTGGCCTTGTCCGATCTGCTCTTTGTAGTCACCTTGCCCTTATGGATTCACTATCTGATAAGGGAACATGGCTTCAACAACGCAATGTGCAAACTCACTACTGCCTTCTTCTTCATTGGCTTCTTTGGAGGCATATTTTTCATCACCATCATCAGCATCGATAGGTACCGGGCCATTGTCCTGGCCGCCAACTCCATGAACAACCGCACCGTGCAGCATGGCATCACCATCAGCTTAGGCGTCTGGGCAGCTGCCATCTTGGTGTCAGCACCCCAGTTCATGTTCACCAAACATGTAGAAAACGAATGCTTCGGGGTCTACCCTGAGGTCCTGCAGGATATCTGGCCTGTGCTCCGCAACATAGAAGCAAATATTCTTGGCTTCCTGCTGCCCCTGATCATTATGAGTTACTGTTACTGCAGAATTATCCAGACACTGTTTTCCTGCAAGAACCACAAGAAAGCTAAAGCCATTAAACTCATCTTTTTGGTGGTCATCGTGTTCTTCTTCTTCTGGACACCCTACCACGTTATGGTTTTCTTAGAGACACTCAATCTCTATAACTTCTTTCCCACTTGTGACATGAAGAGGCATCTGAAATTGGCCCTCAATGTGACCGAGACAATCGCACTTACCCACTGTTGCCTCAATCCTTTCATCTATGCATTTGCTGGAGAGAAGTTCAGAAGATATCTTCACCAACTGTACGGGAAATGCCTGGCTGTCCTGTGTGGTCGTTCTGTCCATGTCACTTTCTCCCCATCTGAATCACAAAGGAGCAGGCGGGAAAGTGTCTTGAGCAGTAATTTAACTCACTGCACCAGTGATGGAGATGAGTCTATGCCTCTCTGAAGAGAGCCCTAAAGCCTTGTCCCTACATCGAGCCTGGAGTTCCTGAGTCTGACACTGAATCATGAGGACAGATTTCCTTGTTTGTTTGTTTCTCACATGTAAGAACTGATGGACCCAATGCCCCTAAAATAACCCAAAGGTGTTTTAGAGAATTATGATCAAAATTTGAATGATGGAAGGGAGGCGTGTCTCTTACTGCAAAAGTCAAGACTTTTTTGTTTACAAATAACAAAAGTTCAACTCAGACTCGCTTAGCTAAAAGGTGGGTGGTGGGTGCTGTTCACTGTGTGGCACAGGCAAGGGAGTGGTTGAGCCCTCAGAGTGTGGGGAGACTAGGACGTGGACTGAGCTAGAATTTCCTCTCTTTGACTCTCGAATGAGTGGTGACAGAGCTCTCAGACTCACATAACACAGCTTTGTCATCAGAAAGGGACTGAGACCCATTCATTTCTGGTCTCAAGGTCAAAATTCCCAGGGAATGGCTCTGATTGGCTACGTTTGCCCATCCCCGGACCAGGTGGTGGTTTCCATGGGAAAGGCATAGATAAGATGGCAGCTTCCATTTCAGTTTTGCAGCTAAAGGTTCAGGGGGACGTTATTTCCAAGAAGCGAGAGGGACGGGTGCTGTTTTGATCAGACAAAGCAAGAGCTGCCCACCAAATTTACCATGTGTCTGCCCTGGTCTCCCTTCCAATCACACTAGTAAGCATGCATTATCAGCTTCCTCTTCTTTAAATCCCTTCTGTCATGTCCCCAAACCTTTGCCAACTACATGAAGTCCGGACTCAAGTGCCTGGCCTCTGAGGCCCTCCGTCATGAAGTCCCTCCAACAGATTCCCCATTGCCTCCCCTTCCCAAAGGACTTCACCCAGCCTGCCGTCTGACCTCATTCATCTCCACATGCTCTTGGGCCCAAGGGGAGAAAGAAAAAGAACCCTGGCCCAAACCGAGAAGGGATGGTTTCCAATCCCAAATCTATCACTTGCCCACTGAACACCAACTGAGCTTCAGTTTTCTCATCTGTAAAATAGAGATGATGGAACTTTTCACATCACCAGCATTTTTTCCAGTATAAGGAACCAGTCACCAACTGTTACAGGTCTTAACAGTCTTGTCTGGTTCCCAGACTTCAGCTTGTGCCCCGCCTGGCACCGTGCGTAAGCAGCGGTGTTGACAGAGCTTGGAGGAGCCTGCAGGCTCTGCTGTGTGACGTAGCCCAGGCACAGAGAAGCCTGGCTCCTACAGTGGCACTCAGTGGATACTCCTGATACATGGACTGATAGCCTTCCCTGACCCAGCCTCCAGACTGCCTTGGACATTCCTTCCCAATCATCTCGAGGCAACGCCCTGCCCATCTGAAGAAAACCCCATCATTTACACCACTGCCAACCTGGAGAACCAGGGTCATGGGAACAGCTTTTTTTTTTCTTTCAGTAAACATTTGGGGTGATCCAAAACTTTAATATTTGAAAAACAATTGTAATAATGCTAAAGAAAATGTCATCTGTAATCTAACCACGCAGTACTGTCATTGGCCCTTCTGGACCTTGCTCGTAACCTCACGCGTTTAGAGTTACAATTATAATGTACAGATGGTTTTGTAGTCTGCTTTTCTCCTCTTAACATTAGACTAGAAATAGCTCTCTGCTGCTATGTAGTTTCGCGATGATCATTTTAGAAGACTCTGCCAGGTTGTGTACTCACGAAAGGCGGCTGACTCATTGTTGTATTTCTGATACCTCCTTGGCAGTCAGTATGTTTGTTTAATCAATGAGAGAATGAATCATATCCCATCAAAATCATATACGATGATTTATTTGCTTACCATTAATCTGTTGATAAATATTTCACTTACTTCTAATATTTACTGAATACATATATCACAGCACTTTGATCTGTGTCATTTCCTCTCTTCAATTATTTCTTTTGGATAAATTCCATGCCGTGGGGATAACTGGGTCAAAGGGCATGGGAACTTTTTAGCCACATATGTATGAAAGCAGTATACTACAAAACCTTTATTAAGCATATATTATATTCAACAGGTGAACTCAGATCTAGAGCTGTTCCAGAAGTGAGACCAGGCCTCTGCCCTCGATGCTGGAGTGGTGCTTAATACTTAAGTGCAGAATGGAGAAGTGAACAAATAAGCATACTTGGCATTAATCAGCAACACAAAGGCAGTGGCCTCTTGAGTTTGTAAGGGTAAAGGGCTCTCCAGGCAAAGGAGGGAATGACATTCTAGGGCGGATGAATGGCATATATAAAGGACATGTGTGAGAACACGAGGGTCTTAAGATCTTAAGGGAAAAGTGTGTAACTATTGAAAAATACTAGGAGCAGAGTGGGTGGTGGGAACCTTCTGGAACGTTGGTTCCAACAACCAAAGGAGCGGGTCGGTCTCCCCAGGGTGTTCACATGTTTGCTCCATTATTACTTGATCCTCATTCTAACTGTGGAATTATGAAACTTTTAATTAAATTTTTATTATTTCTGGACTCCCAAGAAGAGAGGAAAAAATTCTTTAAGCTTGGAAAACAAAAGTAGAGGGACAAATGCTTTCATTTTGGGAAGAAAATTAAATGTGTATTATAGGAAATATTCATTCATTTATTTTGCTGAATAAAACAGAAGAGGGAGAAAGCAATTATATTTGTTTTTGTTTTTGTTTTAAAAAACAAAACAACCCTAAATAGCAGTGATGTTCATGTCTAAATAAAGGCAGGCACGGATGACAAGGTCGGTTTGCCCTGGTGGGCAAACCAGGTGGGTCAGATCTTCTGCCTCCGAGCTCTGGGCCCCCCAGAAGCAGAGGGAATTGTAGATTCCAAAGACAGAATCTACAACGGAGTCCCAACATATTAACTCTGTGATCTTGCACGTTACTTAACATTTCTAAGGCTCAGTTTCATCATCTGGAAAATAATTAAAGCAATACCCCCCTGCTAGGATTATTCTGAGGCTTTAGTAAGATGACTCCATGAAGCCCACAGCACAGACCTGGCAAAGAAAGCTCATATAAAGGGTGGCGACTATTTCGACTCTTTTTCTTTTTGTTATTTTTAAACGGAACCTTTCCCAGTGAGGAAACTCACGCTATCTTGCCCTCGCCTTCTTGCTTTTCTTAGTCCCAGAATCATAGACTTCTGAGTGGTCAGAGATAATTGGATCCAAATCCACATTTTATAAGGAAAAGGAAGTTCAGAGAGGGCCCAGGCTGGCCCCAAATCACACAGTAAATTAATGAAACAGGTAGGTCCCCTGACTCTCAGTCTACCGACACCTTCCTCATCTTGGTAAAAATACAGACCAATCCTGTGGAGACTATAGATAACAATATTGTATTGTATGTTTGAAAGTTGCTAAGATAATAGATTTTACAAGTTCTCAGTGCAAAAAAAAAATCTTGTAACTGTATGAGACGATGAGCATGTTAGCTAACCTTATTGTGGTAATCATTTTGTAATATATAGGTGTAGAAAATCACTATGCTATACACCTTAAACTTATACATTGTCATCTGTCAATTATATCTCTGGTGGGGGGGGGTGGTTGGAAATACAGACCAATCCTGCCAATAGGGAAACCCCAGAAAGAAATTCTGCAGGAAGATGACTTCGGCAGGGAGGAGAGGTCTGCCCTCCAGAGTTCAGAGTACAATAGAATCCATCCACTCACGGCGACAGGTGCAGTCTGGGTGGTGCAGCCTTTGGCCATAGCTGTTCTGTGACATCAGTATGTCTAATGAAAAACGATCAACAGAGTGAGACTCATTAACAAAGGATACCAGGAGTCCCACAGGCAGATGCTATCGGTGGCCTCCTGCAGGATCTGGGTGGGCGGACAGAGCCTTGGACAAAAGGGGTAGCCGTTGAGGGACGGCCACATCCTGAGGCTGCCCTAGGGCTTGGGAGAAATGCCAAGTCTCTGCCAAATAATCCTACTCCCTTTAGGCTCATTTTGTGCACATTAAGTGACCATCTATGGGAGAAGTCAACTTCCCTGGGACTTTGCCACCAAGGAAACTAGAGCATTGGGTTACCCAGAAGTGTCCATCACCCCTTACAATCCAGAGCATCTGGAGTGTGTGTAGGATCTGGTGGGCTATCCATCATCTTGCGGAGATGCTGTCCCTGAGAACCCAGGGAAAGAACTCACCTCTGGCCCCACAAGACCAACAACTACACCTGGGACACTAGCAACCCAACTCTGAGAGGTCCACCTTGGATACCATCTGGCTCCTAGATAGTGTCCTATCAGTGCCCTCAAAATTGGCAGTCTGTCCCAACTCAGAAGCTAATATTCTTCTCCACCTGCACCCTACCCCACTAGCCCATGGGGACCACTTCAATTCCAACATGACTTGTGATATTGTTTGCTGAACTTGCTGAGTTAGCAACCACATTTTGGGCTATCCCAAAGTAGTGTTATTGGAGAGCAAGTGAAAAAAATAGTTCTTAGCAAATTTAGAAATACCCAGTTTCTCTTCAAGAAATCTTCCTTCCACAGGAGAGTCAGTTGCTTTCTCAAAGCTATGGGTACCATGTTTCCATTTGTTTTCTGAGGCTCGTCAGGCAATAGCCTGAGTTCCTCCTCAGATACGCCCCACCCAGACAGCTCTAGAAAACCAAAACAGCCTCGATGGGAAAATTACTATTTTACCTCATAGTTCCTCATTTATTTAGGTAGAAATAAAAATAAATTTAGATTTGCATTTCTTTGAATACTACGTAAGAGATTCATTTCGTTTGTGTAAGATCGTCGATGGGTTTGTTCTATATTCTTTATATCTTTTCCTGATTATAAAAGAGATGCACAGTCATAGAAAATAGAAAAGATAAAGAAACGTATAAAAATTTAAAACTAAACAATATTCCACCTCCCAGAGATAACCGTTGGTTAACACTGAGGTTTCCTAGTGTGTCTTTCTCTGAGGATAGATTTTTTAAAGAGATTTCGGATTATAACATACATACAGGTTTTAAATCTTGTGGCATTCACTTTTCATTATGGCATAAACAGTTCTTGTGTCTTAAACTCGAACATGATTTTTAATAGTTGCATAGGAGTCCATTCTGATTTTATCTAGCCCAGCGCTTACAGGCAGACATGGTTGCAACTATTATGCACAAAACTGTGCTGAACATAAACCTTTGTGCGTACCTTTGTATATGAGGAATTACTAGATCAGTGAATTTAACCACATGTGTCTCTTGCTAGATACTGCAGAATTACTTTTCAGAAAGATGACACTGTGTTGCTGACATTTTAAGAACCCCAATTCCTGACTTCAGCTCACCCTCGCCCCCCACACCTTCCCAGTCTTTTTGGTCAGGATCTTGTGGGCTTTTGTTATCCTATGAAATACCAGCTACTGACTTCAAGAGGCAGAGAGGGAAAACAAACAAACAAATAAGACTTCTTGACAGAAGGTGGTAAGGCTACACTTTAGCAGAGAGAAAAAAACAGATAAGGAGATTTTAAAAAGTGACCAATAACATCACAAAATAAATTATTTTAAGGAAACGGAGACTGCTTAGGACATGGGTTTAGGGGAAACAGGAGAAGCCCTTGGAATCATATGAAATCTGGGGGAAGGAGGTCATGGAGAGTTATTATTTAATGAGTAGAGAGTTTCAAGATAAAAAGAGTTCTGAAAATAAATGGTGGTAATGGTTAAACAATAATATGAATGCACTTAATACCACTGAACTGTACACTTAAAATGGTTAAGATAGTAAATTTTATGTTATGTGTATTTTTTTTAAATGCCTACAGCACCTGGTCTTCCTAGGTGGTCTCCCACCCAAGTACTAACCAGGCCCGACCCTGCTTAGCTTCCAAGATCAGATGAGATTGGGCGTGTTCAGGGTGGCATGGCCCTAGACCATTATGTGTATTTTACCACAATAAAAAAGTGGGGTGGGGGGAACCAACAAAATCTAGGAAGAGAAGGAGATGGTGATACTGGATCTGGGGAAGAAGGGGCGTCTTAGAGGGAAGAGAAGTAGAGAGGAACAGGGTACCCATAAAGTCCTCCTTGGATGTTTGAAAAAATTCACTTCTATACAAACCATAAACAATCTGTAAAAGGCAACAAAGAGAATTTATTCAAGATTTAACACAGTTGACTGCAGGAAGTTCAGCTTTCAAGGTCTCCTTGCTGATTGCAGCATCACCTCTGCTAGCAAAAGCCTAAGATACAGGATGTCCACAAGGCACCATGGTGGTTCCAGTGTCAAATAAATTCACTTCCATATAAGGTATAAATAATTAGTGAAAAGCAACCCAGAGAAAATTTACTAGAGATTTAAATAAGTTGCTTATGCTTGTTTTTTTTTTTTCCTTTCTTTTATTTTGTAGATAATGAGCTCTATATTATACTGAAATGACTGAATCTTAGTATTTCTTAATATAGACCTCACCACTACCCTCACTCCCTATCCCTATACCTGGCTTTATTTGTTTTCTTACCCTTTATCTCTACCTGACATTGTATTATATATTTGTCTGTTTCTTATTTATCTTCCATATTGGCATGTGAAGATCAGATCCACAATGCCTCAGATGGTGCCTGACACATAGTAGGAACTCAATGGACATTTACTGAATGAATTTATATTTTTGTGTGACTTGCCTCTTGGTGTCTTTTGCACCAAGATATTTGATATTTTATCATTGGTTTTCAAGAGCTCCTTATAGAAGAAACATAATAACCTTTTGTCTGTCATATATATTATGAATATTTTTTTCTGCTTTCCCATTTTTCTGTTTCATAAAGCAAAACTCACAATGGTTTCTCTTTTAAAATGACCCTCCCATGTAATAAATGCAGATTCCTGCCTGATTCTGTCAAGGTTGTTTTCATTCTTAGTCTGTGGCTTTTACTGAGCATTTTAATCTTTTCCTCTGTATTTATTTGCATTTTAATGAAACAGTGCAAGGGGCTCCCCAGAGGCCACTAGCCAGAATCTGTTCAAACCTGAAAGTGGAGAAAATGGCTCTTAGTTACAACATAATTATCATGATCATTAATGCAAATTGATTGGAGGGAGCAGAAATGACCCTGCATCACTTCATCGTTACCCAGAACACAGGCGGATGCTCACAGGCTGGGAAGTAGCAGGCAGCTGATGCCGATTGCCAGTTCTTCGGAGAATTTATCACACTCAGTTTGGCTACTTCTTAAAAGCACACAGGTGTTTTAGCTGAAGAGGCATGAACGAGTAAGACAGTACCAGACGGAAGGATTTTGAAATGCTCCGTGGGATGGAGCAGTTGCAGTGGAGAGCTGAGACTCTGAAATCTCATGGACCTTTACTGGCAAAAGAGGAGAATTCAAAACACTGCAGAACCTAAATATGATGTCAGGGCGACCGCAGAAGACACGAGGAGCCCAAGTTACCAACCTCAGTCTCTCAGGAAGTTCTATTCCATCAGCCTTCATCACCTTTGCCCATTCCCAGGCTAAGGAACACCTGCCCCACAGACTCTAAGAGAGGAGAGGAGCCATCTGAAAAATGCAAAGGAAAGGGCTTGCAGAAATGATCGACTTAGCCGGTTAAAGTCCATTCCTGACTGCCCTGTGTAGGAATAACAAGACTGTATAAAACTGCTTGTTATGTTAAAAATCGGGGCTCAGCCTTTGGATAGGAATCCACGGAGCTGGTGCCAGCATCAGTAAGTGCTAGTTCCTGCTTGTAGACTCAGTGTCCCGTCTCTTCATTGGAGAATTCTATAACAGTGCTGATAACGCCAAGGTCGCGGGTTCTACAAGGCAAAATGACCTGTAAATAGATAAGACTAGTGGCCTGGAAATTCCTCCCCCCTTACAGCCCCCCACCCGAACCTCTCCCACCTGATCGCCCTCCTGAGTCACAAAATGCACATAGAACCTCAGACAAAGGAATCACGCATCCCTTGCATGGACACTGCAGAGGTATGTAAGCTGTAATGAATCTAACCAAGGAGAGCTTGTGCTTTAGAGCTGTTCAGCCTCACGCGCACCACCAGCTAATAAATTCTCCTTCCTCTAACAAAGTTGTCTGAGCGTCCAAATTCCTCTGTCAGGTGTCGCTTCCTGTAACACTCTTCCCTCCTTCCAAGTATTACAGATGGGCCAGCCACTGGGCTATGCATCTCTGACTTCACAGAGTCTTCAGGGAGACCAGCAGGACCCCTAGGCCATCTTGCCCACAAAGACACAAGGTGGCCTTCATTCTAGCATCTAGTGACCTGCCCATGGGCCCCTCAATCCTCTTTCCTCTTCAGGAGTGGAATGAGATGAGGACATGCAGCTTGAGATTGCGTACAGGCAGGTGTCCTGAGCAGCTTGTGGTGATACCCCAGAGTGTTTATGCTGCGTGTGCAGATTTGAACCCACCTGAGTCCTAAGTAGGACCTGAACACAATTTTGCTGGCCAGAATATGAAGAGTGGAGAGTGCGAGGGTGTTATTCTGCTCTGTAGTCAACGTGAGTGGGCCCTCGGAAACATATAACTTCTGTGTTTAGTGATGCATGCTGGGTAAATGAATAAAGTAATAAAGGTTTACTGATGTGAAACTAATGCAGCAAGAAAAATAGCGATTAACTAATTAAAAAACAGACGAAGAACCCGAATAGATGCTTTTCCAAAGAAGACATACAGATGGCCAACAAGTACATGAAAGGGCGCTCAGCATCACTAATCATCAAGGACATGCACATCAAAGCCACAGTGTTTTCGCCTCACACCTGTCGGCATGGCTTTTATCAAAAGACAAGATTTGATGAGTGCTGGCGAGGATACAGAGAAAAGGGAACCCTGTGGACTTTTTGCTGGGAACGTAAACTGGTGCCGCCACTGTGGAAAACAATACAGTGGTTCCTCAAAAAATTAAAACTAGAACTACCATGTGATCCAACAAACCCACTTCTGTATATTTACCCAAAGGCAATGAAATCAGTGTCTCAAAGAGATATCTGTACTCCGATGTACATTACAGCATTATAGCCAAGATGTGGAACTAACCTAAGTGTCCATCGATGGATAAGAAGATGGACAATATGTATTCAATGGCATTTAATCAACTATAAAAAATAAGGAAATCTTGCAATTAGATGAAACTTGGAGATAGTATACTAAGTGAAATAAAAGAGACAGAGAAAGACAAATACTGTATGATCTCACTTACATGTGGAATCTAAAAAAGCTGAACTCACAAAAACAGAGTAGAACGGTGGTTGCCAGGGGCTGCAGGATGGAGGATGTGGAGAGATGCTGGTCAAAGAGTAGAAACTTCTGGTTATAAGATTAACGAATTCTGGGGACCTAATGCACAGCATTATCCTAGTTAGCAATACTGGATTGTATACTTGAAAGTTGCTAAGAGAGTAGATCATAACTGTTCACTCTCTCTCTCTCTC
>CM053507.1:144070486-144114534 GCA_028627145.1 Eidolon dupreanum | reverse complement strand
AGATATAGATAAACTTGAATGAGATATAATTTATACAATGTCTACAATTCACTGCCTCAGAGTATATTCAGAGTTGTGTACCCATTACAGTCAATTTTAGAACATTTTCATCACCTCGAAATGAAACCCCTTACCCTTTAGATATCACTCTCCAATCTTTTCCTCACCCTCTCCACCATAGGCCTGCGTAAATACTAATCCACTTTCTGTCTGTCTATATTTTCCCATTCTGAACAATCCATATACATGGGAACAGATACTATGTGGTCTTCTTCAATTGACTTCTTTCACTTAGCACGTTTTGGACGTTTATCAATGTCGTAGCATCTCTCAGTATTTCATTCTTTTTTATGACCAAATAATATTTCATTGTATGAATATACTACATTTTGTTTATCCACTCATCAGTACATGGAGCTTTGGGTTGTTTCCACTTTTTGAGTATTATGAATAATGACGCTATAAAACATTTGTATATAAATTTTTATTTGGACATCTGTTTTAATTCTCTTGGGTATATACCTAGGAGTGAAATTGCTGGATCAAATGGTAACTATATGTCTGATTTTTTTATGAAACTGCCAAAATGTTTTCTAAAGTGGTGTACCATTTTCCACACCCACAAGCAATGTACTGAGAATTCTTTCTTCACATTCTTTTTAACACTTACTATTTTTATATTCTAGTCATCATAATGGGTGTGAAGTGCTATCACACTGTGGTTTTGAATTGCATTTCCCTGATGACTAATGATATTGAGAATCTTTTAATCTGCTTAGTAGCCATTTGTATGTCCTTGCAGAAATATCTATTCAAATCCTTCACCTACTTTTTAATTAGGTTTCTTGTCTTTTATTACTGAATTGTAAGTGTTCTTTTATATATACTAAATTTGCAAATATTTCTCCCATTCTGCAGGTTACCTTTTCATTTACTTGATAATATCCTTTGAAGCACAAACATTTTTAATTTTCATGAAGTCCAGTTTATTTACCTTTTTCTGTCATCGCTTATGTTTTTAGTGTCATAGAAAAGAATCCGTTGTCAAATCCAAGGTCATGAAGATTTACACTGATGTTTTAAGAGTTTACAGTTTTGGTTTTTACATTTGGGTATTTGATTCATTTTGATTTAATTTGTGTACATAGTGTGAGGTAGGGGTTCCAGCTTCATTCTTTGACATGTGGCTATCTAGTTGTCTCAACACCATTTGTTGAAAAGATTATTCTTTCTCTAATAAATGGTCTTGGCATCCTTGTCAAAAATCAATGAACCATAAATACATGGATTTATTTCTGAATTCTCAGTTCTATTCCATTGATCCCTATGTCTCTCCTTATGTTGGTACCACATTGTCTTGATTATTATTTTATAGCAAATTTTGAAATTGTAAAGTGTGAGTTCTCCAACTTTTTCTTCTTTTTCAAGATTGTTTTAGCTGTTATGGATCCCTTGAGTTTCTGTACGAATTTTAGGATCCACTTGTCAATTTCCACAAAGAAGCCAGTTGGGATTCTGATATGGACTACATTAAATCTATATATCAATTTGGGGAGTATTTCTATCTTAACAATATTTAGTCTTCTGAACTACAATGTACACAGACTTTTTCCATTTATACCGATCTTTTAAAATTTCTTTCAACTGTGTTTTATAGTTTTCAAAACATAAGTTTTACACTTCTTATGTTAAATTTATTCTCAGGTGTTTTGTTTTGGTTGGTGCTATTATAAATAAAATTATTTTCTTAATTTAATTTTTATATTGCAAGTGAAAAGAAATGCAGTTGATTTTTTTTTATCTTCTCGTATCCTATAACCTTGGTGAACTCATTAATTAGGTCTAATAGTTTTTAGTGGATTTCTTGGAGTTTTCTATAAACAGAACATGTCATCCACAAACATGAATAGTTTTATTGAATGCCTTCTATATTATTTTCTTGCCTGATTTATATTTTAACAAATTCCTCTGGCTGCCTTGCTAAGAGTACATCAAATCAGACTGAGAGGGGAGCAAGAGTCCAAGTGAGAAAAGATTGTGCCTTGGAGCAGGTGGTAGCAAAGGAAAGGTCACAGGGTGATTCAGGATATTTTTTTCTTTTGTTCTTCTCCTCTTTATTTCTTCTTTGTTTTGTTTTTTGGACCATGTTGGTGATATATTTTATTATTATTATTATTATTATTATTAATTTATTTTTTTTTATTTTTTTTGCCTCAACCAACAACAAAGCCAGTATTGACTTACTTAAAATCCTTCTGTGGTAAAATCCTTTGTAAGCAGTTCTGCATGAAGGAAGCAGACACCAGACAGGAGACTAGAGAAACCCAAACCTTGATGCCCCATTTCTGCAGGAACAGATTCTATTAAGACTGGAAGACTGAAGGCCTATTTTTGTGAGAGGAGAAAAGAGAAGTGTCTATTACCAGGTCTCAGAAATGCTGCAACCCTCAGCAACCAGCTAAAGATAACCCAGGCTAGCAACTCTGTGCCCTGTCTTGGGGACCCTCGATGCGCTGGGTATGCAAGGTAATTCAGGCTTCCCTAGTGAGCAACGATCCCAAAGCACCAGATCCTTCATCCTAGGGAAAACAGCTTAACCAGAGGTCCTCGGGAACTAGTTTCTCCCTAAGGCAACAATACAGGAAGACTCCTCGTAAGTCTTCCTCACCCAGACCCTCCACGCCAGACATGATATCTCCCTCCTGGTGAGCAGGATCCCAACATCCTAATCTAGACTGGACTTAGAGTGAGACAAGGGAGGTTCCTAGGGCACTCACACAATTCTGAAAGTGAGGATCTTCTGAAATTCTAGGCACTACACCCTAGTGCCAGCCTGGTTCTAATCCCACCACTGCCACTGATAGCCATGTAAATGGGGACAAACCCCTTGTCCTCTCTGAGTCTCAGGTGCTCATTTGAGAATTGAAGTGCTGGACTTAGAGCAGTGCTTCCTAATAATGGTCCATGAACCCAAACTGATCCTTATTACCAAATGTTCTCACTTCTTAAAATCTATAAACTGAAGAAAACTGCCCCATGAGAACTTAATGTATGACCATAATGTAGCAGATGTGTTCAAGGTCCTAAATATGACTCATCCTTCTAAAGAAACTGTTTCATCCTATCTATGGTCCTGTAGGGCCCTCCCCAGGAACTCTTGTAACTTTGCTTCTTGCCCTGACCAAAGGCGAATGGATCAGAGGTAGACCCCAGATCTAAGATAAACCAATTTGTAGTACAGTCTGAGAAAAGCACTCTCAAAACATGGGCCTTTTAGAGACTCCATGGCCAATAACAGTGTGCAGTCCAGTGGTCAAGTCAGACAGATGGAGGCTGGTGGCCATGGGGACCATGTACAGCAGAGGAAGCTGATTTTTAAAAGGGGACAGAGAGAAGCAGTGATGAGTAAGTCTTGTGGTCCATGAAAGAGGAGAAGCTACTTGGTTCCTGAGAGATGGAGAGTGTTCTCAGTTCCTGGCTTTCCTGCTCTCGTGCCAACATGAGGCATGAACTGTTCTTACATTCTTGAGTTGTGTCTTTATACAAACTACAGCCAAAGGAACTATGACCGAAACAGAGGAAAGGACAAATTCTTCAATAAATACAATTGATTGCTATACTTGGAGAAAGATTGAGACAGATTTCTGCCTCATATGGTAAAGAAAAAAATTTCAGAAAGATTAAAAAATAATGTTAAAAAAGAGAACTAACAAATGCATATTCCTTCCTTCCTTGCTAAATCAGTTAGTCTTCACTTCTTCTCCCTTCCGTATCCCTCCCTCCCCATTCCTCCCCTTTTCTTGGAGGTGGTAGTGACCACAGAGGTAGCAGCAGATGGGTTTGGAAGCCAAGGAAGTGGTCAGCATGGTAGAGAACTTAGTTGCAGACGGCGAGATCAAGTACATACATAACCATATTGAAGATAATGTGAAGTAGCTTTCTTGGAGCAGGGATATGTGGAAAAGGAAAAGGCTAAAAATAATCCTAAAGTATTAGGTGGAAATTGAAAATACCTGTGCGAACCCATGGGCCTTTAAAAATGTATTTACATAGATTGATAATGAAATAGTTATAGTCGTATGTAGAGTACATGCACACGCAGACACACACATGTGTGCACGTTTATATATTCTGCCTCTGTACACTGAGGAGGCCTACAATTGATGACATCCTAGAAGCAATAAGCAACCATATACCCAGATCTTAGTTTCCAAATATCATTCTTCACTAAAGCACTCTTTGGAGAAATAGTTGATTCCAATGCTAAGGCTGAGAATTTACAAGATGAGCTCAGAACATTTTCGTGCCTGAAAGTAAAGAATTGTTTAAAACATTGTTTAAAAAAAAATTTTTTTAAAGGGACGTATCTAAAGGACACCGGAGGCAATTTTGATGAGGTTCTCCTGCTGGTCAAATCTGGATACAAAAATAAATAATGAGAATAGTAGATAAAATCCATCAAATAAAATAGGAATCTATGAGCCCATTCAAGTAAGTGAAGGAAAAAAGAAATCTTCTTATGGCAGAACGCCAACTAATAAATGTAGCAGATGTTGACATAAGGAATGTCCAAACCTGTAGATAATTTCTATGAGTTTATTTAAGCCAAACTGATGACAATTGCTGGGAAGCAAAATCTCAAAAAGTTGAAAAAAATGCACTGAAGAATGGCAGTTTTGCAGCTTATCTTATACATTAGAATCAAAGGAGGAGATGTAAGGAGGGTTACCTAAAATCTGTTCTCGGTAGATTAAGGGAGTGGCAGAAAATTAAAGCAGGGAAATCTCTGGGATAAGATAAAAAGTAAAACAGACACAATGAGGGATGCTGAGGTCTGGTGAAGTGGCTGTGCCCTCAGGGGTCTGGAAAAAGAGATGACTGTGACCTTTTCAAAAGTATGTTATCTTAGATGCAAAAAGAAATAGACAGACTGACTTAAGGTAAGGTTGACCTTTGTCAGGGAAGCTACAGGACAAGGATGTGACTATCCTCCATGGCTTGCTTGCAGTTAGGAATTTTTATGCTCAGATCATCCCGTGTGGTTACTTCCAGTCTCTCAGTTTATAAGGCCCACCACGCAGGCCTCCTCTGCGCTTGTCAGGTTTAGTATGTGGTTTCTTTTTCATCAACGCAAGAATGAAGGTAAAAGAAAATGACCATTTGGCAACCACCATAATGGTGGTTAATTTAGGTAAGAATCATCAGTAGATACTAAGTGAAATCAAGGGAGGTTTAATGAGGTTATTGGTGCAGTTCAAGGGTATCTTCCCACAAAATACTCGTCGATGACAAAGAGGAAAACTATGACTGAATGTAGAGAAACCCTGCAGACAGCAAATCGACCAAGTGATCAAGATTAACCTCACCAACAGTAGAACAGGTCAACGTCACAAGCCTCCTGATGCAACGCAGTGAGAAGAGAACAGAATGTACGTCTGTATATTCTGTACATTCCTCATAAGAATGCGACCTGAGGAAACCAGGGTGAGCCACATCCTACAGAATGAAAGGCTTGACCACTTTAACACTTTTCAGGTCGCGAAGATAGGAAGAGACTAAGGAACGGTTCCGGATTGAAGGAGTCTAAAGAGACATGATTATTAAGTGCAAAGTGTGATCCTGGACCAAAAAGGAAAGAGACATTGTTGGGACAGCTGAAATCTGAATAGAGCCCTTGGATTGGATGTCAGTGTTACAACAACGCCAATTTCTGATTTCCCGATTTGGAGACTGTATGCTGGTTATGTTGAAGAGTGTCCTTGGTTTGGGAGGGTACACAATGGAGATTTGGGGAGTTTGAAGCATCGTGTTGCAAATATGTATATTTAAGGGGTTTTTTATACCTTAAATTTTAAATATATAAGCAACATTTATGTATGTGATCGCTTATTATCATTAGTATTCCCAGAGCTCTATTCTGTAATTTCATCTTTCAGTCCTACTATTGATTTTTTTTCAGTTTAACAAGTATTTCTAATTTCCTAGAATTCTTTATTGCAACTTTTTCCTGTAACCCTCTGTTCTTGCTTTACAAACAGAATGTGTTCTTGATTCTCTCTTCAGTTCTGGACGTTGTCGGTTGAGCATTCCACAGGTACCTTAATATCGGCCTGCTCAAAATGAACTCTCCATCTTTGCTTGCAAGCCTGCGGATCCTGCAGTCTCGGAGGCCACCGAAAGCAAGGGCTTTCTCTCTGCGTGGCATGGGGAGCCATCGAAGAGTTTCGAGCAGAGAAATGATGTGATGAAATTTGCTTTGCAAAAGACTCGTCCTCGCTTCATTGAGAAAAGAATCTAAGGAGGTCGTGGGCAAAGCTGAGCCCCGTTAAAAGAAGGATGAAAAACCACCCTGGTTTGCCCAGAGGCTGAGGCATATGCTGAGACTGGACTTTCTATGAGAAAACCTGGAAAGTGCCCAGCAAACTGGGAGGAGGTAGTTTTTCTAGTTAGAACATTATGCTAGAAGGCCCAGGTATGAAATGACTGTAGCATGGACCAGGTGGAAGTGATTATAAGATGTCATATTCCAGATATATAGTGGATATATTCTATAAAATATGATACATAAGATGTATCATGTGAGGAAGAGAGAATTCTTGTTTTCCGAGGGTACTAGGAGACATGGAATACTGTTTACTGAAAGAGGAGGGGGACTGTAGGAAAAGCCATTTGGGGGGTAGGGATGGGGAGACTGGGAGCTCAGTGTTGGATTTGCTAAGCATGAGATGTCTATTTGACATCCAAGAGAACATGTTAAACAGGCAGTGAAATATACAAGTCTTGAGATCTGAGGAGGGAAATTAGCACTACAGATATTGTATATAGATAGTCTTTTGGAAGAGTTCATGAAGAGTATAGATAAGAGAAGAGATTGAAAGACTGAGTCCTGAAGATTCCAGTATTAGGAGGATGGACAGTTAAGGGAGAACCAGCAACAGAGAGTGAGAAGACACTGCCACTGAGGTCAGAGGTGAACCAGGAAAGTATGAAGTGCTGGAAGCCAAGTGAAAACAGTGTTCAAAGGAGGCAGAGTGATCAATCACCCATGTCCCACATAACATGAGGCCTGAGAATTGACCACTGGATTTAGTTATAAGGAGACCATTGTTGATCATGACAAGACTTGTTTTGGTCAAATGGTGGGGGCGAAATCTGGATTAAGAGAGAGTAGCTGACGAAGAATCAGCAGCAACAAGCATAGACAAGTTTTTCAAGTTTACCTGCAACAGGAGGAAGAGAAGCAGTAGCTGGAGGGGGAAGCAAAGGATTATTGTGTTTTAAGATTTGAAAAATAATAACATGGTTGCATGCCGATGGGAATGATACAATAGAGGAGGGGAAATGAAGATGCAGGAAAAAAGGAGAGAATGGTGAAGCTGTGTCCTCAAGGTGCAGAGAGGAGATAGCATCTAGGGCACAGGGGGAGGAGCTGGGCTTAGCTCAGAGTAGAGACAATTACTCTATAGCAATAGAAAGGAGAATAGAATACATGGGCAATGGATCAGGTCATTGCGTCCTGGTGTGGGAGCTTCTGAGACTTCTCTTCCACGCTTCTAATTCTCAGGGAAATCAAGGTAATCAGCTCAGGTTGAGGATGGGGGAAGTCACATTGGAAGCTCCAGAAAGAGAGGTAAAGACATAAAACCATTGTCCAAGGAAGGAAGGGAGTTAGTGGAATAGGGAAAAGAAAGATGATTACTGAGCAGCTCTTTGGTGCTTTGAGGTTTCAATAGTCGTGGATCTGGAGAGAGCCAGTCAGCACTTTAAAACTTTCAGTTCCTCGAGTTATATCTGTCTGTCTCTGTTTGTTCATCTAGGTCCTTCTCAGTTTTGCTGTCGATTTTGCAGAAATGTCTGGCGGTTAGTTGACCATTCATGTTTGAAACGAAGGTCTGGCTGGGTGACTTCATGTAGGTGACCGAAGACACAGTCTTTAGATGGAAAGCTTTCCAAGTGCTGAAGAGACTAGCTGAGAAGAGACCCACAACTAGACAATTCACAGTCAGGTTTCAGAACCGGGAATTAAGAAGCGATCTTAAGAAGCTTCTGGAATGAAAATAAATAAACAAACAAACAAACAAACAAACATAAATAGTAGCCGCAGTGAAAGTTGTCGCCTGCAAAGGAAAATTTCTCAAAATGTCATCAGCAGCCCAGGAAGCTAGAAGGCAAAAATCAAGTCTTCAAAGGTCTTGAATTCTAGACCCAGTTCATTACCAATACAACATGAGAGTAGAAGAAACACACCTTTCCTAATACTTAAGATGTATGCTAATGAATAAGAAAGTAACTGAAGAAAGAAAAGGGCAAGAAATAGCAAATTCATCTGAGGAGGGCAACGAAGGAAAATCCTAAGAGAGGTTTGCTTTGAATCACTTTTAATTGAACACCTTTCCTAAGGTTTGAATGTCTTTACCTTGTGCATTCATCACTTTTACAACCATTTTTGTTTAAACGACTGCTTCACGTTGACCTCTCAGATCATCAGCCTTCTGAACACTGTAACTTCTTTCTCTTCCCATGTGGCTTAAAGTATTGGAAAAATATGTATGCTTACTTCCTTACTAATTTTTCAAACCAAATCTTGTCCTTTTTCATATTGCCAAGAGTATCTAAATTTAACTGTTTATAACCGGTTTCATTGTTCACCATTGCTCCATACATAAAATGCCTCTTTATTACAGAAATACTCTCTATTCTAATTTATTTTTCATTTGTCTGAATCCTTTCAGCCATGTTACGTTTTTTAGAAAGAGCTCATGGGTGATATACTTTCCAAGCCCCTCTGTGTCCAAGAATGTCTTTCTGTGACTTGCACAATTTAATAATTATATGGTATAAGTGCTAAAGTTACACATTTTCTCCCTCTGATTTCCAAAACAATGCTCAGTTGACTTCCTTTATTAACTTGAAAGAGGGTGTGTATCTGGCTTTTTAGTAGAATTCATAGAATGCATGCACCAGGAATTAAACAGGACTCCCAAAATCGAATTCCATGAGCTATACATTCAGTCTGAGCACTAACTTTAACTATAACTGTGAACTATAACCTTAACTATAACCTACCACTGAATACTAAACACGGAAGCCTACACCCTGACCACACCCTGACTCTAATCCTAGACTGAACAAAATAAAACAGTAAAACTCACTCTAATCCCCAACCCTTTACCAAAACTAAATCTTAACCTAAACCTTAATCCTGATGTTGCAATTTTAAAACAAGAGAATTTGGCACATGCGTAAAGTGGTTTATCAATGGAGTGAGTTAAAAAGAATCTGCTTCTGCTCTCCTCTTTGCTCACTCTGCTCCAGCCTTCTCGCCTCCTAGCTGGTCCCCTCACTTCCTTCAGGTCTTTACCCACCTTCCACAAAGAGTTTAGGGCCAACTGTACAGTCAGAGGGAGTACCGTTGTCCACAAGGCCGCCCTCACTTCTGACACCAACTGCAAGTTCAGTGCTCTTCTCTAAACCATCCTCAGGTTTGATGATTTGCTGGAAGGACTCACAGAAATCACTGAAAGCTGTCATATTCACAGTTAAGGTTTATTCCAGGGAAAGGATCCAGATGAAAGCAGTCCAAGTGATGCAGGACAGAGCGAATTTCCCAAGTGGGGACAGGGAGCTCGAACCCCACACAGAGAGGGAACAGAGTTCTTGGAGCGCAAGAAAGAATTCACATGCACGCCACAGTTGGTCAAAAGGAAAGTTTGTTAGAGAATGGGTCACGCTCCGTAGAATGAGGCAGAGAGTGAGAGAACCTGAGAGAGACTCAGAGGGACAGACAGAGAAACAGGAGACAGTGACAGGGAAAGGGACAGAGTAAAGGCACTGAGAGGCACTGAAAAAGATGCTGAGAAGGACCCCAAGTGTTGGGGGCAATTCAGTTTATATATCTTTCTTCACTTTCTGTAAATTATAGTTTAAAGACTTTGTTTAACCATTTTCCTGTGATGGTCTGGATATGCAGTATGAAAGGATACGAGTATGCAGCGTGAAGGCCTGCTGATCCTTAGGTTCCCCATGGTTTTGGCCATAGGGAATGAATGATTGTATTTTGCGTAGCGCACCACTTAAAGCCTCTGTTTTCCCTTCCGGGTGTAGCAAATGGGTTGTTAGCAATCCCAGCAGAAATCTTCCTTCGTTCTGCAGGTGTCCTCTGGTTTGACTGCAGGACAATAAGCATATTGCAGTCTCTGAATACAGCTTGATTGAACACTTTAGTTCTCTTGCCTCCTCCCTACATTACAAGGAAGGGATGCTCAGAGCAGAGTCCAGGAGGGATCCAAACATGAACCTTCCGGTTGCCCTATCCTGTGGAGCCAGGGGCGATGGTGTTACCTTCTCCAACCCACAAAATGTGACAATAGCCACAGAGCATTGCCAATCGGGGAAGGTCACGCAAGACTTTGGTGTCCAGAGTAGTTACTGGGTTTTGATCACATACTGCCCATGTAGCTGACCTTTGTCCCCAGCCCCTCCCAGAGGTCAGCCGAATACCTTTAGTCTCCAGTTCCTCCAGAGGTCAGAACTGACAGATCGTGACTCAAAGTCCGCATCATAAATCTCACTGTTAGACTGTCCCTTGGCCAAAGCCCCCGCGGCAAACAGAGACACTCTACAGGCAGGACGTTGAGGGGTCCTAGAGCCAGGGCAGAACCCGGACCTCGGGGTCAGGGTAGTTCTTCACTGTGTACTTTCTCAGTGTGATCTTCCCCGATTTAAACACACAGCTTCCGCCCCAACAATCCATGTTGCCACTTGTTACCATCAGGCATAAAATTTCTTTTACATGTTTGTTTATTGTCTCCCTTCCCCATGAGGAATATAAATTTCAATGGACGGGATTTTGTCTGCTTTTCCACTGCCGTGTCATCTGCTTCTAGAAGTGTACCACCTGCTACAGGAGCCACTAGCCATGTACAGCTAGTGACCACCTGAAGAGTGGCCCAAACTGAGAAACGCAGTAAGTGTAAAATACGCACTGAACTTTAGAGGCTTCGTATAAAATAATATAAAATTTCTCGTTGATAATTGATTATACTGGTTACATGTTATTATGATATTTGGGATATGATATTTATTTTTTATAAACTTATTTAATGTGGCTACTAGAAAATTTAAAATTATATATGTGGCCTAAATTTGAGGCTTCCCCCACCCCCCGCCACAGACACACACATCAGACAGAGATGTCAGCAAATTATTTCTGCAAAGGATCAAATAGTAAATACTATAGGCTTTGCTAGCCATGTGTTCAGCTCTCTCTCTGCCATTTTAGTACAAAAGCAGCCCCAGACAATACTTAAAAGGTGTGGTTGTACTCTCATAAAACTCTACCTACCCAAACAAGCAGCCGCATGACTTGGCCTATGGTCTGTAGTCTGTGAACTCCTGATCTAGAACATCATTTATTCCACAGTAAATATTCAATAAGTATTTGCTGAGTGAATGGATAGAAAGAAGGCTAATAGGACTGAGCGTGGTGAGCCAGGGGGGGGCATAACTGGGGGTAATCAGTGGCCAGAGAATGAAAGGCCTATTGCGCATGAATTTTGTTTTAAGTCACTGAAGGAATTTAGGCAGGATAGTGATAAAATCTGATACAGCTTTTATGAAAGGTCACTGTGACAGACGGCGCCCACCCTGCACCCCTTTCGGAGCTCATTTACCCAGCTGCTGAGAATACTGGTGGCCTGAAGCTCTCAGGTGAATCTCTCTGCAAGGACTGCCCAAGGCTGAAGGAAACCGCCCTGCCCAAGGCTACACCCCCTTCCTGGAACCAACACACATCCAATGACTCACCAAGGTAGTGACATAAAGGCCTGGCCCTCTTGCCCCATACGCAGACATCTCTGAAAGGCTACCCCAGCTCCAGAGTTCCTTAGAGGACTGGCAGCTGTGTCCCTTGTTGTAGCTGCAGCCTTTGTTGCAACTGTATTGCGGTTCAGCCGTCTGCCCACCCCTCACTGGAGTTCATCTCCTTCTGGGCCTCTCCAACAAGTGTTGATACAACGAGCACTCCCTAAAACACTTCCTGCATGCAAACCTGACCTGCAACAGCTGATACCAGGAGTGGTCTAAAAAAGCAGAGTCTTGGAAAGGATTTTGGAGCCGATTATCTGTCAGCTAGCTAGCAGCGAGAATCCCATTGCTGGTTATAAGTACGGATAGGCCCCGGCAAGCTGCAGCAGTGCAATTGTCAAAACTGTCACTGGTGGTGAACTGGGATGACATATGGAGGATGGGGATGCCCAGGTGAGTGGAAGCATCAGGCCTTTAGGGGGTGTAGAGAAATAGTAATTATAAGGACAGTGGAAATGGATGTTACTGCTGAGAACCGTTGAAGCATTAGAGAAAGACAGGGCCAAGGGTGAAAGCCAGAGCAGTATATAAAGACTCTCATATCTTGTATCCAGAGGGCAGAAAAGGCTGGAGGTCCAGGGCAGACAGGGAGACCAGTAAGCAGGTCTTTTCAACAACCCAGGTCAGCGAGGGAACAGGCTTGGGCCAGGTGCCCGTAGCAGAACTGGGAAGATCCTGATTATGTTTTGAAGATAAAACCAACATAATTTGCTGTGGTGTTTGCATTAGACACCTATTTCTGCTTTAACGAATTACCCCAAGTTTACTGGCTTAAAACAACACAAAGTTATTTTCCACAGTTCTGAAGGTCAGAAGTCTGAAAAGAGTCTTTTGGAGTTAAAATCAAGGTGTTGTCAGTGCTGGTGGTTCCTTCTAGAGGCTCCATAGGGAGAATTTGTTTCCTGGCCTTTTATAGCTACTTGAGGCCACCTGGATTCCTTGGCTCATATCCACTTTCTCCATCTTCAAAGCACGTGGCTCCAACTTCTGCTTCCATCCCCACATCTCATGTTTCTGACTTTGACCTTCCTGCCTTCCTTGAGATCACATCGGGCTCACTTGAATAACCCAGGATAATCTCCCCATCTCAAAATCCTTAATTTACTCACATCTGCTAAGTCCCTTCGGCCACATAAGGTAATATATTCACAGGTTCTGGGATTAGGATATAGACATCTCGAGGGTGGGAGGCATGAGGGCTATTTTTCAGCCTACCACAAATTTGTATGTGGGGGTTAAGAAAGGGGAGAGTCAAGAATGACCTCAATGTTTTGGGGCATGAGCAACTGGAAGAATGGGGTGATCGTGATCCCTGGAGAGGACATGGGGCTCAGAGATTCAGCCAGTTCTCCTTTGGAAGTTGAGTCCTGCCACTTCTTCCCAAAGGTTTCCCTGTGTTAAAAGATAATTTTCAGAAAAAGGTATGACTCTCATACAGATGTAATAAGGAGCATATGCCGAGGAATTTATTTTACTCATATGACCTGAGAAAACCAGGCAGATGTTACAAAGGAAAGCTCAAAATAGCACAGATTTATATGGAGTAAAGGAATGTTGGGATGAATTGCAAATACAAATAAAAGTGACTTTTCCACCATGGGGAGGAAATCAATTAAAATCACTACCAGACAGAACATTTATATACCAGTTACTTACAACTTACATAGAGTTGCAAAATAGCTCAAAGACAACAAACAGGGCCAGAATCTGAAGACTCAGAAAGGTGTGTCACAGATGGAGCACAATTTTCTACTGAAACACAAAATGTTTTTTCTATACCTGGCAGAAGGGGAATCAGAAAGTAGGTTTGACATCTGCTGGCAAGATTCATCTAAAGACAGGCAGAAAGAAAAACAAAAATGACACATTTTAACGCAAATATTTTACGTGGGGTTCGTTATAATGCTTTTTAACTGGTTAGTCTTTGTTTATAAAGAAGCTATTATAGACTGAACGTTTGTGTCCCCCAGCTGCCCCAAATTCGTATGTTGAAGCCCTAACCCTCAAGGTGATGGCATTTGCAGGTGGGACCTGCAAATAGGAAGTGATTAGGTTTAAATGTGGCCAGATGCATCTACGTTGGTAGGATTAGTGCCCCTCTAAGAAGAGGAAGAGAGAACAGATCTCTCTCTCGCCATCCCCCCTGCCCCCCAGCCATGTGAGGACACAGCAAGAAGGCTGGCATCTGAAAGCTAGGAAGTGGCCCTCACCAAAGAATCAAATCAGCAAATACCTTGAACTTGGACTTCCAGTGTCCAGAACTGCGAGAAATAAATTCCTGTTGTTAAACCACCCGGTCTGCGGTATTTTGTTATAGCAGCCTGAGCTGACCAATGCAGAAGCTATTGTGGTTTGTCGTTGTTGTTGTTGTTCGGTCACTCTAATCAGCCACTTCTTGACATTTTACATTCCACTCAAATGCAATTAGATAGAATGAATGGAAACAAGCATAATTCATCCACTCTCCTTCCTGCCCGTGATTATCACTTTGGAACCAAGAAAGCCTTCCTTTCGTGTAGCCGCTCCCTAGCACACATCAGCGCTGCTTCGCGATTTGTCGCTAAACTGGAGATAGAATGATTTACATTGTTAATAAATTTAGCAGTATAATCTCTTATATGTTCTCTTTTTTTCCAACTCTTCCAATCCAATTAACATATGAGAGAGAGAGAGAGAGAGAGAGAGAGAGAGAATGAATGAGGGCACTCTGCTATGCAGTAACATTGGCAGAACAAGAAGATTGGATCCAGCACTGGGTAGAAAATCTTAGCCAGCCATTCATGCTCTTGCTGTCAAGAGGAGAATGTGTTGGGAACCTGTGAATTAACTAACAGCAAACAGGTTAACAGGAGAGAAGACAACAGTTTATTTACCTGGGACATCCAAAGACAGATGTTTATAAACCCACTGAATAAGAAGCAGGAATGGGGGTGGGAGAAAGGACTTCTAAGGAAGAGCAAATAGAAGTAGGACAAGACAGTACCAGATAAAGTTTGTTTACGCAATTACTCATACCCATTGATAATGGTTGGTCTTCATTCTGGCTGTAAACCTCATAGAAAGGGGATCTACAGCTGCTGTAATTTTTGGGAAGATCTTGCTTAAACTTGCAGGTTTTTTCCTGCTGCTGCTGCTGCTGTTTGCTCAGGTGTTTTTAGCTTAAAGTAATCTTCATGCCATTGAGATGCGTTCTGAATTCCTACAGGTGCAGAACCATTCTTGATGTAACAGGAGTTTTCAAAGGGCATATCCTATCTCAGAGGTTTTGGGCAAAGGTCCAGAGGTAAGAAAAATGTGCCCACAATCTGGAGTGAAGTGCAAGACATGCAGACAGGTGGCAGCCAAACCAGTTTTTGACTTTGAGCCTATCACCTGCCAGCCGGCAGAAGCATGGGACAAGAGGCGATACTGGGAAAAGGGTTTCTTGAAGGAAAGAGCTATTCTTCCACCCTTCTCAAGTCTGATGGGGACGTGGGGGGTGGGGTGCTTCAAGAGAGCCGCCTAGAAAGCTTGGCCCGAGGGCCCTGGAGCCGACTAGGGAGCAAGAGTGAAGAGGGCTGCTACGGTCTCCTGTGAGCCGATTCAAGAGGATGCCCACAGGGCAAGAACCCGTACAGATGAGGAGATGTCATGAGAAGTTAGCTTGAGGTTATGTCACCCTTATCAGAGAATGGCACACCCATGGGTGATGTCTCCGGATACACTCACAGAGCAGCCCACAAGAGGAAGAGCCAGCATTTGGACATCTGGCCTCCCCAGAGGGCACCACCAACACTTTGTCTCCTCCCTACATGAGTCCAGAGTGAGTCATGAGTGGGTAAACGGTAAAGAGGACCGAGAGGAGGGAGAGAGAATAGGGGAGAAGCCACCTTCCTTCCCCACCGAGTTTCCCAGCTGAGCCAGGGCAGCCTTCCGCGGCCCAACCTGCTCCCCTCTCCTGCCTGTCCAGCTTGCCCTTCAAGTGTTCTGACCCCTCCAGAGTCAAAGGTCAGGGTAGGGCAGGAAGAAAGGTGAAAAAGGGCAGGAGGAGCCCTAAAGTCTGGTAATTTCCTTGAGCATTGCTCCCCGAGATTGGCAGATGTTCCAGGCTGGCTCTTTTTATCGTGGGTGTTTTAAAGTTTCTCTAGTGGACCCTGCCAGCTCCACACCTCCTGCAGTGACGGACATGAGTGATGGACTTCCCAGCTTTCTCCTGACAATTTCCATTCAGCGACTGGACCTATTTCGCCACCAGAAAACCTCTCTTGAGGGGTCCCAATTGCCTTCCAGGCAGCTTCTTTGGACAAGTCCTTTGAAAGTGTCTCTACACAACATTCCAGCTCACTTCTAGGGTCTGTGTGGGTCTCTTTCTTAGGTTCATCCACATGAGGACAAACTATTCTGCCATGGCACACACATCTGGGGGGTTTGAGGTTTGGGGGGTGGGGTGGCCAAGGAGAGGGGAGTTTATGGATATAGCGTCAACCTGCAGCTGGGTCTCTGATGTGAGAGCGAGAGGTGGGAAGTGGTGGCCTGGGGTAGGGCAGAGCTCTGGAGGTGGCATGCATGGCGATGCCCACAGGCCCATCACCCCATGGCTGCCCCTGGACCTCTCCCAGCTCAGTGTGTATCCTTAATAGCCATTCTCCCCATGGAGAGTCACAATAACCCTGAGGAAAGAGAGGCTAATAGCATATGGAATATATTTGGAGATAAGGTAATGAGGTGAGGCACCTGGCGCCAGGTAATCTTGTCACAGCTTCAAGTTTAGGTTAGTCAGTAAGTGACTGTACTTTAATCAAAGTCGATTTTCCCAAATGGACAGTAAAGTCCCTGATAGCACAGACCAACTCTTCCATTTACCCTACACTCTAGCTCCTAGCAAAGAACCCAGCAGAATAGACCTTCGTAGGTGTTAATTTAATGAGTTGTATCTATTGCTGCATGACAAACCTTCTCAAATTTTAATTGGCTGAAAACAGTAACAATCATTTATTTTATTCACAATTCTGCAATCAAGGACAGCTCATCTCCGCTCAGTGTAGCGTCATCTGGGACAGCTCATCTTAGGACTGAAGTCTCTCTACCTGCAAGATGGCTCGCTCTCGTGGCTAGCAAGCTGAAGCTAGCTGATGCTAGCTGTTGGCTGGGAGCCTAGCCAGCGCTGGGGGCTGGGGGTCTTGGTTCATTGCCACACAATCTCTCCCCAGGCTGCTTAAGCTTCCTTAGAGCCTGGTGACTGAGTTTTAATGTCCCCAGAGAATCAAGTGGAAGCAGTATGGCCTTATATAACCCAGTCTCAGAAAGCGTTAAGTGTCCTTCCACTGTAGTCACAATCCAGCCTGCCTGGATTCAAGGGGACAACACATAGACTCTTTTTTGCTCAACTGGGAGAATGTCAGTCACATTATAAGGAGTGCATGGGGGATGGGATATATCAGCGTGGCTGTTTTTGGAAAATACATACGTTCTGTTCCACGAATAAGCAGATAACGTCACATAGTGGTGGACCCAGTATTGGAACCCAAGTGCTGTTAGGTACCTTTTGTTCAATGTCACAATTTCTAGAAAATATCTCTCCAATGTGGAAAATATAAAGCTTTGGAATTTAGAGGGTTTACTGACATTTATAAAGATAATTCACCTATTCGTGTTACTGCTTCTTCAACCGAAATGTAGGCTCCATGAAGATATATAATCTTTAGTGCTTAACCCAGAGCCCAGCACATAGTAGCCGTGCTGAGAATTGTGGAATAAATGTATGAAATGATGAAATGCAATGCTTGTTTCTACGTGATGAAGTGTCACTTGCTGAGATGCTGCCACCTCCTGGGAACTGGAGGTATTGCCAGCCGTTTCCAGTATCATCTCCCCGTGTGCCTTGGGAACTACGCACCCCTCTCCTGGCTGACGCCGCTGTCAGTTCACAGGGTGCTTTCTTGGTGAATGATTGATTTGGTTTTTAACAACAACCCTGACTCCTGCATCGATTCCCTTTTGACCAATGATAACTGTGAGGACCAGAGCAGTTATTTACATCCTCATCTCTCCCCGGTGTCTCCACACGCTCAAACCAAGCCCTCCGCCGCCCTCTACCGGCCGGCTTTGCTTCCTTCACCTCACTGTGGCGGCTTTGGCCAAAGTCCTCAGGGGCGCCCTTGTTCAACCCGCAGCCCCTTCACTCCTCATCTCACTCTGTGTGGCACTGGGCACTGTCCCTCCTCAAAGTATGTCCTTCTCTCAGCATCTCCCAGGAGTAACTCCTCTTCAGGTTTTTCTCCTGCCTCCCTGGCTGCTACCTCTCTTTCACCACTTCTCTTCTATCCACCTTCTCCCAGGTCTGTCCCTCAGCCTGTTGCTCTTCACGGACCCCTGAGAGACCGCCTCCCTTCACGGCCTTGATTCCCAGCCGCACAAAAACGGGCCGCTGGGTCTCCGTCACCAGCCCAGTCTTCTCTCCTAGCTCCGGATCTGATCATCCAGCCCCCCGAAGACCAGCTCCACCTGGAAGGTCCTGGCACCTCACGTTCATCTTGTCCAAAGTCAGCCTGTCATCTCTTCCCTCCGCCAAGCACCCCGCCCTTCCCCCTCACTCCCCTGCCCAGCTTAGGGAACAGCATCCGCACGCACTCGCGTCCCCAAGCCACACAGCTGGGATCGCCCCTGAGGGCTCCCTCTCCTTACCCCCAAGTCTACTACATAGTTTTCTGTCACTGCCTCCAACAGTGCGCCGGGCGCTCGGGCACCTTGCAGTTCTTTTAAGTTCCGTCCATCCTACCTCCTCAGCATCCCTCCGACTCATCCACTCCTCCCCTTCTCTCTGCCACCACCAAGATCCTCATCATTCAGAATCTATGCTACTGTCACAGGCTCGCGTCATCTGCCTCCTGTGACTCAATTTACCCCTTACTAAAACCCTTCAGGATGGGGCCCAAATTCTTTGTTTGTCTGGCATTCACAACTCGGCCCCCATCCCACTGCTGAAGACTGTTCTCCACCCTCTTCCCAACTATCCGGTCCTCAAGTCACACATGTCACACCATCCACACCTCTGTGCCTTCGCCCACTCTCTTCCTTCTGCCCGGAATACCCTTCTCTCATCTGCTCATGCCCTGAGCATTCCATTCCCATTGCACGGACAGGAAAACGGAGGCTTAGAGAGCCGGCATAACTTGTCCAAGGTGGTCCAGTTGTCAAGGGGTGGAACTAGGGTTCCAAAGGGGACCATCTGAAACCAGCTCCTGTCACTACTCTGCAGCACCCAGGCATTGTGACAAGCCTCAGTTTCCTTAAGTGTAAAATAGGAGGAATGAGAGGCTGTGGCTTGTCCTTGCTCTGGCTTTCCTTAACCAGGATTTCTGGATTCTGAGATGCCCTGAGGCTCTCTGCTGGTGGCCTGGGGATGCTGGGCATAGTTGCCTAGCATCCCCTAGCCAGCCAGTTGGAGGAGAATGCTTAGGCTGAGCTCCAGGCCGACTGGGGAGCTCTTACAAGTGGGCAGGCATGGCCTTCCCTCGACTGCTCCAGTGTCCGTTCTGTATTAGTTTTGTATTGCTGTGTAGCAAAATACCACAAACTCAGCAGCTTAAACATCACTCATTTGTTAACTCACAGTTCTGCAGGGCAGAAGTCCAGCATGGCAGGGCTGGGTTCTCTGCTCAGAGTACCGTAAGGCTGACACGAGGCTGAGTCCTCATCCGGAAACAGAAGAAAGAAAAACTCTTTCTCAACTCATTCAAGTTGGCAGCAGAATTCAGTTCCCTACGTTGTAGGACTGAGGCTCCCATTTCCTTGCTGGCCGTCAGCCAGGGCCCTCTCTCAGTCGCTTAAGGAACCCGCTTTCCTAGCGACACGGGCCGTCCATCTCCATCTTTAAGTCAGTGTTGGTGAGTCAAACCCCCTCATGCTTCGTATCCCCCTGACCTCCTCTTCTGCCAGCAGCCAGAAGAAACCCTGCTGTGAAAGGGCCACCCGACTGGCTCAAGCCCGCCCAGAAACCACACGTCTAAATCTTCAAGGCAACCCCATGACATAGGCTCATTATCATCTCACAGATGGGAGAGCCTAAAGTGGCTGATGCTGCCAGTGTCCCCCACAACCCCTCACCCCTCCCAGGGGCCACCTGCAGCTTCAGTGGACAGTCCCCGTACAGGCCCACAGCTTCACTGCCTCTCAAACATTTCCATCTCTCTGCCTGAGGGGCAGGCTGGAAGTATGGGGGAGTAAGTGCTTCCAGGAAGAGCCCTCAGCCAGTGGGGGTGAGGATTGGTAGATAAATACCCTGGTTTCCCCACCCCAGGTGAGGCAGAGGGTCCCCTGTGGGATTAAGCGCAGTTGCCCACAGAAGTACCTCCCACCTGCTCTCCTTCCTCCCCCGACTCACTTCTGCACTCCCAGCTAAATCACTTGCACCCAAATGTTCATCTCAGATTCCTTCGAAACATCCCAAACTAAGACAGTAGGGTACAGAGAGCTGAAGGACTCTCAGAGGTCACACAGATAGGAAGGGACAGGCTGGCAATTTGATCCCAGTCGTCTGACATCAGATCCCACACTCTCAAAAACCCGGTTCTGCTGCCTCTCATGCAATAGCCGCAGCAGTTTCCTGGCAGTAGGGTGAGGCTCTTTCTGCAAATCTGCCTGCCCTTTGAGCTGACTCCGGCATAGAAAATCTCTTCTCGGGATTCACATGATTTTATCAAGAGACCAAGCAGGCCTGGAACAGACCTGGCCTGGCCTGCCCAGAGCTGTCCCTTGGCACCGGTATCTGTTTCCTGGCTGGAGAGAAGCCAGGATTGCCAGCCAGTGCCTTGAAGGGCACTTGTCTTCAGATCAAGAGGACACACTCAGGTCTGGGACCTGGAGAAGCTGAGGGTGGCCAGGATCCAGGGAAGAACTTTTTGAATGTACTCATTTATTGAGTTTACAGTGTGCCGAGCACTATTCTAAATGCTATGTGTGTGGGGGGGGAAGGTGTGTGTAATAAATGTATATTCCTCACAGCAACCCTTTGAGATATGCACAGTTATTATGCCCATTTTATAGATGAGTAAAGTGAGGAACAGAGAGGGTAAGTAACCTGCCAAGGTCACACAACTAGTAGGTTTCACAGGTTAAGATTCAAGCTCAGGTAGTCTGGCTCTTAATCATTCTGGGATGCTCCCTCTCCTGACATTTCAGGTGAGTCTGCTGCCAGCTGCTCACTCTGAGCTCTGTCTTCAAGTGCCAGTTCTCTAGGGAGACTTAGGCAGAACTTCCGAACGATTTCCAACTTTGGTGGAAACTCACTTGGAAGGAGGAGCTGGCAGGAAGAAGCCCTCAGGCCAGAAGGAGGGACTTTGAATGCTGGAAAACTCTTCCTCTCCCCACCCCCACCCCCAAGTCCCCTCTGCCTTTTGATCAGCACAGCCATTTGACTTCAGTGTATTTATTTATTCCTAGCCTCATTCCCAAAATAATTTAAAGGAGCTCGAAAAGATAGAGGCACAATATCTCCCTCAAAGATAGTCCACTAAATAATGTGTGGCTTATTGCCTTAATGACCTTGTGACTGACACCTTGATGATGCGATACTGTTAGATCATTAAGCATAGGGCGACCAACAATACCTGGTTTCCTTAGAACTTTCCTACTTCTATCACTGAAAGTCCCTTGTTCTGGGAAACCCCTTGGAGACAAGCAACAGAGGGACAGTTGGTCACCTTCATTACACGGGACGCAGGCCACAGAGTCTACTTACTAGAAGACTAAAAATTTAGTTCAGAGCTTCCTAACAGCCAAGACAAAGAGGGAAATCCCATCTGTTATGAGATTTTTTTGTGTTAATTATAGAACTTTCCCCAATGACGGAAACGTTTTTGCACTGTCCAGTAGGACAGTGACTAGGTACACGCCTTTATGGAGCAACTAAAACGTGCCTAGTGGGATAGAGGAACTGGATTTTAAATTTTATTTCATTTTAATTCATTTAAATTTAGTCACATGTAGCTGGTGGTGACTATATCGGAGAGCACAGTTGTATTAGCTCAGGTAGTCTGACTCTTAATTATTCCTGCCTCTTATTCATTACCCTCTCTGTTCCTCAGTTTCCTCATCCATAAAAACAAAGGTGGGGTGGTTCCATAGAATAGTGGTTAGCATGGCTGCTTTACACGCAGAAGGTCCTGGGTTTGAGCCCCAGCAGAGCCATGGACCAGGTCCCAACATCCGTAGGTCAGGGTTGGAAGGGGGGAGTTTTAAAAAATTCAAAATAAATTTTAAAAAAAAGCAGGAGGTCAGGGAAAGCCTCTTTCCTGACCTTGAGGCCTGAGAAATTTCTTCCATGACTTAACACACTCAGTTTTGAACACAAAAGTGGATTCCACCTGAGTGCTTTGCTTACCTGTATTAATAACAGCGGGCACTTCTATAGCATATGCTCTGTGCTAAGCACTCTCATAAAACCTTTTCATACGTTAATTCATTCAATTCTCAAAACCACAGGAGCAGGGAGGCGTTTTGGGCATCCCAGGGAGGGCGATGGCTTCCTGAGACACCTGAGGATCCTCCTGCCCTGGCCTGAAAGGCAATAGCATCTCCCCGACCTTCACGGGAGAGCCAGGAGCTGGGGAGATGGGGAGGGGTAGAAAAGGACAGGGGAACAGGGAGAGGGTTTCCCGGATGCCCCTCCCCCACCCACAGGCCAACACTGCATGATCAAGATCCACTCAATGGAAAAAGTGAGCAACGCCTAGTGTCACTCCCTGGCACCAGAGGGCATTCGGGGTGTCAGAAGGAAGACCCTCTTCCGCCAGGTAACAGAATGCACCTGCACGGCCTTAGACAGACAACCTGGGAAAAAGGCTGCCTTCGCGTGTGCTCTGGATGGTCTCTGATGCCCCTCACCACACTGGCCCTTTCTGGCCTAAATGCCAGCATTTCTTAAGCCTACTAAGCCTCTCAAGCTCTAGGCAGCAAAGGAGGGGCATGTGTGACCCACCCCTCTCCTTCTGCGGAAAGCTGATGACTCCAGGGTCAGAAATAACCCACCGTCAGCTCTCTGCCTGCCACCCTTCCCCTCCCCTCCATTCCCAGAAAGTCTGGGCCCTGAGTCAGAGGGTAGAGCCCAAAAGTAAACAAGGACCCAGATAATCTGCTATGAAAACCACAGAACTAGTCCATGGAATTCTTCGATAAACCAGGGACCCAGTGAAGAGTTGAGGTGGAGAAATTCAAGCGCCTTTCCCCTGAATCCCGCTGTGGAGATCTGACCTGTGGGGCATGAGGAGGAATGGATATGAGAGAGGGAAATGTTTACTGCAGGGTGAGTGAGGGAGAAGGAGAGCTGGGCCTTATTCTCAGAGGTCTCCAGGCTGGGAACAGAGGGGAAGGGGACCCGCCCTCCGGCCCTGTCTCCTGGCGAAGTGGACATGCACTCATCAGGAACAGTCAGAGGCCAGTCAGAGGGGGGATTTCGCGGGCCTGGGGAGCAGGGCTGCCCAGGTGTCAGGTGCCCCTCCTTATTCATTCCCTCAGAATAGTCTGGAACACTGGCACCCACACCGTGGCTGAGTCACTGAGCCCAGTCCTCAGATGGGACTTGGATGAATGAAGCTCTCCCTTCGCGTCTCTTCACTGCCCAGCAGAAAGGACATGTAATCGATTCCCCAGGATGGAAGAGTGACTTCCACAAACCCTAAAAATAACTGAACCACTTCATACTCTGAACTTAGCCTCTCCCCCCGCCCCCACCCGCCTCCACCCTGGCCCACCCCCTAGCCAGCAAGATAAAGGCAGCTGCTGGGACTGGCAGGGGACAGAGACCCAGAGCCAGGGTAGCGAAAAGGCATCTAACAGAGCCAGCAAAGCAGACCCCGAGCAAGAAGCTCGAGAGGAAGCATAGACCCTTGGGCTGCACCTGCCACAGACCCCGAGCACCCCCTCAGCCAAGAGGGTCCCTCAGGTGAGTAATCTGCCTTTTGTCTTTCCATAGCAGGGCTGGTTCTCTAGGCTGGGGTCCCCTCCCGACCTTCGATTGTTCTCAGGATAGCAGGTGTTAGGGGTGGCAGAAAGGACCGTGAGTCTGGATATGGGTGAGTGGAGGGATCTCTGATAGAAAGATTCCATGAGGAAGCTAAGGGAGATTTAGCACGAGCTCCACGAGAGATTGCAGAGTGGCTGCCACAGGCCTGAAGGGACAGGTTCTTGGTTCTTGCCAGTCTGAAAAAATCCAGAAGGGCTTTAAGGAGGAGGTGGCCTGGCGTTGTGGTTTTTAAAAGACAAGTACGGAGCTCCTCAGGCTTCAGGGCTTCCTCCCAGGCAGGAAAGAGGGAGCGAGGAGAGGCGAGGGACATGCAGGTGGAGGGTGGTGAGCAGGCCCAACTCTGCCTTGCCAAACGAGCCCCATGCCCCTCTGCGTGGGTGAAAATCCTGGCATGCCTGGCCCAGGAGCATCTCTCCAGGGCTGGCCTGAGCTTGGCTCCCCATATATCACAGTCTAGGACCTGGGGTGTGATGCAGATTCTGCTCCAGGCCATCATCTTGCCCAGTGGGAAAGCCCTGGGGACAAATCTGGGGGACACAAGGTCGGAGAGACCAGATCTGAGTCTGTGTAGTTGTAGACACTTGGGGAGGGGGGAACTGGGCCAAGGAAGGGCAGACTGGGGAGAGAGGTGGGGGTTACCCTGAGAGGCTGGCCAGCCTGAGGAGGCTAAGCTCTGGGACACCCTAAGTCCAGACCCAGTTCTGAATTGTGCCCTCCCCCTACCCCTTGTCCCTAACTTCTAGAAACTTAAGCCCAAGAGTCTCAGGCCAGGCAAGGGAGAAGACGAGACAGCCAGGAGTTGGGAAACCTGCTTCGGGCCTTGCGGAGCCTCCCGAGACAGCTCCTTTCCCCTCTTTGGGCCCCAGTTTCCCTGTCTGAACAATGAGGGAGTCAGGTTCAGTGACCTCTGAGAGTCCTTATGTCTGACATCCCTGGACTCTGTGATTCTAACGGTCTGTGACCACAGCAGGGATTGTGGAGATTCCTGGGGGTGGTGGCGGGGTGGAGTTGGTGGCCTGCATATGCCATCTGCTCAGGCCACACTGGCTGTGACAAGACAGGGAGGGGGTGAGGACAGGCATGGTTTGTTTGCCATGGGCAAGGGGTCCTCATTAGAATTCAGAGACTACAGAAATCCCCCAGAGTGTGCAGTGAGACTCAGGGGCAGGATCAAGGAGCCCAAGGTGGAGAAGGGGATGAGGTGGGCCGAGGAGCCCAGGATCCCGCTGGCTGAGCCTCCCTCCGGAGAGGCCCAGGGCTGCTGTGCCAAGGCCAGGACCCCAGCTATATTTAGCACCGAGTTTGGAGCAGAGCAGTGGGTCAGGGGCAGCGAGATGGGGGATGTGCTTCTCATTCTTTCCCTACTGGCCTCTGGGGACTGTTAGTACACCTGTCACAAGACAGATAAGACACAGAAGACAGAGACCAGAGAAAGGCTTGAAGGGTGGGAGGGCATGGAGGGGGGCAGAGGTGAGCTGGGGGAGGCAGCGCCTTGGCAGAAACTGATCAACAGGAAGAGGGAGAAAGGAGACAAGCACAAAGCCGGATTCCGGCCAGCTGCATACAGTCAGGAATGGTGGACCCCTCCCCCCTGTAACTGTCACCCTCACACTCTTAGGGGTGCCTGCTGGGAAACAAAGGGGTACCACAGCCAATAAGAAAGCTTCTCTACCCTCTTATTCCTTGGCAGCTAGGCTCCAAATAGGGTTTACTCATTCGCCAAATCTGACCCCATCTGGGCCTCAGTTTCCTTACCTTTCATTGTGAGAGTTTGGGCTAGAAGACCTCTGAGGTCCCCCTAGCTCAGACCTCTGAGTCTTGGGGTATGGCAAGTAAGCCCCTACCTGGGATTCAGAATCTGGCTCTGCCTAACTATGAGATACCTGCTGAGCCTCTACTGCTTCTGCTAGAGCATGGGCTGCAGGCCCCAGCTGTGCCTCCCTGGACAGGGGGAGGTTAGAGAGTGAGTTCAGAGTGGAGACAGAGATGGAGCAAGACTCCCAGTGAAAGTGGCAAGCACGCCCTCTGGTGTTACTAAAGGAAATTTTTTTCTCTATGGGAAATAGTCACCGGTTTAGGGACCCGATTACTTCGGTCCACGGATCTGGGTCTCCACCAGGGAAAACTGATTTTAGTAAAGGAAGGTGAGGATGGGCCTATGTGGTTTGCCCGTTGAAGGTCTGATCATCCCTTTCGGGGCTGAAGGACAGAGCCTCTTGGCCAGCAGTGCCCTGCTTGCTCCCTAGCAACCCCAGTGATCCTGGGGAAGCTGAAACCCACCTCGCTGGATGCTTCCACAGGCCCTAAGTTCAAGACATGGCAGAGGCCTACCCAGGAGAGGGCATGTTACTGCAGGCTACTCTGCCCCTAGACCCTCCTCCCTGCCATTTCCCCCAGCACCCAGCCCCTCCCCCACCCAGGCCCCCAGCCCCATCCTCATCTCTGCCCCTTCTTCTCAGAAGGATGGCCGACACCCAGATGCAGGTGGCGCTCACACCAACCACACGGGTGGCAACTGCGGAGGACCTGCCCCGCCCTCCACCGCCGGTTCTAGAGGACCTGCCCCCGCCGCCGCCCAAGGAGTCCTTCTCTAAGTTCCACCAGCAGCGGCAAGCGAACGAGCTCCGCCGCCTCTACCGGCACATCCACCCCGAGCTGCGCAAGAACTTGGAAGAGGCGGTGGCCGAAGACCTGGCTGAGGTGCTGGACTCTGAGGAGCCCACCGAGGGCGATGTCCAGTGCATGCGCTGGATCTTTGAGAACTGGCGGCTGGATGCCATTGGGGACCATGAGAAGCCAGCCGTCAAGGAGCCCATTCCCAGTGGGGATGTCCAGGGCACTTCTCGCAAGTTTGAGGAAGGCTCCTTTGCCAACAGCACAGAGCAGGAGCCCGCCGGACCTCCACCATCCAGGGGAGATGTTCGTGCAGCCCGCCAGCTATTTGAGACGAAGCCACTGGATGAGCTGACCGGCCAGGCCGAGGCACCGGAGGCTACCATGAGGGAGCCCGCAGCCAGTGGAGATGTCCAGGGTACCAGGATGCTCTTTGAGACGCGGCCGCTGGACCGCCTGGGCTCCCGCCCCTCCATCCAGGAGCAGAGCCCTTTGGAATTGCGCTCAGAGATCCAGGAGCTGAAGGGTGATGTGAAGAAGACAGTGAAGTTGTTCCAAACGGAGCCACTATGTGCCATCCAGGATGCAGACGGTGCCATCCACGAGGTCAAGGCCGTATGCCGGGAGGAGATCCAAAGCAATGCGGTGAGGTCAGCCCGTTGGCTCTTTGAGACACAACCTCTGGATGCCATCAACCGGGATCCCAGCCAGGTGCGGGTGATCCGGGGGATCTCCCTGGAGGAGGCAGCCCGGCCTGACGTCAGTGCTACTCGCTGGATCTTTGAGACACAGCCTTTGGATGCCATCAGGGAGATCCTGGTGGACGAGAAGGACTTCCAGCCATCCCCAGACCTTATCCCTCCTGGTCCAGATGTTCAGCGTCAGCGGCATCTGTTTGAGACCCAAGCACTAGACACTCTGAAGGGAGAAGAGGCTGAGGCAGAGGCCCCGCCCAAAGAGGAAGTGGTCCCTGGCGATGTCCGCTCCACCCTGTGGCTATTTGAGATGAAACCCCTGGATGCTCCCAGAGACAAGGTCCAAGTGGGTCACCTGCAGCGGGTGGGTCCCCAGGAGGGTGAGGGGCTCATGTATGAGCATCTATCCAATGACAGCTCCTCAGCACTGTCCCTCTCTCAGACTGCCCCCCAGAGGGATGAGGTGAAAGGGGACGTAAAGACCTTCAAGAACCTTTTTGAGACCATTCCCCTGGATAGCATTGGGCAGGGTGAAACTTCAGCCCCCAGGAGTGTCAGCAGAGCCGACGAAACTGGTTCCACTGGGCAGTCCCGAGACATGGAGTCCCCTGTGTATGCTATGCAGGATGCCAAAGGCCACCTCCATGCCCTGACCTCTGTCAGCAGAGAGCAGGTAGTCGGAGGTGATGTGCAGGGCTACAGGTGGATGTTTGAGACACAGCCTTTAGACCAACTGGGCCGAAGCCCCAGTACTGTCGATGTGGTGCGGGGCATCACCCGGCAGGAAGTGGTAGCTGGAGACGTGGGCACTGCCCGGTGGCTCTTTGAGACCCAGCCCCTGGAAGTAATTCACCAGCGGGAGCGGCAGGAACGACAAGAAGAAGAAGGGAGACAGGCAGGTCCCCAGCCTGAGACACCCCTCAAGGGTGATGTGCAGACCATCCGGTGGTTGTTTGAGACATGCCCAATGAGTGAGCTGGCAGAGAGGCAGGGGTCAGAGGTCACAGATCCCACAACTAAGACCGAGGAACGATCCTGCACCTGGATGTTCATGTCCCAACCCCTGGACAAGCCCGAAGGCTCCAGGGAGCAGCACCTACAGGTTAGCCAGGTCCAAGCTGGAGAAAGGCAGACCAACAGACATGTCTTTGAGACGGAGCCGCTGTCGGCCACGGGCCGTCCCTGCGGGAGAGGGCCTGTGAGATACTGCAGTCGAGTGGAGATCCCTTCCGGGCAAGTATCTCGTCAAAAGGAGGTTTTCCAGGCCCTGGAGGCAGGCAAGAAGGAAGACCAGGGGTCAAGGGCAATCCCTGAGCCCATCCCTGCAGGCTCTGTGCACAAGTTCACCTGGCTCTTTGAAAATTGCCCCATGGGCTCCTTGGCAGCTGAGAGCATCCGAGGGGGTGACCTGCAGGAAGAGCAGCCCGTGGGCCCATCAGGCAGCCAGGTGCCAGAGAGGCAGGAAACCGCAGCCCAGGGGACCCTGCGGACTCTACACGCCACACCTGGCATCCTGCACCGAGGAGGCATCCTCATGGAGGCCCGAGGGCCAGGGGAGCTCTGTCTTGCCAAGTACGTGCTCCCAGGCCCAGGGCAGGGGGGCCCTTGCATACGGAAGGAGGAGCTGGTATCTGGTGAGCTTCCTAGGATTGTCCGCCAAGTGTTGCACCGGCCGGACGTGGACCAGCAGGGGTTGCTGGTTCAGGAGAACCCAGTGGGCCAGCTCCAGCTCAAGCCACTGAGGCTTCCAGCTCCAGGCAGCAGCAGCAGCAATGTTGAAGACTTGGACCCTGAGTTCCAGCAGTTGCTGGCTTGCAGCTTGGGCACCTCGGTGGCAAGGACTGGGCTGGTGATGCAGGAGACAGAGCAGGGCCTGGTCTCACTGACTGCCTACTCTCTGCAGCCCTGGCTAACCAGCAGGGCCCCCGAGAGGAGCAGTGTGCAGCTGCTGGCCAGCTGCATAGACAAAGGAGACCTGAGTGGCCTGCACAGTCTGCGGTGGGAGCCACCAGCTGACCCAAGTCCAGTGCCAGCCAGCGAGGGGGCCCAGAGGCTCCCCGCAACTGAGAACATCATTCATGTTCCCCCACTGGACCCCAGCATGGGGATAGGGCACCTGAGAGGCCCCGGGGTCACCCCCTGTCCCCCACAGGCCATTGGAATAACAGTCCCTCTGACTGGCAAAGAAAAGCAAGAAGACAATTGCACTGAGCAGAAAGGGATGGCAGTTTTGGCAAAGTCGGAAGGAGCCATGACTACGTCCCCAGGGCCTGGGGCCCCAGACCTCCAGGCAGCCATGCAGGGTCTGCGGATGGCAACAGCTGAGGCCCAAAGCCTGCACCAGCAAGTTCTGAGTAAACACAAGCAAGGCCCCACCCATGGAACGATCTCCGCACCCTTCCAGGATGGTTTTCCGCAAGCACCTGCCACAGCCACTGGGGCTGCCCAGAGCGACACCAGACCTATGGCTGGAGGGGACCCCAGGATCCCAGCAGCCCCCAGAAAGGTCAGTGGGGAACAGAAAGCACTGCCCGGAGGGCTGCCTGGAGGGTGGGTGACTATTCAGGATGGCATCTACACTGCTCACCCCATGAGGACCTCTGACCTATATGGGGGTGTCCAGCCCTCCGAAAGGGAACCCCTACCAAGGGACAGAGAGACTGCCCTCTCAGCCCAGGCTCCCAGCCCACACCAGGAAGGCCCAGGTCAGAGTCTTGGGCCAGGACGGGAGGAGCCTGGGGGCTGCACGCAGAAGGCCCGGGGGCCTCCAGAGAAAGCTATGGCAGGAGTCGGCCCAGGCGGCCTTCAAGCAGCAGAGACCACTCTGAAGGCTGCCTCTTTAGCCCATCACACTGTGGCCTCTGGGCCTTGGGCGGCAGGTGCCAGCCTGCACTCCCATAATGCTTCTGTTCCTCCTCCTCCTCCTCTCCCAGCTGCTGTGACAGGACCTGACTTCCCAGCCCAAGCCCACCAAGATGAGGACTCCATTTGGAAAGCTTCCGAGGCCCTGAGGGGCCCCCTTCTCCACTCCCACCCCAGCCCTGCTGGCCAGAGAACCCCTGGGGAGCCACAGACAAAGACCCCAAAACTGGAGCCCACCATGTCCCCAAGGAAGAAGCCCCAGCTGCCCCCCAAGCCTGCTTATCTAAGCCAGCTCCCACCTCCTCAGAGGCTGCCCAAGCCCTCAGCTCGATCTCCCAGCTCCTCCCAAGGAGAATACAAGCAAAGTGAGACAGATGCAGCCACCCCTCAGCTGGCCAAGGTCCCCACCACTGCCGCCCAGGGATGTGAATCTCTGGCTGGGTGTCCCAATGGTCAGAACCAGCCCAGCCCCCAACATGGCCCCAGCACCGTGGTTTCCAGGCCCATCAAGAGTCAGGCTGTGGGCTGCAGTTCCCAGAGCCCTGAGCCCCCCAAGTTCTCAGCTCTCAGCAGTGACCCTACCTCACTGCAGCAGAGCCCCAGCCTCCTAGGAGAGAAGCTCATGGAAAGTTCCCAGCAAGAGGCCTCTCAGAGCCCCAAGATTCTGCAGGGAAGCCAGCAAGAGCTCCAGAGCCTCCTAAACCAAGTGCAAGCCATGGAGAAGGAGGCAGCAAGCAGTGTGGACGTGCGGGCACTGCGGAGGCTCTTTGAGGCTGTGCCCCAGCTAGGAGGGGCCCCTCAGGCTCCTGTTGCCCGCCGCAAGCCTGAAGCCTCAGTGGAGCAGGCCTTTGGGGAGCTGAGGAGGGTCAGCATGGAGGTTGCCCGGCTGAAGGAACAGACCCTGGCCAGGCTGCTGGACATTGAGGAGGCTGTGCACAAAGCCCTCAGCTCCATGTCTAACCTCCAGCCTGAGGCTAATACCAGAGGCCATTCCCAAGGACCTCCAAAGGACCACAGCGCCTCCAAGGTCAGTGTCGTAAACAGCAGTAGAGCCAGACCCAACTGCTCAGGCCAGGAGGTTACGGGTCAAACTGCAGTCAAGAGTCAGACCGAGGCTACATGTCATTCTGAGGTCCAGAATCAAGCTGAGGTCAGAAATCGCACAGAAGCCACAGGTCAAGCAGTCTCAACCACCCCTTCCACCAGGAGGCTGGAGACTTTGAGAGAAGATTCGGGCCTTCCTCGAGTCTTGCCTTCCACCAGAGATTCACCCTCCTCCCCAACCTGCATTTCTATCCAGTCGGCCACAAGGAAGCTCCCAAAGGCTCCCAGCTCTGGGGGCAGCCCAGATGTCACGGAAAGCACACACCTGGCCCAGGATGTGAACCAGGCCCTGCTCCACCAGAAAGGTGTCCTGGATAAGGCGAGGCAGCAGGAGGTCACCCAGTGCTCCGGACAGCCCAAGCCGGCCCCTGCCTCAGCCGGTCCTCTGCCCAGCGTGCACCAGAAGAGCACTCTGGAGCTGCAGACTGGGCCAGGTGGCTCCCAGCACTATGGAGCCACGAGGACTGAGCAGTATGAGGGGGCGGATGAGAGCAGGAACACAGTCCTCGCATCCTCCGCCGCGGTCACGGGGCAGGCAGGGTCGCCCAGGGGCCCAGATCCCCACCTCGGGCTCCAAGCCTCCCCCTTGTTGCGGCAGTTCCTGCACAGCCCAGCTGGGCTCAGTGGGGACCTGGCGGAAGCCCAGAGGGTCCCCGTGCCCTGTGGCCATTCCCAGCCTGCAGCCCAATGAGCCCCTCCACCTCCCACCACAGCCTCCCATCTGTCCCTGGGACACCTCCCTCCAGGGGACTGAGGTGAGGCCTTCCTCCCACATACATGAGGCCAGGACCAAGAAGAAGGGGCATCTTCAGAGTTCTGCGGGTGGTTTCCCTTCGGTCAGCTCCATCGACTGGCCCAGTTCTTATAAAAGAGGGAGGAAAGGTTAGGAAGAGGACCACTGAGTTGCCTCGGCACTGGAGTAGGATGGGGGCTGGCAGCTGCTTGTGTGTGGGAGGGTGTGGGGGTGGGGAGGCGGTACGTGCAGACACACGTGCTCTTCACACAGAACTGAACGTCACGTGAGTCTGCACGCTCCTGCCAGAGATGGAGCCCCCCGAGTGACCTGCCACCCTCAGCCTTCATTTCTTTCATTCTGAGTCAAAATGTTCTCAGCCATTCGCTCCTTAATTCCTGGAAAGGACAGCGCCAACTAGATACTGCATTGGTCTCTGTTTGGGATTTGACTGAAGGTTCCAGAGGGCCCTGCTCAGCCCCTTGATCACCATCTCCATCTATCAGAGGATCATCCTAGCAGCCCAAAGTTCACACAGAAAAGATTGGCCATCAGTAATGTCCCTAAAAGCCAAAGGAACTGCCTACCCGCCCCCTCTGCACCCAAATGGGGGAAAAAAAAAAGTCCGAATAAACACAAGTTGTATTCTCTTTTCTGTGTGTGTCTGACTGTGCATCTGTTCCAGAGTCTGGTTTCCCACTGGGGAAAACAGTCACAATCTCCAGGTGCCCCGTTTTCCTGGCAACGGCAGTGTTGGAAGGCTAGGAAAAGCCACTCCTTCTTCCACCATCTTGGCTGGGATCTGGAAAGGCCTGCCCACATCCCTATTCTCCTTGCTCCCCTCAACCCCCGCACCCCCTACCACACACACACATACTGCTGCTGTTCTACCTCTGGCCTCTCTGCCTGGCAGTTCTTGGACATCATCTTGGAGTGGCATCTGACCAGAATCCTGCTCCATACTGGGAGAGTGGCCCAGTCAGGCCCGGGAAGGAGGGAGGGCCTCACGCCAGGAGAACTCTGGTGACCAGTGGTCAAGATGGCTGGGCCACTTCTCCCTGCTCAAGCCAGGTGCTGTGTGCGGAGCAGGGGTTTCTGGGAGGGCACAGATCCTGGCCGGGAAAGCCAGAATGATTGGATGAAGGGCTTTTTTCACTCTTCCAAAAAGCACTGAGTGCCTGCCGCATGCCAGGCCTGTTCTAGGCAGCAGAGACGTAGAGCTGAGTTCTAATGGGGTTCTGCTCTCAGGCAACTGACTTTCTAGAGTGAGGAGACAGAAAGACAGTGAATAACCAGGGATAACTGGGTCGGGAATAAGGGTGAGGCACTTGACTGGGCCATTCTCACACTCTGGGATAGGGGTCTTAAGATATAGTGATGTGACAATGACAGGTGACTGCCTTAGAGGACTTGGCCAAGGCAGACCTCTCTAATAATAATAATAATAAAATCTCCCCTGAGATCTAAATAATAAAGAGCCAGTTATGTGAAAATCAGGGTGGGCGGGGGCAGCAGGGCATGCTAAGCAGAGGGAAGAGCACATGCAGAAACCCAGAGGTGGGAGCAAGCTTAGCTCCTGGATTTTCAGGATAGCCCTTTGTAGGAAGGGGCGTTAGCAACCACCCCATCCCACATCCTGCCTCCTGCAAGGTTCTCTGGAAATCTGTCCACACTTTGCTTCAGTTGAACAGGCACACTCCTACCCTCACAGCCCTCTCATTGCCTGCTCTGCCGATATGGGGGTGGGGGAGCAGTTCCCCTAAGCAGCAGAGCTCTGAGCTGGAAGGAGCCCATTGCCTGTGGAACACTGTGCTGTATAGGAGCAATTATGATACCGAATCTACACATTTGGGCCTGATAACCACATCTCACTGGGCCTCAAACCACATGTCCCTCTCCCTGACACTTTGTGGGACCTCACTTGATTAGAGGGCCCAGCGTCTTCTAGTGTGACTGTTCTCAGTATTGTCATCTGTAAAGTGGGCACAATTATGGTACTTACTATTGTGAAGATTAAGTCAATTAATACATGCAAAGTGCTTGGAGCTATGCCTATCATCTGGAACTCAAAGATGTTCACTTTTAGTATTATTGTAATCATGAGTTTTAACATCTCTCTTCTCACCTCCAGGTGGAGTCCCTGTCTTGTTCATCTCAGTATCTCTAGTGATTATCACAAGTGCCTAGGACTCCATAAATGTCAAATAAATGAACACGTAGATGAATGAAATGATTAGGTGAATTCCCTGACTCATCCAACTAACATTTATTGAGTACCTACTTCATGCTGGGTTCTGTTCAGGGTGCTGAGAACAGAGATGAGCAAGGCAAAATTTATCCCTAACCTCGTGAAACTTGCTTAAGTTTAAAGAGGAAAGACAATGTATTATAAGCAGATAAAGTGATTTTAGAGGAGAGTGATACTGTGAAGGAAATAAAAACAAGGTCAGTCCATGAGAAGAGGTTGGCAGTTACTTTAGCTTGGGTGGTCAGGGAAGGCATCTCTGCGGAAGTGACCTGAAAGACAGAGGAGCCAGCCCTAGTAGCCGGAGGCAGCGGCCTCGGGAGAAGCGGGTGGATGGGTGGTGAGCACGCGGGCGGCAGCGTGCACCAAGGCGAGCAGCGGCCGCTGGCTGAGGCCTCGCCCAGTGCCCTGCACACCTGCCGCCACACCTGCCGCCGACGCCCAGGCTCCGTCCCACCCCCTTGCAGGGGAGGGGGCGGGGCTGCAGGCGGGGCTGGCCGGCCGAAGGCGGCTTGCGCCCCGCCGAGGCCCCGCCCCGGAACCCGGAGCAGGGGGAGTGTACTGCGTTCCCGTCCACCGTCGCCAAGGTGACGATGACGTTACCCAGGCCGCGGGGTTCGGAATGTTCGGGCGGCGGCGGCCGTTGCTGGGAAACGCCAAGCAGGCAAGCGGCCAGGGGCCGGCTCTGCGCAGCAGACTCCGGACGCCAGTACGCGCTGTCCTGGCCGGCCCTGGCTCCGAGCCTCCCGCCGCAATACCAGAAGGATGCCGGGTTCCGGTCCTCGCCCAAGTCGCGGCTCCGCCCGGGACAGATGTGCCGACCGGGCGCCTCCTCCTTTTTTAGTTACTCTCTGTCACTGCCTGTGTCCAGAGTTTGTCCATCAGTCCACATCTTCATCGCCATCATTCTGCCTTAGGCCACCATCCATTCCCCCTTTCGCGGACCACTACTACAGCCACCCAGGAGGTCTTCCTCCCTTTGCCCTGTCTTTACTTACAGTCTGTAATGTCATCCCCTTGGCAGCCAAAGCTCTTATCAAGAACTTGCCCGACAGAGTCACTCCTGTGTAATACCCTCTACTGGCTTCCCAGCCTGCTGCATCTCAGATCTAACTCTTTTCAACAGCTGGGAGAGCAGAATGACTTGCCTTCTCTGCTTTCCTCTCCAGCTTCACTGCCCCCACTCTCCTCCTCACCCACATCCCCCTACTTACACTAGCCTTCTTGACCTTCACAGAACACCTAAGCTGATTCTTGCCTCAGGGCCTTTGCATTTGCTGTGCCCTCTGCCTGGAAGTCTCTTCTCTGGGATCTTCAGGGGCTGGGTTCCTTTTCACTCAGATTCCAGTTAAAATGTCTCTCCAGAAAGTTCTCTCCTGATCCATACTTCCCCTGCCTCCTCCCAACCTCCCCTGCCCCATCTAAAGAGGTCTTCAAGTTATCACGCTGTTTTATGTTTTCCTGTGGTGACATCACACTATGAAATTATCTTGCTCATACATTTGCCTAGTTTCAATGTTCTACATACTATTCATGCATAGCAAACCACCTCAAATTTAGTGGTTTAAACAACCATTTTATGATCCTCATGAATTCTGTAGGTCAGGAATTTGGACAGAACACAGTGGGGATGGCTGTCTCTGTGCCATGATGTGTGTGTGTGTGGGGGGGAGGTGGAGGGGAGAGGGCGGAGAGGTTGCTCAGCTGGGAAGCCTCAAAGGCTGGGGTGATTGGACAGCTAAGGTCTGCCAACATCTGAAGATTCACTCACTCATATGTCTGGCAGTTGATGCTGGCTATTGGCTGGGACCTCAGCTAGACTATCAACCAGAATACAAAGGCATGGCCTCTCCATGTGACCTGGGCCTCCTCACAGCATGGCAGTCTCTGGGGAGCTGGACCTCCTACACTTGGTCTCACTGCTCCAAAGGCATGTATCCCAACTAATGAGGATCCTTTTTTACGATCTAGCCTCAGAAGTGACACAAAATCACTTCTGCTGCATTCTGTTGGTTATAAGTGAGTCACAAGTCTGCCTAGATTGAATGGAAGGGTATTAAATAGCACCTTTTGATGAGGAAGAGGCAAAGTTCTAGAACACATGGTCATCTTTGGAAAGTGCTGCCTCCACAGCCAAGTCTTCCCCCACTGGAATGTCATCTCCATGCAAACCACTTCTCATTTGTTTACTTACATCTCCAGTGCCTGGAATGGTGTGAAAGCACATAGTAAATATGCAATCCCTGTTTTAGAGTGAATAAATGAAGGTTTGTCTTTCAAGGAGTCACTCGAACCTAACTCTTCTTCCTATAAGTGTATTTCCTGCCCCTACGCTCAATTTTGGCCTGGTCTGCTCTAGAGAAAGCACAGTGTTTGCATTGGAAGGTGAGAGTCAAGTACGGTTTTTTTGTTTTGTTTCTGGTAGGGGAGTGGGCAGCGGTGGGGGGAGGGGAGTTATTGGGGATTGAGAAATGTATAGCCAAAATGAGGTTCTGGAAGTGTTGTACTCTAAGGGGTGTTGAAACCCAGTCTGTTTTTTTCTCATTCTAAACTCTGGAAATGCCCAGGAGAGGGCTGTGGTTTTGTCCTCTGGGCCATGGGGAGCAGGAAAGTGGCCCAATGGGAATGGAGCTTTAGAGAGGTGCCTCTGGCCGTTGGGGGTGGGGGGAGATGTGATGCCTATTAAGAGCCACTGCAGAGATCTAGGCAAGAGATGGCCCTGAAATCACCCACAGGTCTGTTAAGGCACCGGTACCCAATCATTTTGGCACCAGGGACCAGTGCTTCTATGAGAATCTAATGCCTGATGATCTGAGGTGGAGCTGAGGCGGTGATGCTAGTGCTGGGGAGTGGCTGCAAATATAGGTGAAGCTTCACTGGCTCACTCACTGGCTTGCCCGCCGCTCACCTCCTGCTGTGCAGCTGTGCAGCCTGGTTCCTAATAGGCCCTGGACAGGTACAGGCCGGGGGGTTGAGGACCCCTGTAAGTTACATAAATTCTCTCTGCTGTGCTATCGGTGAAGGATCTTCCATTCGATCTTCCCAAAGTTCTGAAGCACAAACAGTTTCGCCTCGTTTTCTCCTTTTCCATGAGGGCAGAGGGGCAAGCCAGAAGAAGGCAGGCCAGGCTTCTCCCCAGCCCACCCCCTCACATCAGTCTGTGCTGGCTTCCCAAATCTCTCTTCCCCTTCCTCCTGCCTGTCATCTCCACCGTTGCTCCAGAGTTCCGAGCGTCTGTACTGTGGCAACGATCACCCCAATGTTTCCCCGCCTCTGGCGCAACCCCCAAACTGTCAGTCCTCCAGTCCAGCCCTGTGGGGGCTCCTTGCCACCTCTACCATAAAACCTACACCCCTTAGGTGGTCAAGACCCTTCTTGCTCAGTTTCCTTATGTATAGCCCCTCCCCATCCACTCCCCTGGAGAACGGTACTTCATGTTCTATCCAGGCCGTGTCTCACTGCCATGGCTTTGGCCAGGACCAGCTTACCCATTGGGTACAGCAGGCATGCAGCTTCAGGCCCACCATACTTTTAGGGACTCATCAAGATGTTTTAACTTCTTTTAAAGTCAGGAGAAAATAAAAAGAAGGTTTAAGTCGACGAAAATATTTTAATATGTAACATTAACATGTTCATTGTTAGACCACAAGTTTGTGTGGAGGAAAGGAGCCCATGCAGGCAAAAGTGCCTAAGGCCTACAAAAGTCATAATGCAGTCCTGGGTTTGCTTGTGTTGTGCCCCCTTATTCCCTGCCCTGCCATTTCTGGAGGACTTGGAGACTAAGCTCAGGGCAAAAGCCATCGAGAGTGTCCTTTGACCTCTCTACCTTTAGAAAGTTTCGTAGCTTGAAACACCCTGGTGTAACCTTTCGGTTTCGTGTGTCCCTCCGCCACTATACTGTTAGTACCTGCAGAGCAATATGCCCACTGTCCAATCCGGTTTCCCCTATTTTGGTAACCGCTCCCCACTTTTGGTGAGCTGCCAAGTTAGACGCCGGCTAACTTCGAAGAAAACTCTGGCAGAGGTGCCGCCTGGGGGTACTCGGGAATAGACCCCTGGCCCCAAACCAGGAACCATGGGGGCGGGGGTCCGCTCCCGGGGCCACCACCATCTGGGAAAGGGGTGCGCGTGGCCGCAGGGGCTGGTACTTGGGTCTTGCTGGCGGCAGCTTGGCCTCACGCCCCTGCCAGCTCCACCCATCCCTGATCGCAAGAAGGAAGCAGACTCTGCGGCTCTCTTCTTGCCCAAAAGCTCCGCCCGCCCGCCCGCCCCCCTTCCGACGCACCCCCTACTTCTTCCCCTCCCTCCTCCTCAGTTAGGTTTCTTAGGAAAAAGTGCCGCTGAGAATTCCCAGAAGGTCCCGGATGTGAAGTCACTGGCGTGAGGTCACGGAGCCTGGTTCCAGGAATCAGACGCTTGTGGGGGAGGAAGGAAAAGTGCAGAAAACGAAAGAGAATAGAGCCGTGAGTACCGCTGGCGAGTCAGCCTGGCTCGGCTGGGTCCCAGGCTCTTATCTCCAGCCTGGTCTCGGCAGTTTTGACGCAAGGAGAGGTTTACGAGGAAAAGATGCTTCATTCCCCTCAAACTGTAGAAATGCTTTTTAGACACCGATGCACAGATCCCTGTTAACCGAGATCACTAGGTTGGAGCAGGTGAGGAAACAGGAGCGTTTATCCACTGTTTTGGGGATGGGGGTTGGGGTGGCACTTGGCCTTGCAGTTTGGAGAACAGCTTGGCAATAGGATCAGAATTTTAACACCCTTTGACCCATCCAATTGCACACAGAGGGATTTATCCTACAGTCATGAACACAAGCGTTGTTTAAAATGCCAAAGATTGGAAACCACCTAAATGTCTATCCACAGGCAACTGACTTAAATAAAGTATATGGTACTTCTGTATCCTGGGATACTCTGCCTCGTGAAAAAGAATGAGGCAGTTGTGTATGGGCCAAATGTCGAGGCTATAGTGTTGGGCGGACAAAACCAGGGAGCATCCTCCAAACTCCTGTCTGTGCTTCTCACTGTGGTGATGTTTTAAAGCTATATATTCATTGAACAAACATCTATTGAGAACCTGCCAAGTGCCAGGCACATTGCAGACACTGGGGATATAGCCGTGAACAAAACAGACTAAGCCCCTGATTCATGCGGCTTATGGGAGTGGGAGTAAACAAATGGAACGCATTAGGTGTGGATAAGTAAGTGCTCTGAAGGAAATGAGAGCAAGGAGTTTAGAAAATGTTGGAGCTGTGCTGTTTTAGATGGAATAGGCAGGGAAGGCCTCTTGGACCAGTTCACATGTGAGCAGAGAATAAGAGGAGAGAACTTCAGTTGTGCGTCAGGTAGAGGGCAGAGAAAGTGCAAAGGCCCTGAGGCAGGATTTCCTTTGGCATGAGAGGAGCAGTGGGGAGTCCAGCATGGCTGAAGCAGAAAGGGCCAGGGGCAGAGTGGTAGAAGGGAGCATGGCCAGGTTGTGAAGGTGAGGGATGGGGACCATGGAGGCCCCCTGGAGGGGCTTTGGCTTTTATAGTGAGATGGGAAGCCAGTGGAGGGTCTTTAGCAAAGAAATGACATGATCTGACATAGACTTTAATAGGTCACTCTGGCTGCTGAGTGGAGATAGATGACAAAGGGTCCAGGGTGGACTCAAGGAGCCCAGGGGAGGAGGTTGTTGCCATAATCCAGGTGAGACACAACAGTAGCTGGACAAAGATGATAGATGTCAAGCAGTGACATGTTTCTAGATGTATTTTGATAGTAGAGCTGATAGAATTTGCTGATAAACCAGATGTGCCCGTGAGAGAAAGAGGAGTAAAGAGTGACTGTGTACCTGCAAGCATGGAGTTGCCATTTACCAGGACGGGGAGACTGCAGGAGGAGCAGTTTTAGGGAGTGGGGTGAGGAGTCAGTGGTCCAAGCTGCTTATGTGGGTCAGGGGTTCAGGGGTAATAAGATAAGAAACAGGAGAGTTGTTTGGAATTTGGAGCACAGCGGGTCCCAGAGGAATACAATTGGCACACTAGGATTGAAAAATTTGAGAGAGGTTTAATGAAAGGACGCTTCACAGAAGTGTATCAGGGTGGAGAAACCACGGGAACAATGTAGGCTAGTAGCCATGGGGACTTAACCATCCATAGTTCTAAAAGGGTGAGAGGTGGGAGTCGCTGGAACCTGGGGACAGAGAGCTAAGCGGAGAGGCCAACATCCAGACTTGTGTGATTTCATCTAAGGGAGGGAATTTATTTTGATATACGAGTTTGAATGTTGCCAACTGACAGGAGCTGAAGCATTTGGTGCAAGAGAGCGGCCAGTCCACGGCAGCCCCACAGAGAGAACATCTCTCTCTTCACCTGACCCTCCTCCCTCTCTGAATGCATGCCTGTGTCGGCCAGTCGTCAAACCCTACGCGAAGCCAGAGAGAAAGGGAGCCCAGTGAGGTGGCTTATACAGGTCAGTCCCCAGGCACAGAGATGGGAAGGGTGGAGAGTGGCTCTGGGACAGCACGTGGAAGATGCTCAGCATGGGGGTCAGCAGTGAGGATGTGCTAAGCCATGGCTGGAGAAGAGGCCACTTAGGAGGTGGACATAGAAAAAGGGCAGAAGTTGCTGCCCCGGGGCCATCTGACATTTAGAAATTGAGAGATAAAATAGAACCAGGAAAAGATCCTCTAAAGGAGCAGGGAGACAGGAGAACAAAGGGCCATACCATCGCCAAGTGACACCAGGTGATGTCAGGTGACGCAAGTGTGTCTAAGAGCAGAAAGGGAGGGAAGAAGAGGAAGGGTTGGGATAAATGCTCCCCAGAGGTCAAGTAGAATGAGGGATGTATACACGTTTGTATGTGTATAATGTACATAGGCTGTTTCTGGAAAGAGACCCCCCAAAATACCAAAATAACTATTAATAGTCCCTCTAGTAGAGAGACCTAGGGTAAGCAGAAGGAAGGAGACCCAACTTTTCATTTTCTTCCAGTTTGGATATTTTTAACCATGTATACATATGAATATTCTCAAAGGGAAGAAAATATAGTTTTGGTTCTTTAAAAAAGACTCTCTCGTGGCAGGAAAGAGAATTTTACAGAAAGAGCAGATCCACAGGTTTCCCTAATCACCTGGAAGACAGGCTTGGGGTAGCACTGGGACTTGAGAAAGAGAACCATGGAGGGTGGGAGGGTGAGCTGAGAAGAGAGGTGTTGGAAGGATCACCCTGTGTCCATTCAGCCAACGGCATTAGAAGCCGTGACAGTGAAACCCAGCGAGCGACTTCCTCCTGTTGCTCGCTGTGATCCTCCTCAGGGACGTGCCCCGTCCCCGCCCAGCCCAAGATGTCAGGAAAACTCTTCACATCTTAGTATCTTTTCAATGATTTTACATGCCCTGCTTTTAAGATTTTCAATCTTGTACATCAAAAAAAAAAAAAAAAAATCCCCTTCCTCGACGAAATCGCACAAACTTGGATATTATCTTGGAAGAGCGCGATTCCTCATGATTCTTTTTTGGATGAAGCTGTGCTGTAGACAAAGTATTTCTCTGCAGAGCACAGAATCCTTTGGATTAGAAGCTCCACCCCCCCACCCCTCCAGTTCCAGGTGGAAATTACGCCCAGATTGTGCACAGATTCTTATCTCCATCACAGATCCTGAGGATGGGGACCCACTTAAGGGTCCCGGTAGAACCAGACTCTCTGGAGTCTCAGGCCAGCTTCAAGAGGCTTCTCAACAGATGGAGGAATGGGGATGGGAAGAGGCTGGTGGAAATGCCATTGAGAAATCCGTGTCCCCTCCTTTTCTGGGCTACTTTGTTGAGCTGGGAGTGGGACCCCCAATCTAACAGGCTTGAGACTTTTCCGACTCAAGGGAAAGGCTAGAAGAGAGAGTCCCAGGAGCCACCAGCCCATCTCTCTTTCTTGGGGACTGTGACATGCTCAGTCTGGGCTTCACTTCACTCTCTATCTCTCACTTCCAGAAAAACTCAAAACTTCTCAGTATGCCCTAGCTTTTGAGTCTCTCTCTGTCCTGCTAAAAAGAACGTTTTGGGAGAGCAGACACCTCAGCTATATTATCTGCCACTAATGATCCGGGACTAGAACAGCGTCTGGCATAGTTCAGTAAACAACATGGGTAAACAGGCAAAATGACTTTTCCATAGCTCAACCTGTATATCAAGGAAGAAATCCAGAAAACTCCCCTGACCATCCCTCACTACACACACTCTCTCCATCATCTCCTGAGAACTGAGGCTCCTGGGCTGGCCACCTGCACTCAGTGGTATGTACTGAAGCCACCACAAGCTGTCTGGAGAGCTGAGTGTGCACATCTCTTTCGATTCCACTAGTAAGTAGTACCAGTAGCTTGAAAGCAGCCATGGTGGGAGAATTTACAGCGTGGAAATTGGCAAACACTGCAAATCATGACTTTTTTTTTTTAATCCAGAGAATTGGTTGTTAAATGTTTACCACCAGCACATTACTGCTTCAGGTCCTGTTTCTGCCACTATAATTCAGACAAGTTCCTCGGTCACTCTAAGCTTCCACCCTCCATGTAATGAAGATCCCGTAGAACCTACCTAACAGGATTGTCTGGTGAAGTAAATGTGATGACAGTCCCGTAATGTGTTTAGCACAAGGCTGGATTCTAGTAAATACACGGTCCACTTTAGTATCGTTCCAGTTATCTATTGCTGCGTAAGAAGCCACTTGCACAATCTAGTGGCTTGATACACATTAATTTTTTTCACAAACCTATATTACGGGCAGGACTTAGTGAAGACAGCACATAGCTAAAGAGGCATGAAGGCTGGAGGGTGGAATCATCTGAAACCATGATCACTCATTCCTCTGGCATTTGATGCTGGCTGTCAGCTGGGACCTTAGCTAGGGCTAGAGATCGAACACCCACACATGGCTTCTCTACGGAACCTGGGCTTTCTTACAATATGGTAGCTGGGGTTCAAGGGTGAGTGTCCCAAGAAAAAGCCAGCCAGTAGCAATATCATCTTTTTTTAACTTACCTTGGAAATCACACAATATCATTTCTTCCACACTTTTTTGATTAGAAGCAAGTCACTAAGGCTGCTTATATTCAAGGGGACAAAAATTAGATACTCTCTACTCCCTTTCGATAAGAAGACTGTGGGTTTGTGGACATATTTTTAAACCATCACAGCTAGTATTATTGTGGCCTTTAGCATATATACTCCAGCTTCTAGTAGGTGAATTACCCTTTTTTCTTAGTCTTAACTTCTGTAGGTGGGCAGGGATCCATTGGATCATTAAGGCTGCCATTTGCTGCTCCTGAAGTCAATTTGGGCCCTTCCACTGCAGAGTTCAGTAAAGGTTATAGAAATGGATTTCTTCTCGCAGGAGCTGGCCCTGACATTTGTGTTCCAGTTCCTTTGCATGGCATCCCTGTTGGCCTCGTAGAAACTGATGGGAGGGATCTGGGCAGGGCATAGCCCTGAAGGCAGGTGATTTTACCTGCAGGACCATGACCCCAAGAGGCTGTACCCACCCTGGGGTGACCATGAGGGTAAGCTTATGGCTTCAACACACTCACAAGCCTGCACTGCAGTTGGGATGGCAAGATCACTGTCTGTGAGTCAGGTTATGGGCTCGCGGTGTAACTTCTTTCTTGCTCTTAGGTTTCCCACTCTGTCGGCTGGGAATAAGTAAAGGTCTGTGGCTTGGGCATTTGGAACAGATCATCCTATTATGTAGAAAGGTGGGCTAGAAGCCAATTTCTTCTTCTGGTAATGGTTGACAGGGTCATAAGCTGCTCTCATAGGAAATAGGAAAAGGCAAAGCAGAGAGAAATCTCCTGCCTTCTTCTATGGGACATGAATCCATCTCAGTGTCTCTGATATCCACAGAGCTGGGGTCTAATCCCAGGGAGGGAAGGAGGAAGGGAGGGAGAGAAGGGGGGAGGGAAAGAG